>CM074744.1:5180191-5288412 GCA_037367245.1 Phrynocephalus guinanensis | reverse complement strand
GGAAGAGAGTAGGAGCCATGGGGCCTTAAATTGACTCCCCCTGGCAGCTCTCCCACCCACCCACCCGCCTGCCTACCCCATCTCTTGGGTCCTCAGTCTCTCTCTCTCTCTCTCTCTCTCTCTCTCTCTCTCTCAAGCTCTGGAGTTTATTTTATGTCAAATTTATTATTTTTCTCTCTCTCATTTTTTTTCCTGGAGTGTGTGGTGAAAACAGAAGAAAATGTTTAATAAAAAGCAATTGGTCTTTTATGCCACGTCGCCTGCCCGGGCACTGGGGTAAGGGGAGAGCTATGGGCACACAGGGAATGTGTTGATTGATTTAATTTATGCCCTGCTCCCGTGAGTGCCATGAAGATGATGATCAGCTCTTCAGAGAGGGAACGGAGGGGGGGGGGCTACCCATGGGGTGGGAGGGGGCAACCGGCTCCATCAGTCTGCCTGCCCCACACCACTTGAGGGCAGGAATTTGGGTCTTCCTACCACCCCATTGATCCCCGTGAGGTGGTCTAGATGGATAGCAGTTTTCCTTCTTTGGCGGTTACTTCACGTCCGTTTTGTCTCTGTAAGTGTTGCACTTCAGACGAATACAAAAAAATCTTACTTAATGTCCATCATGCAACAGCTGAAATTTGTCTCAGCCACGCCCCCGGGGCAGGATCAGAGCATGACAATACTGTAACTGGTACTGGGTTGGGGTATTCTCTTGTCACGGTTTGTTCCCGATTCCTGTTCCGAGAAAAGGGACCGTGTGGTAACAACTGTCATGCAACAACCAGTGTCCACCTAGTGGTCAGCGGCTGAAGTAGCATTCGACATTAGTTTCCCTATGAGGAAACACCACACAGTGCTTAAAGAAAGTAACTGAAAATTCTGTTGCATTGACGTGTAAAGCCCAGAAGACTAGTAAATCGAATATCGAAAGTTTTATTTACGATATTAAAAAAAGAGACCTGGATTGGCGAGGGGGGGGAGCTTCGCTCGCCCTTCTTCGCCCCCAGGGCTACGGCGTTCAGCATCTGGGCAGGTTGGAGAGTCGGGGGGGGCGGGGGGGCATTGTGTTTAGGGAATCTCTTCATGTCAGCAGATCTGCGATGTTGGTGAGTCCGGGTTTAGAATGTCTTCACCTTGTGGTGGGACACAGGGACAGTTTTGGGATTGTGCTCATGTACCGCGCTCCCCGCGACCCTGCACTCTCCCTTCCGGAGCTCTCCGAGTTCATCTCGGTGGCACTTTTGAGATCCCCCTGCCTTTTGGTGGTTGGGGACTTCAATGTGCATGCCGAGTCTGAGCTGTCGGGAGCTGCTCTGGAGTTCATGGAGTCCATGGCCTCTATGAACCTGTTTCAGTATGTCATCGGCCCCACCCACAAGGGAGGACATACCCTGGACCTGGTTTTTGCCTCCTCATCGGCGGGTGTTGATCTGGGGGTCGGGAGGATGTGCACCCGACCCGTGTCATGGTCAGATCATTATTTGCTGACCTTTTCCCTATCAATCGCCACCCCGCCCCGCAGGGGGCTGGGCCCCTCCATCTGGGCCCACCCCCGAAGGCTCCTGGACCCTGTACGGTTTTCGGATGCCTTTGGGGGACTTCCGGGCGGACTGGTTGACGATCCGGTTGACTCCCTGACCGATAGGTGGTTTGAGGAGGTGGTTGGGGTAGTGGACCGGATCGCCCCCAAGCGCCTTATCCGATGCAGAGCCCGCTCTTCACCGTGGTTCACCGCGGAGTTGCGGGCGATGAAGCAAGAGCGGAGGAGGCTGGAGAGCAGATGGCGAAACGCTCGGATGGCTTTGAATTGGGCTGCGGTTAAGGCGTCGACCAGTCGCTATTCCCGAGCGATCAGGGACGCCAGGAGATCTTTTGCCTCCCTGAGAATTGGTGAGGCCTCGAACCGTCAAGCGGAATTGTTCCGGGTGGTTCAAGACCTCACCAATCCTGGTCCGCCTGGGCCTCCTCTTAGTGATTTCACTAGTGAGTCATTTGCAGCCTTTTTAAAATCCAAGATAGAGGCCATGCGTTCCGAGCTGGACGCCGGTTGCATAGATCCACCCTCTGTTGCGGCCGGCGCTGAGCCGCCCCGGTCGCCCAGGTTTGATGAGTTTGGGTCTGTTTCATCAGGGAATGCCTCCAGGGCTCTGGGACACTGCAGGCCTGCGGCTTCTCCGTTTGACCCTTGCCCTTCCTGGCTGATTAAGACCGCCGGAGGGAGCAGGCCGGAATGGGCTTCACTTATTGCCTCAGCATCCTTCAGAGACGGGATTTTTTCCCAGTCGTCTGAAGGAGACGATGGTGAAGCCCATTATCAAAAGACCTGGCCTGGCTGTAGACGATATGTCTAATTATCGCCCTATAGCCAATGTTCCTTTCATGGGCAAGGTGATTGAGCGGGTCGCCGCCCTGCGTCTCCAGATGTTCCTGGAGGAGAACCATATCCTGGATCCTTTCCAATCTGGGTTTAGGCCCCGTCATGGGACTGAGACGGCACTGGTCGCTCTGCATGATGATCTGTTGAGGAGGGCTGACAGGGGTTGTTCTACCCTGCTGGTTCTTCTCGACCTGTCAGCGGCTTTTGATACCGTCAACCACGGTATCCTCCTGGGGCGGCTTTCTGAGGTGGGGATTGGGGGTCTGGCTTTTCGCTGGCCCCGCTCCTTCCTCGAGGGCTGCTCCCAGCATGTGAGCCTGGGGGGTGATTTGTCGTCTCCCTGGACACTCTCTTGTGGGGTGCCCCAGGGGTCGTCACTCTCCCCCATGCTCTTTAACATCTATATGAAGCCGCTGGCTGAGATCATCCGGAGTTATGGAGTTTGCTGTCATCAGTACGCTGATGACACGCAGCTCTATTTCTCCTTTTCCACCAATGCAGTGGAGGCCGTCCAGACTCTTGATCGCTGCCTGGCCGCAGTTTTGGACTGGACCAGGACTCACAGACTCAGGCTCAACCCTGGCAAGACCGAGGTTTTGTTCTTTGGGGGTGGCCCGGAGGGGTACTGTGGCCCTCTTCCCAGTCTGGGTGGGTCCGCCCTCCAGCTGGCGCAAAGAGTGAGGAGTCTGGGCGTCGTCCTGGATTTGGATTTGTCCCCGGATTCCCAGGTGGCTGCTGTGACCAGGTCGGCCTACTACCACCTTAGGCTCATCTCCCAGATTCGCCCATACCTCGATGGGGACTCCCTCAGGACAGTGGTACAGGCGCTTGTCATATTGAGGTTGGATTACTGTAACGCTCTCTACATGGGGCTTCCCTTGAACCTTGTTCGGCGATTGCAGCGGGTCCAGAACGCAGCGGCCAGGTTGGTGGTTGGTGCACGTAAGTTCGATCACATCACCCCCATCCTGGTTCAGCTGCACTGGTTGCTCGTTGCCTCCCGAATAAGGTTCAAGGTGTTGGTTTTGGTTTACAAAACCCTCCATGGCTTGCCCCCTGTCTATCTGACAGAGCATATCTCCCAACGTTCAGATCTGGCCCAACCCACCCACTCTTCTGAGGCCCTCTCGCTCCAGATAGCCATGCCAAGGGAAGCCCGCTTTCTCAGTGGTTGGCCCATCCGTTTGGAATGCCTTGCCGAGCGAGTTGTGGCAAGCTCCATCTCTGGCATCCTTTAAGAAAGCCTTAAAAACATGGCTATTCAAGGACGCCTTTGGAAACTTCCAGGGGTAACTGGAACTCGCCTTTTGTTGCCCTGCCTATTTAGGCTCGCTGTCCTGAATAATGTTGTTTCTGGTTTTTATTGTTCTTATCTCTTGTATTTCCTATTGTACTGTGTAAACCGCACTGAGTCCCTGTGGGGAAATAGGCTGCAGTATATAAGTTTAAAAATAAATAAATAAATATAAAGCAAGACAAATTCAAAATTTGTCATGGAACAAGACCGTGAAGTAACAGTTGTCACAAGACCCACCATCACGACCATGAGAAAACAGAAACAGAGACTAAACAGAGACAAAACCATGTGATCGTGAGCAACGCTAGCGGTTACTTCATGTCCTTCTTTGTTCCATGACTAGTGTTGTACCGTGACAGCGTTGGTCACGATCACGTGGTTTTGTCCCTGTTTCAGTGTTCCCATGGTCGTGATAACTTGTCTCGTGACAAGTGTTACCTCACGGTCTTGTACCGTGACAAACACTGAATTTGTCTACCTTCCTTTTTCTTTTCTTTTTTTTTGGGGGGGGTATAAAAAATTCTTTTTCGATATTTCAATTTACTGATACAGTGTTCCCCTGCCCATTTGTGCTTCATATACTGCGGTCCCGCTATATCACGGGACCACAATATATGAAAAAATCCCCCCTGGGGTAAGGAGGAAAGGCCTTGTTTCAGGCCTTACTTATTTACCCCCAGCCTGCCACTGCCCCAGATGTGCCTGCAAAAGCCTTGCCAGGCCTTCTGGAGGCCCCAAAAGGGCCTCCCTGCGAACCAGAAGTCACTTCCAGGTTGCCGAAAATCATTTTTGAGGCCTCCAAGGGCCTTTCTAGGCCTGTTGCAGGCCTGTTCGGGATAGCGACAGGCTGGGGGTAAGTACAAGAGCTGCCAGCTAGGTTCCCCAGGCCCGACCCGACCTGCATCCGCATATCACAGATTTTCAATTATCGCAGGTCAGGTCAGGTCAGGTCCCTAACCCCCGTGATAGGTGGGGATCACTGTATTATGGTTTTCATATGCCAATGTGGCAGCATTGATAATGTTTTCTTTCTTACACATTTTAGTTGCATGTTTTTCACCATAGGGAAATTAATGATATATGTCGCTTCACCCAAATAACCACTAGATCAGGCATGTCCAAACTTCGTCCCTCCTGATGTTTTGGACCACAACTCCCAGAATTCTAAGCTTAGATTGCCATTGGCAAAGGACTGTGGGAGTTGCTGTTCAAAACATCTGGAGAGCCGAAGTTTGGACATGCCTGCACTACATGGACATAAAAGCTGTGCTGACAATGCCTGCCAGGTTACCAGTACAGCTGTTACTTCACATCCTCTTAACCAGGACAAGAAGCGGAACAGAAAAGGGCAAGAGAAAACCCAACCCTAGTGCTAGGTACAGATTTGTCTCGCTTAGCACCCGTTCCACGGGTGTGGTTGAGACAAATTTCAGTTGTTGCGAGATGGACGTGAAGTAACATTTTTGTGTACCGCTCCTAAATGCAACAACTACAGAGACAAAACGGATGTGAAGTAACCGCCGCTGTCACGGTACAAAACTAGTTGCGGAACAAGGAAGAATGTGAAGCAACCTTTACAATTAATATGCCGCCCACTCCCCAAAGGTCTCTTCGGATTCTCTCTCTTGGCCTAATTCTACCCCTACCCCAAAAGAGAGGGGTGGGTGGACAACAGCTTTTATGGCCTCTTGAGCTGGGTGTGGGTGGGTGGCAGAGTTGGGCTCATGACCCTTCTTGAGCCATTATGGGTGAGGGTGGGAACCAGGGGCAGGCGGAGGAAGACCGCCCCACACAGGGAGAACCGGGGAGAGCAATTGAGAAAGACCCCTGATTTGGCCACTGGGTGATGTGGGGCAAAAGGAACCATCTAGTCCAGAAATAAGGCAGAGATGCGAACAGAAGGAGCCTGAGGGGTGGGGGTGGGGCATTTTTAGGCCCATCTGTCCATGTTGCCACTTTTCTTAAGGTGTGGTAAGCCCATGCTGTGGATATGTGGCACCTTAAAGGTCATTCATTCATTCATTCATTCATTCATTCATTCACCGCCCAGAGTTCCCTTTGGGAAAGCCAGTGCGGTTAATAAGCACAATAATAAATAAATAAATATTCCTTAATTTGGATTTATATACCACGAAGCTTAATTCAGAGAACAACTCCAGGTGGTATATAAGAAAAGTTAGAACAACTATATATATGTAAGCATAATAAACAGATAGAGTAAACAAATCATAATAGGTAAGTGGTAAGTAATATCCAGCATTGCCATTGATTTGTACTATATATTTTTGCTGGAGTCATATTTATTTATTTGTTTGTTTGATTGTTTGTTTGTTTGTTTGTTTGTTTGTTTCATTTATATACCACATCATTTTCCACAGGAACTCTAGGCGGTTTACAGAGTAAAAAAAGATAAAACAACAAGATAAAAATGACAATATAAACAAAAAAAAAGGGAAGACCCTCGGCAAGAGGCAGCAGGACATTCTAACAGACAAGAAAAAAAAAACATACAGGAATGAATACATTAAAATAAAATTAAAGGTTGCCATATGCCTCCTTAAAAAGCAAGGTTTTCAAAGCTTTTTTGAAGGCAGGCAGGGACTGTGCAAGGTGCAGCTCACTTGGTAGGTGATTCCACATGCAGGGGCCCACAACAGAGAAGGCACGGCCACGCATAGCCAACCTCCGCACCTCTAGGAGTGGCCACCCTAAGTGAGCGTGTCTGCGACATTCGGATGGGCCTAGCCTTAGTTGACCTCTGGGAGATACTCTCCAACAGGTATTCAGGACCCAAGCCATGGAGGGTTTTGAAAACCAAAACCAGGACCTTGAACCTTATCCGGAGAGCCAAGGGCAGCCAATGCAGGCGTGCCAGAACTGGGGTGATGTGATCGTATCTACGAGCACCCACCACCAGTCTGGATGCTGCATTCTGTACCCATTAGAGTCTCCGGATAAGGGTCAAGGGCAACCCCACGTAGAGTGCGTTGCAGTAATCGATCCTCAAGATCATGAGGACCTGCACAACTGTCCTCAGGGAGGTCTCATTGAGGTACGGATGGATCTGGGCTATCCTGCGGGGGTAGAAAAAAGCGGCCCTGGAGACGGCCATCACCTGGGCTTTCAGGGAGAGGGCCGAGTCCAGGACCACACCCAGATTCCTAGCCCTGTCCGTAGGCTGGATGGAAACTCCCCCCAGACTAGGCAGGGGGGCGTTGTACCTAGACAAGGACACCCTGAAGAACACCCTCGGTCTTCTATGGGTTCAGTTTGAGCCCGTTGATCCTGGTCCATTCCAGGACCGCCTCCAGGCACAGATTGAGGGAGCGTACTACCTCCACTGCAGAGGTGGAAAAGGAGAGATAGAGCTGCATATCATCAGCGTACTGATGACAGCGAACTCTAAATCTCCTGATGACCTCAGCCAGCAGCCTCATGTAAATGTTGAACAGCATGGGGGAGATTGCCGACCCCTGGGGCACCCCACATGGGAGCATCCAAGGAGCCGACAAGTCATCCCCCTGCTGAACCCACTGAGACCGGCCGTCGAGGAAGGACCAGAGCCAGCAGAATGCCGAGCCCCCAATTCCAACCTCGGCGAGACGATCCAGCAGGATACCGTGGTCGACGGTATCAAAGGCCGCTGACAAGTCAAGGAGGACCAACAGGGAGGAACACCCCCTGTCGGCCTCCCTGAGGAGGTCATCCTGCAGAGCGACCAGGGCAGTCTCGGTCCCCCGAAACGGCCTGAACCCAGACTGGAATGGGTCCAGGATATGATTTTCCTCCAGGTACGACTGAAGCCGGATGGCGGCCACCCTCTTGACAATCTTGCCCAGGAAGGGAACGTTGAATATCGGGCGATAGTTGGCAAGATTGTCCAATGCCAAGCCGGGCTTCTTTAAAGTGGGCTTCACCACTGTCTCCTTCAGGCAAGAAGGAAAGATTCCTTCCCTGAAGGAAGTGGTGGTGATGGAGGAAGCCCACTCCGGCATGTTCCCTCCGGCGGATTTAATAAGTCAGGCTGGGCAAGGGTCAAAAGGAGTAGCTGCCGGACGGCAGTAAACCATAGACCTGGAGGCCTCCGCTGGTAACACAGGCCCAAACTCAACCAGACGAGGAGACCGAGGAGGTGAGGCCCCAGAGACATCAGAGGGTGGACTAGCGCAACCAGGGGCCAATTCCATGCTAGGGATTATCAAAAAGGGGATTGAAAATAAAACAGCCAACATTATAATGCCGTTATATAAAACAATAGTAAGGCCCCACCTGGTGTATTGTGTACAATTCTGGTCACCGCATCTCAAGAAAGACATAGTGGAACTGGAAAAGGTGCAGAAGAGAGCGACTAAAATGATTACTGGGCTGGGGCACCTCCCTTATGAAGAAAGGCTAAAACAATTGGGCCTCTTTAGTCTGGAAAAAAGGCGCTTGAGGGGGGATATGATTGAGACATACAAAATAATGCAGGGTATGAGTAAAGTGGATAGAGGGAAGCTCTTCTCCCTCTCTCAAAATACCAGAACTAGGGGACATACACTCAAATTGAGTGCTGGGAGAGTAAGAACTGAAAAAAGAAAATATTTTTTCACCCAGCGTGTTGTAAGTCTATGGAACTCCCTGCCACAGGATGTGGTGATGGCATCTGGCCTGGATGCCTTCAAAAGGGGATTGGACAGATTCCTAGAGGAAAAGTCCATCACGGGTTACAAACCATGATGGAGATGTGTAATCTCTAGGCTTTAAACCAGGGTACTTCAAGGGCCAGATGCAGGGGAGTGGTATCAGGAGACAGATATCTAGTCTCATGCCCTCCCAAACGCATCTGGTGGGGCTGCTGTGAGATACAGGAAGCTGGACTAGATGGGCCTTTGGCCTGATCCAGCATGGCTCTTCTTATGTTCTTATGTTCTTATGGCAGATCAGAATGGATGGCCTTAATTTTTGATCTAAAATAGGCTGCAAATTGCTCATTAGTGAACTCACTAGGAGGAGGCCCCAGCTGACCAGGATTGGAGGGGGCTCGAACCACCCGGAACAACTCCGCCTGGCGGTTTCGAGGCCTCACCAATTCTCAGGGAGGCATGAGATGTTCTAGCGTCCCTGATCGCGTAAACGTAACGGCTGGTCAGCTATTTAAGCGCAGCCTTATTCACTACCGTCTGATCCTTTCTCCATCTGCACTCGAGCTTCCTACGTTCTTGTTTCATCACCCGCAGCTCAGCCATGAACTACGGCGAGCGGGGGGCTCCACAACGGAGGAAGCACTTGAGGGGGAACCGGTTGACTGCCCCAGCGGCACCCTCATACCACCTATCCACCAGGGCATCAATCGGGTCATCAGCCAGTCCGCCAGAAAGCTGCCCAAAGGCCTCCATGAACCGGGCAGCGTCACCTTACAATTTTTTTTAATTTATTTATACAATTTATATGCCACCCACTGCCCAAAGGTCCCATGGGCCATAGACTTGTTCCACGGCTTTTAAGGAACTGGGCCACACAACCAGCAGGGTCCCCTGTGAGGTGCATCCCCAAGCGGATGTGTGCACCTCAACCACCACCCCACCCTCCACGTGAGGCTCCTCTCTCTCCCCCTCCCCACGCGCATGCACACATACACACACACACAGAGAGAGAGTTTCAACCATATTTGTTTAGGGCTCTACAGAAGCAGTGCGAGGGGTGGGGGAGTTTGTATGTGCATGTGTGCCGTTGGGGGGAAAGCCTCCTTTGCACATGAAAGAAGCAGAGAGCAAACTGTTCTGCTTATATACCGCCCCATACCACTTCAAGTAGTCTCTGGGCAGTTTACAGTTTTTAATTACAGTAATGCAGGCTACACATTGCCCCCCCCCCCAGCAAGCTGGGTATTCATTTTACCGACCTCAGAAGGATGGAAGGCTGAGTCAACCATGAGCCGGCTACCTGGGGTCGAACCCCAGGTCATGAGCACAGTTTTAGCTGCAGGACAGGCATTTATCCACTGTAGCCCCCCGTGCAGCTACAAAAGTGGCCCCTGGTGCTCAAACAAAAAGGTTGAGGGGGGGGTTTCTCTGTTTTAATGCAAGCTTTCGTAGACAGGTCCTCTCCGTCAGAGGCAGATGCTAAGTTTCACAAGCAGGACATTCTGAGGATAGACAGGAGAACCCCCATTATCCGCAAGGGCTCCTGCCCCATGGATACTGTACCGAAATCCCTGGATAATAGCACATGCTAAATATAGACAGTGGTACCTTGGTTTGCGAGCACAATCCATTCTGGAAGCATGCTCGTAAACCAAAATACTTGTATATTAAAGCCAATTTCCCCATTGGAAATAATGGAAACTTCGATGATTCCCTCAAGAGTCCCAGTTTCCACTTATTTCCTGTGGGGGAATTTGCTTTATTTCCCCCACTGTGGCAGTCACAGTGGGTAGGACAGGAGACCTGGTGCAGGCCCACTGCTTGCACTGAAAGCTGCTGCTCTTGTACTCGTAAACTGAGGTACCACTGTACTACAGTAATCCCCTGCCTATCACGGGGGTTAGGGACCCAACCCGACCCGAGATAATTGAAAATCTGTGATATGCGGATGCAGGTCGAGTCAGGCCTGGGGGGGGGGGGGCTAGCTGGGTGCTCTTGTACTTACTCCCAGCCTGGCGCTGCCCTGAATGGGCCTGCGAGGGCCTTTCCGGGTCTTTTGGAGGCCCCAAAAGGGCCTCCCTGCGAACCGGAAGTCGCTTTTGAGGCACTTCCCTCCCCTTACCCCAGGGGGGATATAGCGGGACCGCAGTATATGAACCGTGAATGGGTGGGGGACCACTGTAATAGAAAAATCTGCATTATGCGGGTGATGGGTTGGGTCAGGACTGGGGGGGGGGCTACCTGGGGCCTCCTACACTTACTTGAGGCCTGGTGCTGCCCCAAATGGGTCTGTCATAGGCCCCAGAAGTGGTTTCCGGAGAACATCCAGTTTGCCAGAAGCCACTTCTGGGGGCCTCCGACAGGCCCAGGAAGCCCGTCAGATGGCCATTGGGGGCAGTGCCTGGCCTCAGGAAAGTGCAGGAGGCCTCAAACAGGCCCACGCAGCTTAACCCAAGGGGCCTTGTCTTTCATTTACTGCAGTCCCGCGATTTGCTGGGACCGGAGTATATGAACTGCTAAATGGAGGGGGACCACTGTATAATACAGGGAGTGGGGACTCAGAAAAAAACAAACAAACCAGAACGGGCTGCCATTTATTTATTTATTTATTTATTTATTTATTTATTTATTTATTTATTTATTTATTTATTATATTTGTGTTTGTAGTTCCCCAAGGGAACTCTGGGCGGCTCACGACATAAAATGATAAACCCACATAATAAACTTAAACTTAAGAAAAAAAACACCCTAAGATGGCGCAAAATAAGAAAAATGGGTGAACAAAACCAAGGTCAAGCAACGTTCCACCTCATAGTCGACGAAGGCAGTCTTAAAAAGCCATATTTTTTAGCAACCGTCAGATATTCTGGACCCAAGCCATAGGTCTCATGCAGTAACTGAGCTTGGATCAACCCCACACACCGGTTGCCGGACGTGACTCATCGCCACGCACTCAGTGGTTGTATAAGCATCCCTTTGTACCGCCCAGCGTTGTCCAGTCGAGCCAGACAGACTGTTGGCTTAAGGATCTGTATTAGGCCCTCCTTGGACTACGTTGCCCACCAAAACGAAAGGGAAGCGTTAACAACCGGAGCAACAGGGCCAGATCGGCATCCACTACTCATCCACAACCTGAGAAGGGAAGAACCCACAGATACAGAACATTTATGTGTTGCCACCTGCTGTTCTTCGCTAAGACCACCCCTGGGCTCAGTCATCCAGAGGGTCCCTTTCAGTTCTGCATTTGTAAGATGATGGTGATGATGAGCGACCCACAGGTGCACATTGTGGGCAAAGGTCCAGCCTGGGTTTGCCTCGAGGCCAGCAAATGAGGTGGAAAGACATTTTCCCCACCAGACCTTTGGCTGCTATTGCTGAACCCAAGGGGGGGGAATCACTAAGAGTACCGTGACAGAATGCTTCCTGAATGTCTCTTGCCATGCCGTGCAGTGGTGGCGAACTTTGGGCACTCCGGATGTTTTGGACCACCACTCCCACAGTCCTTTGTCACTGGAAATCTAGGCTCGGGATTCTGGGAGATGTGGCCAAAACATCTGCAACGCCCGAGGTCCACCACCATAGGGCCTGATCCACTGCAAGATTGGTGGTCCCCTCCACAGATCTCGTCCCAGAACAAAGAACCCTCTTAGCCAAATAGAAAGAAGCGAGCATGGTTTATTCTTGAGGCTTGTCCCGTTTGGACTGAGTTGAACGCGAGTGGGTGGGACCCACTCTTTCTCCTTGCCAGTGCCTGTGCCTTTTCTAGTGGTGTCACACGTGGGCCTGGGGAAACCACACAGGCTCAGCCTTGATTGGCCAGATGGGTGGGATATACAGTAGGACCCCAGTATCTGCTGGGGATTGGATCCAAGCCTTCGGGTGGATAATGAAAACTGTGGATACTAAAGAACACCAAAATGTCCCCCCAAAACTGCTGTTTTGTGATAGCTTGCATTACAGCTGCTCTTTGTGACAGTAGCTTGCTTTGCGGATGCTAAATTATATTTATTTTGCCTTTGCCAACCGTAGACAACTGAATCAGTGGATAATGAATCAGTGGATACCAGGGTCCTACTGTACTGCAAATCAGGGGTGTCCAAAGTTTGACCCTCCAGATGTTTTTGGACCACAACTCCCAGAATTCCAAGCCTGTGTTGCCAATGCCAAAGGACTGTGGTATAAATGAATAAATAAATAAATAAATAATCTTAATTGTTTGATTTAAACTGCAATAAAATCACAGGAGCGAAAGATTGGACCACCGGGAAAAAATTCATCTGTGGATCTCCATCGCTGGACATGTGGGTGGGGGATTATGGGAGTTGGAGTCCAGAAAACTATGGGCGAGGCGTCACTTCCTACAAAGGTCCAGCAGGAGGCGGCACAGCCTCCGGAGGCGTCCTGAGGGCACCCCCTTCAAGCCACCAAGAATGATACCTCGCCCAACCAATCGGTGGAAAGGCCCACCCTTTTGTATTGCCCAATGGGACCGCAGGGCGTGACGTTGACCTACCCCCCCTCTCAGCACCGTTCGGCCGTCTCTCATTGGCCAACGCACGTGACCAATCCCAAGGGCAGCCAATCCGAGCCTCTGTCGCACCCAGGGGCTCCGCCTAAGAGGCGGGGTAAGGGGGTGTGGCGCTCCCGGCCAGGGCTTCGACCTCTAGCGGGAAGGTGGGCGGGGCCGCCCGAGAGAGAGAGAGAGAGAGAGAGAGAGAGAGAGAGAGACGCTCCTGCCAGCCCGGAGTGGGCGGGACTTTCCGGACACGAGGATCCGCTCTCCCATTGGCTACGGTCAGCCGAGGGGGCGGGACGAAGACGGCGGAAGGGTCCAGTCCGCGCCGGCTTTTTTGTTCCCCCATTGGGCGAGAGGCTGAAAAGGGGCGGGGCGGGGCGGGGCGAGGGCTCGGGCGCTTCCGGTGGGTGGGACGGAGGCGGGCCGGAAGTCAGGCGTTGGAAGGGAGGGAGGGAGTGTGACGTCGCCGCCGCCGCCGCCGCCGCCGCCAGGTGAGGCTCCGGAGGGGCCAAGAGGGAGTCGAGCCCGCTGTCAGTCAAGGGCTCCCCGGGCCATGTGCAGAGTGCCAAGCGCCAGGGCTGCTCCCAGCCGGAGGAGGAGTGTGCTAGCTTGGAGTGTGTGTGTGTGTGTGGGGGGGGGAAGGAATGAGACACCCCCCCTTCTCAAAAGAGCCCCCACCACCCGCGAATGGCATTGTGGGGAGGGGTGGGGTGGGGTGAAATGGGGTGGGGGGGTGGTCGGGTCACCGAGGGGCATCTCCAGCAAGGAGATACCCCCCCCTAATCCCCAGAAGGCTCGCTGGCTGCCTCCCTCCCTAGGGGTGGGAGGTGGGTGTGGGTGTGGGTGTTTGTGTCTCCATTGCTCCCCCCCAACACACACACACACACACCCATTTGTAGTACAGTGGTACCTTGTATAAAGGAATTAATTCGTTCCAAATGAAATTCTGTTAAGCAAACTTTCCTTTATACAGATTTCCCATAGGAATGCATTGAATCCATACAACAACATTTTTATGTTGTATGGATTCACCCCATGGGCGATTATGCGAAGCAAATTTTCCCTTGTCTCTGGAATTTTTTATGTTGTGCAGATTTTTTTGTTATACAAACTGTGTGTTATACAAGGATCCACTGTATCTGCCTTGGAAGGGGACTTGCAGACACGTCTTCCTCCTCCTCCTCCTCCTCCTCCTCCTCCTCCTGGGGTACTTATTCCTGGCTTCTCTAACCCTAAACCCCCACTGCCCCACCCCCCAAAAAATAAGACCCCAAGACACAGAGGGACCCTTTTGGGTTGCCTCAGGGGCTTGTTCGAGGTCTTCCCCCTTCCTGCTCTGCCTTTTCTGTGCTGCCTGGAAGAGCCCCCCCTCCCCCCGCAAGGTGTTTTTGGGGAGGCGGGAAGGGAGGCACTTTTTCCTCTCCCTGGGACTCCTTAAAAAAGCCAAACCTGGGGGAGGGCAAGAATTAGGAAGCTACTCCTTGTTAGGGCTATGGGGCAGAAGTGGATATTGTGTGTGTGTGTGTGTGTGTGTGTGTGTGTGTGTGTGTGTGTGTGTGTGTGTGTGTGTGTGTGTGTGCGCGTGCATGCATGCATGTATGACACACACAACATATTTTGTGTTTTGGGTTTGGTGTGCGTGCGTGCGTATGTTTGTTTATAGAGGCGAAAGACTGCTGGCCTGACTTCCAATCCCCCTCCTTTTCCCTCCCAGGGCTTTCCTTGAAGGGATGGCCGTCTCTTCAAGGAAACCCTGGGGAGGAAAAAGGAGGGGAATTGGAAGTCAGGCCAGCAGTCTGCCTGTCTTGCTTACTTGCTTACTTACTCACTCACTCACTTGCTTGCTTACTTATTTGATTGATTGATTGATTGACATCAGTGGTTCTCAACCTGTGGGTCCCCAGATGTCCCTGGACTGCAACTCCCAGAAACTTCTTCCAGCACAGCGCAATGCTGGAGGCTTCTGGGAGTTGCAGTCCAGGAACATCTGGGGACCCACCGGTTGAGAACCACTGATTTACAGACTGCCCATCTAGCTGCAAGGCCACTCTTGGCTCTAGTCTTCCAAAGCCCCCAGTTCCAGCCCCCCCCCTTCCTGCCCTCTTCCTGCCCCTGGTACCAGTGATCTGTTTGATGGGCAACAGGTCCTTGGTCACAGTTCTGCTTTTAGCACCAGTCGGAGGAGAGGGTGCCCTTGAGGTGGTGCAGAGTACATCCCCCCTCCTTTTTGAGGGCCTATATATTTGTAATCCAAGGTGGGTTTTAAGCCTCAGCCTTTCCCACCCCCCTGAGCCTTCCCTCGTGGGGTCATTGGCAAGAGAGCGGCTTCCAGGATCGGCTCTTTTCCCCTCACCTGGCTTTTGTCTCCCTGCTCCCCGCCCCCCTTTTTTTCTGTCCATGCAGCTGCCTTGTGCGCCCCTGGACGGCCGTTCCCCGAGCAGCCAGCGCCATGGAGCCCGAATCCCGCTGTGTGCAGATCCAGTTCCCCCCATTACGCCTCCGTGCTGCTGGAGTCGCTCAACAAGCACCGCCTGGAGGGGAAATTCTGCGACATCTCCATCCACGTCCAGGGCCGGGTCTTCCAGGCGCACAAGAGCGTCTTGGCCGCCTCCTCCCCTTACTTCCACGACAAGCTGCTCCTCAACGACACCAACTGCATCGTCTTGCCCAGCGTCATCGAGCCGGAGGCCTTCGAGAACTTGCTCCAGCTCATCTACTCAGGGCGGCTGAAGCTGCAGCTGGAGGCCCTGCCTAGCCACCTGCTGGTGGCCAGCGGTCTCCAGATGTGGCAAGTGGTGGACCAGTGCTCCGGCATCTTGAAGGAGCTGGAAGGGGGCCCCTGCCGGCCGTGGTCCAGCCGGGCCAGCGAGAGCCAGTCTCCCAGCAGCAGCAACTACTTTGGGCTGAGGGATGACGGGGAGGGGGCAGGGGGTGTGGACGGGCCCGGCCACCGCTCGCAGCAGGGCTGCCCGGACGGGGAGGTGCTAAAGATCCGGGTGCCCCACGATGACGATGAGGAGGAGGAAGAGGAGGAAGAAGAGGAACGTCAGGGCCAGGTCTGCAGTGGCTCCACGGACCAGCCCGTGAAGGTCATCCTGGACGAAGGGGAGGAAGAGGAGGAGGAGGTACTGGGGGGCCGCGAGGGCTGCCCCAAAGGCTCCGGGGAGCAGGGCTTCATCTCTCCACACGAAGTGGCCCCCAAAATCTTCTACATCAAGCAGGAGCGCTTTGACTCTGGAGAAGCCGCCGGTTCAGGCCTGGGCGAGTCGGGTTTCTTGAAGTCCCTGGGCAGGCCGCTGGGTCTGAGCGAGATGCCGCCGGGCCTGTGCCAGGCCGAGATCCAGGAGACCGGCGAGGTCAGCTACATCTTCCCCGGCGGCGCCTCGTCCTCCACGGGGGCACCCGGCGGCTTCTCGGGGAAGGCGCACCACCAGGCCCTCTCCTCTGACTCCGTCGCGTTCCCGGAGAGCTCCTGGAAGCCGCTCGACCTGCACGGGAACGAGATCTTGGCCCACGCCGTCCACGGGCAGGTGGTGCACGCCCCGGTCAAGCTGGTGTCGGCGCCCGACGGCAAGAAGTTCGGCTGCCTGTGTGGGAAGCGCTTCGCGGTCAAGCCCAAGCGGGACCGCCACATCATGCTGACCTTCAGCCTCCGCCCCTTCGGCTGCTCCGTCTGCAACAAGAAGTTCAAGCTGAAGCACCACCTGACGGAGCACATGAAGACCCACGACGGGAACCTCTACGCCTGCGAGGACTGCGGGCGCAAGTTCCGCGTCCAGAGCTGCTTCCTCAAGCACAAGGAGCTCTGCAAAGGGCAAGGCTGGGCCACCGCCTGCTGGACCTACAAGTAGAAAGGAGCCTTGGGAGCGGTGGGCCTTCGGGCAGGAGGTCGTTCGGTTGGTCCCAAGGACAGGGGAGAGGAAAGTGCATGGGCGGCCATGCATGGAACATTGGGAGGCAGTGTGCCTCCCCTCCTCCTCCTCCTCCTCCTCTTCTTCCTCATAGTTGCTGGCTTCCTCGGTCCCTGCTTCTCTTTTTTTGGAGAGGGGGGTGTGAGAAGCAGGGGCCAGAAGCGGCTTCACAGAGGGGGTCCCGTACAGGGCCAGGCTGAGCTCTCTGGACCCACGTGGAGATGCAGGATAAACACTTTGTGGGTGACTCGGATGCCCCTTCCAGGAGTGAAAACCCAGAAGGACGGGGCTTCAACCTCCGACAGACACAGGGAAGGCCTGGTGCAAGGACTGACGGCTTTGAGGGTTGCGAGGGAGGCTCTCCTTTGGCCTTCTGCTGTCCCGCCCGGCTTCTTTTCTTCACAGCGACCGAGCGGCTCCGGCAGAGCCAACATCGACGGAGGGCAGAAAGAGCAGCGGGTGGCCTGGGGTTCTGGGCTCGAACCTTCCACAAAAGCTCAGCTCCCACATATGGCCAGGTTGGGAGAAGGGGCGGTTGTGCCAAGACGTGTGGCTGCTTCCAGAGGGTGCCTTTCTCCCTGGGTAACACTAGCAGGGCCCGGCCCCAGCGGGGTTATCGTAGGCCCTCCTACCCTGACGCCCCTGCGGGGTTCTGCTGCCTGTCAACCCCCACGGCTGCCAGAAGGCACCTCTGGGCCGTCGTCTTGTCCCTTCATGAAACGGATTGGCAAGGTGCCTGGGGACAGACGGTGTCAGCGGCAGGGGACGGGGCACACAGAAGCTCCTGAGAGTTATGCTCTGGGCTGCTACGTGCAGAGTGCTTGGCCTTTTTCCCTCCTGCCCTCCTCTTACACACACATGCACGCACGCACGCACGCACGCACACACACACACACACACACACACAGACAGACACAATCAACAACCCTCTGTACTTGTTTAGGCTGGGGATGCTGGAGGCCCACCTCCCACTATCTGAAAAGAACAGCAGGGGCAGTGTGGACTTGGCAGGATTCAGCCTCTCATGTATGGTTGATTGGGGGGAAGTTTTTTAAATAATGTATGTGGGTGTGGGTGTGGGGATATATATATATATATATATATAAAAAGAACATAAGAACATAAGAAGAGCCATGCTGGATCAGGCCAAAGGCCCATCTAGTCCAGCTTCCTGTATCTCACAGCGGTTCCACCAGATGCGTTTGGGAGCGCATGAGACTAGATATCTGTCTCCTGGTACCACTCCCCTGCATCTGGCCCTTGAAGTACCCTGGTTTAAAGCCTGGAGGTTACACATCTCCATCATGGTTTGTAACCTGTGATGGACTTTTCCTCCAGGAATCTGTCCAATCCCCTTTTGAAGGCATCCAGGCCAAATGCCATCACCACATCCTGTGGCAGGGAGTTCCACAGACTTACAACGCGCTGGGTGAAAAAATATTTTCTTTTGTCAGTTCTTACTCTCCCAGCCCTCAATTTGAGCGTATGTCCCCTAGTTCTGGCATTTTGGGAGAGAGAGAAGAGCTTCCCTCTATCCACTCTACTCATACCCTGCATTATTTTGTATGTCTCAATTATATCCCCCCTCAAGCGCCTTTTTTCCAGACTAAAGAGGCCCAAATGTTTTAGCCTTTCTTCATAAGGGAGGTGCCCCAGGCCAGTAATCATTTTAGTCGCTCTCTTCTGCACCTTTTCCAGTTCCACTATGTCTTTCTTGAGATGCGGTGACCAGAATTGTACACAATATTCCGGGTGGGGCCTTATTATTGTTTTGTATAAAGGCATTATAATGTTTGCTGTTTTATTTTCAATCCCCTTTTTGATAATCCCTAGCATGGAATTGGCCTTCTTCACCGCTGCCACACATTGGGGAGACACCTTCATGGAGCTGTCCACCAACACACAAAGATCTCTTTCCTGATCCGTCAGAGCCCATGAGTTGATATATGAAGTTTGGATTTTTTGCCCCAATATGCATTACTTTACATTTAGTTACATTAAAACGCATTTGCCATTTCTCACCCCATTCCCCCAGTTTGGAGAGATCCTTCTGGAGCTCTTCACAATCTTCTCTGGTTTTCACCACACGGAAAAGTTTTGTGTCATCGGCAAACTTGGCCACCTCACTGTTTATCCCTGTCTCCAGGTCATTTATGAACAGATTGAAAAGCACCGGTCCCAGGACAGAGCCCTGGGGCACACCGCTTTTCACCTCTCTCCATTGTGAAAATTTCCCATTGACACCTACTCTTTGTTTCCGGGATCTCAGCCAGTTCTCAATCCATAAGAGGACCTGCCCTCTTATCCCCTGACTGTGCAATTTTGTCAGCAGCCTTTGGTGAGGGACTGTGTCAAAAGCCTTTTGAAAATCCAGATAGACTATATCCACCGGTTCACCCAAATCCATGTGCCTGTTGACCTTTTCAAAAAATTCTAAAAGGTTTGTCAGACAAGATTTACCCTTACAGAAGCCATGCTGATTTTCTCTCAGCAAGGTTTGTTCTTTTATGTGTTTTAAGATTTTCTCTTGGATGAGGCTTTCCACCATCTTCCCTGGGACAGATGTAAGGCTAACTGGCCTGTAGTTTCCCGGGTCCCCCCTCCTTCCTTTTTTAAAAATTGGTGTGACATCTGCTATCCTCCAGTCCTCCGGCACTGTGGCCGTTTTAAGAGACAAATTGCATATAACCGTTAAGAGATCTGCAATTTCGTTTCTCAGTTCCCTAATAACCCTTGGGTGGATGCCATCTGGGCCCGGGGACTTGTTAATCCTCAATTTATCAATTAGAACAAAAACCTCCTCTCTTTTAACCTGTATTTGATTTAATTCTTTAGTCAAGAGGGGCGGCTCAGGCAGCGGAATCCGCTCAAGGTCCTCTGTCGTGAAGACAGACGCAAAGAACTCATTCAATTTCTCTGCAATGTCCAAGTCCTCCTTAACCTCCCCTTTTCCTCCCTCACCATCCAGAGGGCCAACTGGTTCTCTGGCAGGTTTTCTACTTCTAACATATTTAAAGAAGCTTTTATTATTACCCTTTATATTGCTAGCCATGCGTTCCTCAAAATCTTTCTTCGCCTCCCTTATCATCTTCTTACATTTTTTTGCCAGAGTTTGTTCCTTTTTATTTTCCCCATTTGGGGAGGATTTCCATTTCCATTTACAGAAAGACCTCTCCTTGTGCTTTAGAGCAGTGTTTTTCAACCACTGTTCCGCGGCACAGTAGTGTGCCGCGAGATGTTGCCTGGTGTGCCATGGGAAAAATTCTCCCTACACCAGCAATGCCCGCATCCCGCTCACGACCAAGGCAGCGGTGCGGCACCGGCGAGCCGGAGGAAGGCGGGGTGTCTAGAAAGAAGCCGGCTGCCGCAAGGCTTCCTTGGGAGATGTAGTTCCTCCCGCAGGTCTGAGATGCGGTCCTGGGGAGGAGAGCGGACTACCTTTCCTGGCCTGCTTTGCCCGCCGGCGAGGAAAGGCTGGCCATGGGCGGGGAAGGAGGAGGAGGAGGAGGAGGAGGAGACTGGAGAGCGAGAGAGTGAGAGAGAGCCGGGAGACCCGTGCAGGCGCATTGCGGCAAAGGGCGCTCCAGAAGCCGCTCTTAAAGGTTCTTGGGGTTGGTTCCCCCTCCTCGCTCACCGAACCCCCCTCCCTCCCTCCCCCGCCTCGCGCACTCGCTGTTTGCCTCCCGAGGGTGGACGCGCGCCCCTGCCGAGCCAGGTACGAGCGTGCGTGCGCACCCCTCTTTTAAGGGTGGGGAGCGGCCGGCTGTTGACAATGGTCATTTTTTGTGTGGGGGGGTAAATAAAGGGGAGGACGTGGGAGGCTGAGGAGGGGATTCCTAGGACCTAGGGAGGAGACGGGGATGGGGGGTCCCTTCCGGGCCTTGTGGCTGCCTGGCTGGAAGGAAGGGAAGAGAAGGGAGGCTTATACTGGAAGGGGTAAAAGATGGGGGTTGGGGGTTGTATATGAAGAGCCTCCCCCAGCCCCACCTTCCTGGGTTTGCAAGTTCCTCTGAAAAAAAGTGCCAGGAGGAGGGAGGGCGAAGGTGAGGGCAGGCGGACATTTTGATAGGGATGCCTTGGGAGGGCCTGGGCTGGAGGATGGATTTGTTGTTTTTTTGGGGGGGGGTGAGAAGTGTGTTTGTGTGTGTGTGATAGGCACAGAGTTAAATTTTTTAACATTTTCTAATGGTGGTGTGCCTCGTGATTTTTTTCATGAAACAAGTGTGCCTTTGCCCAAAAAAGGTTGAAAAAGACTGCTTTAGAGCCTCTCTAACTCCACTCGTTAACCATGCCGGTGTCCTCTTGGACTTAAATGAGCTCTTCTTTCTTTGTGGTATGCACTTGTGCTGGGCCTCTATTATTGTTGTTTTAAAGAGGCTCCATGCACTCTGAAGAGATTGGATTCTTCTAACCTTCCCCTTCAATTTCTCTCTAACTAGTTTCCTCATCTGAGGGAAGTTTGCCCTTCGAAAATCAAGGGTTTTTATGTCTGATTTGGTTGACACTCTTCCTCCGACATGCATGGCAAAGGAAATTGCAGCATGGTCACTGTTCCCCAGAGGCTCAGTGACATTCACATCCCTGACAAGGTTCTGAGTATTGCACAGTATTAGATCCAGAGTTGCCTGTTCTCGGGTGGGCTCCATGACAAGTTGCTCTAAGGCACAGTCATTCAGCAAGTCGAGAAACCCTGTTTCTCTTTCTTGCCCGGAGCTCACATTGACCCAGTCAATGTGGGGATAATTGAAGTCCCCCATGATTACTATCCTATCCCTTTTAGCCACCTCCATGATTTCTCTCCTCATTTCAAGGTCCCCCTCAAGTTTTTGATCTGGTGGGCGATAGAATACTCCAACTATCACATCACTCCTTGGACCTGGTAGTTTAACCCACAGTGATTCTATGGTGGAGTCAGACCCTCTGTCCATCTCCAATCTGCTGGATTTTACCCCTTCTTTGACATAGATGGCCACTCCTCCTCCAACCCGACCCTCTCTATCCCTTCTATAGAGTTTATAGCCTGGGATTGCTGTATCCCACTGGTTCTCCTCATTCCACCAGGTTTCTGTTTTGGCTATTGTATCAATGTTATCCCTACCTGCCAAATGTTCAAGTTCTCCCATCTTTGCTCGGAGGCTTCGAGCATTGGCGTAGAAGCACCTGTACAGTGGGTCCCGCAACAACAGCTGCTGCCTTGTTCTTTTTCCCTGACAGCTTTTATTTTCAGTAGACAAACTGTCACATTCCGTTATTCTCCCAGTGCTAATACCCGCTATGTCTTCTCTATGTGATTCTCTACCCTCTCCAACCTCATTCCCCGAGGATGAGGTGTTCCGAACCGGATGCCACTCAGCTCCTGTTGGCTTTCCCCCAGTTATCAGTTTAAAAGCTGCTCTGCTGCCTTTTTGAGGTTGAGTGCCAGCAATCTGGTCCCATCATGATTCAAGTGCAACCCATCCCTCCTGAACAGGTTTGGCTTGTCCCAAAATGTTCTCCAGTTCCTGACAAATCTAAAGCCCTCCTCTCGACACCATCGCCTCATCCACGCATTGAGGCTTCTGAGTTCTGCCTGCCTTGCAGGTCCTGCACGAGGAACAGGTAGCACTTCTGAAAATGCTACCTTGGAAGCCCGGGACTTCAATCTTCTACCTAACAACCTGAATTTGGCTTTCAAGACTGACCGCTTGGCCTTCCCGACATAATTGGTACCAACATGTACCATGACCACTGGCTCCTTCCCGGTTCTCTCTAACAAGCTATCTAGATTTCTCGTGATGTCTGCAACCTTTGCACCTGGCAGGCAAGTGACCATATAATATATATATATATATTAGGGTGGATTCGGGTTTCTTCCCGTGTAGAAATCTGGTTGTTTTGGCGACGTTTCTACGAGGTCTCACTCGTCATCTTCAGGCTGGTGTTCTGGCTTCTTTCTTCTTGAAGCAAAGCGTGGTCTCAGTTGAAGTCCTTCTATAAATACTGCTGGGGTGTGTGTGGTTTGCTTGCTCTGTTGCTGATTGTAGGTTCGTTTGTTCTTTTGTGATCTGCTGTGTGGCTGAGGCGATCGTTAAGGGCTTAACTGCTGGTGGGTTAGATGGCTGTTTAGAGCCATCATGTGTGGGTGAGGTGCTGGATGTGTGTCTATTAGCCTTTTGTTTCTTAACGACCTTGGTGATGGGTGTTCTGGCAGCATCCTGGGCTTTGGTGGAGTGGGGTCCTGTGTCTTGTGAATTCATTTTGGTCTGGCTGCGTGTCTGTGGTCTCCCAATGTTTTTTTGGCGTGTGTAAGTGTGCTCCATGTGGTGGCTGGAGTGGGGAGTAGCGGTAGATGGTGCAGTCGTGGTTTTGTTATTGGATGGTGGTTTCGTTTCATCTGTGGGAAGGGTCTGGGTTTGTGTTTGGTGTGGATGGAAGGTGGTGGCATCTTGTGTCCTTTTGGACGTGGTGTCAGTCTTTGTGACAGAGGCTCGTCTGTTGACCAGGGCTAGTTTCCAGATGTCAGGCAAGCGGGAGGTGTCATCACGTTTATTCATGTTGTTTGGGTGTTTCTCTATTTCAATGGCTTCCATGATTATTCGACTGTTGAAGTGTTCAGTTTTGGAGATGAGTTTGGTTCTTTTAAAATCAATTTCATGACCTGTTGTTTTTATGTGCTGGAAGAGAGAGGAAGATTTTTCTTCTTTTTTGACTGCGTTCTTGTGTTCTGCGATGCGTGCGCTTATTCTCCTGTTTGTTTGTCCGATGTATGTGGCTGGGCAGACTTTGCATGGTATTTTCGTAGACTCCTTGGTTTTCTAGCTCAATCTTGTCTTTGGGGTTTCTTAAAATGTTGGCTATTTTTTGTTCGGTGCAAAAGGCTGTCTTGATATTGTGTTTGTGGAGAATTTTGCTTATTTTGTCTGTGGTGCCTTTGATGTAAGGGAGGAGGGCAGTGCCGTTGTTCTCTTCTGTTTCTTGGTTCTTGGGGGGTGTTTCTTTTTGGATTAGTTTGGTGATGGTGTTTTTTTGGAATCCGTTCGCAATTAAAGTATTCGAGAGAGTGTGTAATTCAGTTTTTAGGTGGTCTTTGTCAGCGAGGCGTTTGGTTCTGGAGATGAGGGTTTTTGCTACGGAGTTGATCTGTGCAGGGTGGTGGTGTGATTGTGCATTTAAGTAGCGGTTTGTATGTGTTTTTTTCCGGTAGATGGTATGTCCTAAGGAGCCGTCGGGTTTTTTGTAGATTAGGACGTCCAGGAAGGGAAGTTGGTTGTTGGCTTCTATTTCCATAGTGAATTGTATTTTGGGGTGTAGGCTGTTGAGATGTGTGAGGAAGTTGTTCAGTTTGTCTTTCCCGTGTGGCCAGATAACAAAGGTGTCGTCTACATATCTGAGCCAGAGTTTGGGTTTATGTTCGGACTTCTGTAACGCGTTGGTTTCAAAGTGTTCCATATATAGGTTTGCGATGACCGGTGAGAGGGGTGATCCCATGGGTGCTCCTTCTATCTGTTTGTATCTTTGTCCATTGTGGATGAAGTATGTGTTGGTTAGGCAGTGGTTGGTCAGATCTAGGATGTGCTTGGGGGGGTTGTATTTGTTGTGGATAGCTGTCAAGGCTTCTTGAATGGGCACTTGTGTGAAGAGCGAAACAACGTCGAAGCTCACGAGTAGGTCATTGGGTTGTAGGTCTTGTTTCTTTATAATTTCTATGAAGTGGAACGAGTTTTGTACGTATGAAGAGATGGATTCTGCATAGGGCTGGAGTTGTTTGGCAAGAAATTTGGCGAGGTTTTGTAGGGGTGAGCCTATGGAGCTGACTATGGGTCTGAGAGGTGTTCCTTCTTTGTGAATCTTGGGGAGGCCGTAGAGCTTGGGGCATCTGGAAGATTTCTCTCTGGGGATGATGCTTGGCTTGATTTCTTCACTTAAGGGTGAGGCTTTTATTTTGGCTTTGGTGGTTTTTTCCAGGTAGGTGGTGGGGTCTGTGTTCAAAGGTATGTAAGCAGGGTCTTGTAGTAGGTTGGATAGTTTGGTTTGGTAGTCAGATGTGTTCATCACCACTGTGGCATTGCCTTTGTCTGCTGGGAGAATGATTATGTTGTTGTCTTTCTTCAGGTTGGTGAGGGCTTTTTGTTCTTCTTTGTGTAAATTGCTTCTGGGTGGTTTGCTGGAGCAGAGGATATTGGTGACTTCGAGTCTGATTTTGTTGGCTTCATCTGGGTTGATTTTGGTTAGGCTGGCTTCCACTCCGCATATGATGTTTTCAGTGGGGATGTGATATATATATATATATATGTGTGTGTGTGTGTGTGTGTGTGTGTGTGTGTGTGTGTGTGGCTCAATCGTCTTTGCCTGCAAGTCGGAATGCATATTCTGCAAGGATAGGTGCGTGCCAGGTGGTTGAGTGGCCCCATGTGACACCCACCACCACCACTTAAGTGACAGCTCAGCTAGTGCTTGGGTTGGGTTGCCAGGGGTGGGAGGTGGGCAGCAAGCGTGGCCTGCATCCAGCACAGATTCACCCGCCACTATGTTTTTTTTTCCTTCCAAAAGTGGGTATTTATTTTAAATATTTTTACCCCCACCCAAGGCAGCTTACATCATTAGCTAAAAACAGTAAGTATGCAAACATGGGAAGGATTAAACGAATGCTACACGAAAAATGACCAACAAAAGCAACAACAAAAACATCTTCAAAGCAGGTATTTACTAAATTACAGTGGACCCTTGTATAACAAATGGTTTGTATAACACAAAATCTGTACAACATAAAAAATTCCGGAGATAGAGGGGAAATTTGCTTAACAGAATCATCTATGGGGCGAATTCGTACAACATAAAAATGGTCGCAGTTAGGGACTATGTTTTCAATGCATGCCTATGGGAAATTTGTATAAAGGAAAATTTGCTTAACATAATTTCATTTGGAACAAATTAATTCCGTTATACAAGGTACCACTGTATTTTTATATTTCTATACCGCCAGATTTTCCCAGACAGGAACTCAGGGCGGTTGACAAGGAATAGCATACAACAAAATACAGAGAAAAATAATAATTCGGTTCCACAATATGACATAAAGAACAAAAAGAAACCCAACATACGCTGTGATCCTGCGATATAGTGGGACCGCAGTATATGGACCGCGAATGGGTGGGGGACCACTGTATTTTTAAATCTCAAGTACTTTTCAGTCAATTGTAGAAGAGACATTTGACCCTTTGCCCACCCCAGCAGGCGGCCTGTGTGCTGAAGAAGCATGTATAAAGAAATGGGAAATGGGACGCCCTGGCAGCAGATGGAAACTGTAGGTTTGGGCATCCAATAATTGAAACTGTCATCCCACAAACAGTACAAGTACTGCAATGAGACTGGCAGATTTGCCATAAAGACAAAATAGAACATTGAGACACCAGGTTCCTTCAAGAATTTATTGCAATAATTGAATCAATGCATTGATGGTGCTTCTCTGAGGAGAGAAGGACACTTTCTGGAGATCAGAGAGCTATACTTATACTCTTGACTTCGACAGAGACACGTCACATATTTCAAGACACACATGCGCATAGGTACAGGTATCCTATCTGAAATTAGAAAACAGTTAACTTCATTTGTTACACATTCCTATCCCTAATATATTAAGCCAGCTGTAGGACTGGTGATTTCCAGTTTATAAAAAGCAGAAGAGACTTGTCCATGTGAAATTCATTCTTGTCTAAGTCTTAAGAATCAGCAGAAACCAGTAAGTTTCCAATATAGTGAGTCTGTGGGAACACAGGTTACCTAACAGCTGAGTCTGTTTGTGGTCAGCTAGGGAAGTTACAAGAGATATTTGTAATTTATGGGAAAGGCTGTCTCTTTTGACACCCATATTCACAGTACATGTAAGCTTAATAAAATGAGATTTAATGAATTATAAATTTCATTATTGCCACTGTTACAAAACGGTCCATCCCAGAAGTGAGATGGAGAGACAGGAAGATGCAAAAAACCCATAATCAGAAGACTTCCTGGTTACACGCATTGCACATCAAACGGAATCTCTCCCCCCCCCGTCCCAAAAACGGACGGGTTTCTTGGCAGCCTGGAAACTTTTCCTGCCTCTTGGTGTGGGGAAAAGTACAGCTAGGGGCTGATCCCAAGTAGACCAGCACTGGAATACAGTAGGACCCCCCATATCCACTGATTCATTAACCGCTGCTTCATTTATCCATGGTTGGCAAAGGAAAAAATTAATTCAGTAGCTGCAAAGTAAGAAACTGTTGCAAAGCAGCAGCTGTAAAGCAAGCTACTGTCACAAAACGGTTTGGGGGATTTATTTTTTTGGTGTTATATCTTATCCACGGTTTTCATTTTCCATGGGAAGGCCTGGAAAACAATCCCCAGTGGATACTGGGGCCCTACTGTACTGCATAACTGATCCTCCTCTGTCTCCCTCATGGCTGTTGAGGTGGAAGGAAGCGGCACTTTCAAAAAGACCCCTGGAATACTAACCGGGTTACAGAGCTGGGCTGTGTCTTTACAATTTGGCTATTAAGGTTTCTGTTTCAGTTGCTGCCCACCTATTGGGGCTGTGTAATACGGAGGAGGCACGTCTTGCAGGACGGCGTCTACACCAGGTGTGGCTCCTATCTTAGAACATGACACTGCCTTAGAAGGTGGTGGCCCCCAAGCTTGGGTCCCCATTGACCTTGCGCTTCATCCTGGGTGCAATTTGCATCCTCCACCATGGCCTGGTCACTTGCGTTGCCAAGACAGGTGGGAGGTTTAGCACATGCTAAACCCAGCGCGTAGTTAGTCTGTGTCTGTGGAACTCCCTGCCACAGGAGGTGGTGATGGCATCTGGCCTGGATGACCTCAAAAGGGGATTGGACGGATTCCTGGAGGAAAAGTCCATCACAGGTTACACACCATGGGGGAGATGTGTCATCTCCAGGCTTAAAACCGGGGTACTTCAGGGGCCAGATGTAGGGGAGTGCTATCAGGAGACAGAGCTCTAGTCTCGTGCGCTCCCAGAAGCATCTGGTGGGGCCACTGTGAGATCGAGGAAGCTGGACTAGATGGGCCTTTGGCCTGATCCAGCATGGCTCCTCTTATGTTCTTATGAGGCTGGCCTGAAGCCGCAGCCTAAAGAAGATTCTTGCTGGGGTCATTGTCAGAGCCCCTGGTTCCAGCGTGGGATGTCCCAACATCAGCACCTTCGGATATAGAGGAAGACACACTTCCCCTGGTAGACGGAGGGGAGGTTGGCGGAGGAAGGAGGGAGGTAGTGGCCTTCCCTGGCTAAGGGAAGGGGTTGGCTGTATATGGATGGATGTCAGACACTGGACTGTGAAGAGTCTCCGCAAGGCCCAGATGGGATCCTGTGAAAGAGGCTGGAATGTTTGGCCTACAGAAATTCTGAAGACAAAGGCTGAGTTCGGGGTGGCTGGGATCCCTTCAACTGCCCCATGTGGCACTTGACTCTGATTAATCTCCTGCTTTTGCCGCAAAAGATGGAACAACGGTGCATGCATCCAGAAAGTGTTTCTTAAAGGTGTTGCAGACAAAACTCCAGAACGCTTTTCTTTCTCAGGTTAAAAAAAAAGGTAAAGGTTCCCCCCGCACATGTCTAAATCTAGGGGGCGGTGCTTATCTCCGTATTCAAGCTGAAGAGCCACTGTTGTGCAAGTCCATGGTCACATAGCTGGCATGGCTACAAGGAAACATTGTTTTACCTTCCCGCTTTTTACAGCGGTACCTATTTATCTACTTGCATTTACATGCTTTCAATATGTGCCGATAATACCAAATTGGGAGGGGTTGCTAATATCCTAGATGTTAACATGAAAATCCAAAAGGACCTTGACAGCTTAAGAGTGCTGGGCCAAAGCTAGCAGAATGGGTTTCAACCGAGCAAAATGTAGGGTGGTGCATCTAGAATGAATTGCACAGATATAAGATGGGACACAACTGGCTGGCAAATAGTACCTCTAAAAGGGATTTGGGAGTCTTTGTGGACCACAGAGTGAACATGAGTCAGCAGTGTGATGCGGCGGCCACGAAAACCAATGTGATTCTTGGTTGCATCAACCAAAGCATACTGTCTAGAGAAAAGGAAGACATGGTATGACTCTATTCTGCTCTGGTCAGATCCCACCTGGAGTACTGTGTCCACTTATGTGAACCTCAATTCAAAAAGGATGTTGACAACATCCAGCAGTTACAGAGAAGGGCAACCAAGATGACTGAGGGTCCGGGAGAAATGTCTTACAAAGAGTGGCTTAAGGAGCTGGGAATGTTTAGCCTTACAAAAAGAGGACTGAGAGGGGATATGATAGCTATATCTAAATTTATGAAAGGATGTCCCATTGAAGAGGGGACTGGTTTCTTTTCCATGGCTTCAGAGACTAGGACGTGAGGCAATGGTCTCAAACTACAGGAAAAGAGATTCAATTTAGACAATAGGAAGAACTTTGTGACAGTTAGAATTGGGGGTTCCTGCATGGCAGAAGGTTGGACCAGGTGGCCCTTGAGGTCTCTTCTAACTCTATGTTTCTACGATTCATCGCCCCACTGTGCTTTCTTGACAGGGAGTGGATTCAGTGATCCATAGGATCCCTTTCAGCTTATTCCTTATTGTATTATCCTAGGACAGTGTTGGCAAACCTACGGCACGGGTGCCAAAGGTGGCTCCCAGAGTCCTTAGTGGGTTTTGAATCGCAGTTTGGGCACTCGGTCTCTAAAAGCTTCGCCGTCACCATTCTAGAATGACAATTTATTACAGTCACTGGGTCCAATTCAGGGGAAAGGGCTGTCATCCTCTCCATCACTGGATCTTTTCCCGTGTGACCCATTTCCTTCCTTCTCCGGCCACCTACACATTCCAGCCCTACACCCACTGGGATGGCATCCAAACCCCCCTCTTTACCCCCAACCTTGACATTCTCCCTGCTGGCCAAGCCTTTATCCTATATTAATCCCCAGGCCCAAGAATGTCCTTCTCTGACCCAACTTCCTCTCAGAGGAAAATAAAACAGGATCATTCTTTCAGAAGACAGACAAGGAGGAGGTCCCACCGACAAGCCTCTCACCTCCTCTGCAGTTGATCCCTAGCCTAGAATCGGATCTTGAGATCTGTCTCCTTTGATCTCAACTCTGCCCGATCTTCCGCCCAGACACAGGCAACCTCTTTACTGTTTCTGAGCCAAGACCTTTATATACATAAAAAAAATTAAGTTAAGCTCTCATTATTAATCTCTAAGAGGCGGAGTGGGTGTCCAGAAGGAAAAGAGGTGCAGAAAGTATAAAGTGTTCTGCTTATATACCGCCCCATACCACTTTAAATAGTCTCTGGGCGGTTTACAGTTTCATTACAGTATGCATGCTACACATTGCCCCTCCCCCAGCATGCTGGGTACTCATTTTACTGACCTTGGAAGGATGGAAGGCTGAGTGAACCTTAAGCCTGCTACCTGGGATTGAACCCCAGGTCATGAGCACAGTTTTACCTGCAGTACAGGCATTTAACCACTGTGCCACGGGGCTCTGACCTAAAGGATCCTTCCCTCCCAAACCCTGTTTCTGCTGCCCCCAAAGGTCTCCCTTCACCTTCATCCTCCCCTTCCTCATTGTACCCACCTGGCCCTCTTTCTCCTCTTTGGAGTGGGTGGGTTATAACCCGCTTTTATAGCGCAGTGCGAATGAGCCAGCTTTTCAGGCAAAAAGGAGATCAACACTGAAGTTCCCTCTTTTTCCCACCCTCAGCAAGTACTAGTATTGTTCTCTGCAATAAAACACAGGAGGCTTGCTTTTCTAATATAGAAATGTAGAAGAAAGTTTTCTTTACCTAAGTCCAGGAAGTCATCAGCAGGAATTATACATTCCCAGAGTTAATAGAAGAACGAATGGAGAGGAAAAATCTATCAAACGGAAGTCCTCCATCCTCAACCCAGGTGGGGCGGGGAGGACGAGGCTGGAAAGGTGAAGGACCTCCTACCCTTGCAAAGAACACCAGCCAGAAGCGAAAGGGCTTCCCGGGACAGCCACCTGGGAGAGCAAGGAGGAAGAAAGGGGGGTGGAGACTTGAAGGAGCCCCAGGGAATAAACAAAAATCCCTCCGGGTTGGTCTTCCTGCAAACAGGGCCAGCGAGTGAGTTTGTGGCAGGAACAAACCCTTAACTCCTGCGTGGAAATTAAAGCACCACGGATTGCGATACCCAACAAGAGGGAGGTGTTTCTAGCAAAGGGGCGGCGGTGGAGGAACTTCGATCCAGGGGCCGCCGGGAGATTTTGGCTGGAAAAAGGGTGAGGGAGGGGGAGAACGGGAAGCAAACTACTTGTTCCTTTTCTCTCGTTTCCTTCTTCCACAAAGCACCACAGACGAGGAGAGATGGGGGGGGGGAACCTGAACCTTTGACACCCTAAATGACCCACCAATCTCTCCTCCAGCAAATCCCAATAAAAGCATCCTCCTCGAAAGGAAGGAAAAGGACGGACCTTGCGAGGCGCCGGAGCCCCGCCAACCCCACCGGGCGATCTGCAACCTGCATTTCCCGGAGAAGCCCTTTTGCCCCCCGCCCCCGAGTTGGGAAGGGGAGGTCGAGAAAAACCCCTCCTTGCCCCATCCCTCCTTAATGCCTCCCCCCCCCTCGAGCACCCACCGAGAGGGATTCACACGCCGCTCAGCCTCCACGTGCCTCCCCAGAGGGACCCAAGAGGGGGGGGGAAGGGGGGGAAGCAGCAGACGGTCCCCACTTCTGTTTGGGAGAAATGGCCAAGGGGAAGAGCTCTTCTTCATTCTTCGTGGATCTATGTTCACCACCAGGCTCTTTTCATAAAAGGGGGGGGGAGAGAGAAAGCGGGAGGGGGGAGGGGAGGGCAAGAGATCAAAGGGAAGGAGGAGCCTTTGGAGGGAGGGAGGAGGACCAGCCCCCCCCCCACCGGGATCCCCGGGACAGAAAAAAGGCCAACACGCGAGGAGGAGGAGGAGGAAGGGGGTTGCACGTGGGAACGAGGCAGCAAGAGAGAGAACACAGGAAAGGCAGGATTCCTGCAAATATTTCCCTCTCCCGGCCAAGCCAGCCTGTGTGTGGAGGAGACACGTGGCTTCCAGGGATGCTCAGCAGAAGCAGAAGACAGGCCCTCCTTGGGAGGCAATGACTCCCTTCTGGCCCCTGAATGGGGAGAAGACGCCTGGGTGGGAGGAAAAAAAGATATTTGGCTCTTGTGTCTTGAACTATTTGCCCGGAAAGCAAAGTGACTCACCTGTAGCTATCCTTGAGGGGTCATTCTGTAAATTTACACACTACCCGCACAGCCTGCCCCCCCACACACTCTCCATCACAGTATTTGTGTTTTGTGTTCTCTCCACAGCGGCGGGCAAGGGGACCGAACTGAGAGGGCAAAGCACCAGAGGGCCTCTTATATGAAAGGGAAGAGGTCCACCCTGTCATTAGGGATGGGCATTTCATTTCTGAACCGGTAGGTTCTCAGACAAGCCAGGTTAACCCAGGTGGTGCTTGGAACCCTCTGATACACATGGAGCCAATTGCTTTACCTTCCTCTGGGCTTGTGCAGAGTTAAACCCCAACCAGAAATGAAGCTGCAATATCATCTCTGGTTCTCGTGATGCTGGCCAATCAGGAGCTGTGCAGGGATAGGCACCATCCCGCCTTCCTGATTGGCAAGCACCACAGGGGAGGAAATATGACTTTGTTCCTCATTACAGCTCAGTTCCCTGGGGGCATGGAGAAAGGCGAAGCAATTGGCTCTGTGTTTGTATCAGAGACTGGAGGAGTTCTGAAGGAGGAAATCCTGCCCGTATAAAACACTTATGCCCTGCACAACCCCAAGGTCTATGCGGACATTTCCATGTCATTTGAGGATGAGGGCTTCTGCTGCTCTAAACTAAAAGGAGCCTAGGAAACAGGCTTAAAGGCCCAGGAGATCCATCTTCCTGCTCTCCTAGTTTGGTGGGACATATGATCACATATGAGTGACGTTCACTTCAAAGGCCTGTTGGCAACAGGTGCTTTGCAAACCCTGGTATTTATTTATCAAACCCTGGTATTTATTTATTTTATTTAACTTGCATGCTGCACATTATGGCAACAGAGGCCTGTAGTTTACAGGGCTAAACAAACAGATACATTCATTACACATACGATGGCCCATCCTTCCACACACCTACATCTGTGAAGAGAGGTGTGACCTAGGATACCCTCATCATTTTCATCAGGGATGGAGTGAACCTTGAGTGGCCCAGAGGGGGTTTGGCCCTGATTAATGCCTTCATAGACGTTGCTGGAAAAAACATTGACTGCTGTACATCAAGGGCCAACATCCTTGCAATCTGAAAATGAGGAGGACCCAGGACCTGAAATTCTCCGATGGTGGGGGAAGATGTTTAATGGCCACATCTGAAGCTAGCTTTGGCATAGTAAGAGGCAATTCCTCAGTACTGGACCTCAATCCCGGGCCATCACCCGATACTGGACATACTCTGAGATTGCTGAAGGCTGAACACCCTGAGACTCCAAGGATTGCCCTCAGTATCCTACTAACGCCTCAGTACCGACCGGCCCCAAAGGAGGTGCCAAAGGCCAACAGCTGCCTGTCCTGGCAGACTCAGGGAGCCTGCAAAAAGGCGAGGGTGTTCCACTGCTCGATATCGAGGCCTCTTCAGTATCAGGTCCTATGGAGTCTCCTTCTTTGGAGGTTTTTAAGCAGAGGCTGGATGACCATCTGTCTGGAGTCCTGTGATGGGGATTCCTGCATGGCTGGACTAGATGGCCCTTGAGGTCTCTTCCAACTCTATGAGTCTGATTCTATGAAATGTCTGGTGAAAGCTTTACCCAGCCACTTCCTTCCTTCTTGTGAGGAAGCAAAATTTACCCCGAAGAGGGAAGTGTGGCCAAGGACTGCGGTGGGAGATCACTGGAAAAGATCTTTACCTTCCCAATCTATCTCTGCTGGTTCAGGGTGGAAACGGATTAATCTGCTCCAAGTGAGAAATCACATAGACACTCCGAATGAAAAAACACACAACAGGCATGCAAACGACAATATGTCAGCTCCCTACCTTTCAACAGCTTGAGAAATCCTCATAAAAGTTCCAAAACTCCACAGAACCCTGCCAAATATATCAAAATGACCAGCTTGAAAAGGTAATTAAAAAAAGAATAAGCCCCGGTTCTCAGCCTTCCTGTTCAAATGGCTCCTTCTTCTTCCTAATTGCAGCATTGGAGGCAGGTGGCCAAAAGATGGCAGTATTGCGATTGCAAATAAACAGGAGCTATTTTGAAAAGGAATCTTTCCTTTTCCCTTTTTGTAACATGAAAAAAAAACAGACTTTTCCCTATACCCACAGATTTCTATTTGCAAATCAAATTTTTCATGAGCTGGGGTGCCCATAAGTCGATGTACGGATGTAAAAGGTAGAGGAAAAATCTGGACAGCCTGCCCCTCCGCAAGTCCGGTGGACCACCATGAAAACAAACCAGTGTGTCCAGCATCAAATCAGGCCCACATGTTCCCCTCCAAGATGCAAACCATTTTAAACAGAACTGAGGCTGTCCTGTTTGGGAGACATCCTGAAAAAAAGAATACACACTGGAAACGGTGCTGGTCTTTGGGGGAGGGTGGAATGGAAGACAACAGAAAAGGAGGAAGGCAATGCCTGAGATGGATTGACTCCTCAAAGCCTGAGCAGGATGGTTAATGGGGTTGCAGTTGAGAGGCTGGTCCTTTATAGGGTGCCCACAGATGAGATGGGACATGACCACACCTAACCTAAAGTAACCTTTGAGATTAATCTTCCCATTTGAGCTCTTCGGTCCTCCACTGGAGGAAAAGGAGCCCCAGGAACCCACATGCCTTTGGGATCCCTGGGGAGAGAGAGCATGCCATGGAACCCATGAACTTCCCAGCTGCTCCAGAGGCACATGCCAGGGATGGCAGATTGAAATCCCCCCAAACCATAAGTCTGGGAAATTTCACCGCCAACCCCCATATGGCCTCCAGGAGCTCAGGCACTGTTAGGTTCCTGCCAGAGCCAGACTCAGATACGAGGAGTTAAGGTCAGAGGAACCTGCAGGGGCTTCTGCAGATCCTCCAGCAGCTGACTCCGATAGTGATGAATCTGTCTCAGGAGAGTCCTCTCCTCCCCAGAGAGCTGTCAGCTGCAGAAAGCACTCACAGCTAAGCAGAGAGATAAACCATCAGCAACACAGAGGCATTTACATTGACCCATAGTTTTAGCAGAATGAGGGTTCATGGAGATGGGTGTGTTAGGTCCCAAAATAGGGTTTAAAAAAATTATTTTCAGATGGACTAGCCCGACTGAAGTCCGCTGAATCCCACAAGAAGCCAATAAAGATCCAACGCGAGAAATCCGAGGAATACTGATTTTATTTGGTACCAATAAAACCAGTAGGTGGACACCCGCCTTCCAACCGGGCTAAGATGTCGACCCTGCACATGCAATGAGTTCCAACTTTTATTGACTTTTGCCTCCTTCCTTTCCCTGGGCGGCGCCAATCCCAGAGATTGGTCAGGGGCAGTTCAAATGACCCAATCAGAAGGGGTTGGGGGTTGGTTGGGGGCAGTTCTGGGTGGTCCCTGGCAGCTGCCAGGGGCTTAGGCAAATGTTAATGGGTTTGGGCAAGGTGACACAATAGGCAGGGGAGTGTGGTTTTGTTTCCCAGATGTCGGTAAACAGAAGAGATCAGTAAGTCAATAGTGGGTGAGGAGGGGGAGCAATTATCAAAACCAGTGGGGGGGCAGGAAGGGCTGATGGGATCACACACAAGCATTTGGGGAAACACAATTATTTGAGTGCACAGAGATACAAGCCATTGTAGGGTTACATTGAAAGATACAAGGGGTGTAGAGGCACAAGGATGTAAACTCTTATGGAATTGCATATGAGTGTTTTGGTGGTTACAGAAACTGTAAACATGAGCATACAAGTCCTCCCCAGGTGTAAATGAAACAATGGAGAGTGTCCTCAGGCTTTGATGACAATCTGGAGTGGTAGACAGAAATGTTGATTCTCTGGAGAGTAGTTGCCGGTACGTGTGGAGGCCCTGATGAGGATGGAAGTTTCTGGACACCCCTTGCCAGCCTGTGAAGTTGCCATTTTCTTCTTGGTGCCTTGCCTTCCTTCAGCCCCAGTTGATGAGAGATGGGGGTCAGGGGAGAGGGTACCTCAGGGTAGTGGGATGAGGGGAGGTTAAACAGGAGAAGAGAATAGAGAGGTGGAAGGAAGGAAAAAGCCTTTTGTATTTTTGGTTGGTGACAGAGGTTGGCAAGAGGACCAATGTTTTAAGGGTGTTTCTTGGCCCAAAGGGTGAGATGGGTAGTCACTCCCTCCTTCAGCCTGAGTAGAGAATATAGAAATTGGTCTAAGACTTATTTTGCCCAGGCTGAGTCCCTGGCTGCAGTCCTTTTGGGGTTCTGCTTGGTGAGCAGGAGAGGGGAAGGGAGGGGAAAGGGTTAATGGAGGCAGGAACGGGTTAATAGTAAAAGACAGAAAAAGGTTAAAGGATTCTGAAAGATAGGCTCAAAACCTCCGCTTATAGAAAAGGCTGGCTCCATAGAGAAACATTGTAGCAGGAAGGGAGGGGGGAGAAGCCGATTCCCATTGAAAAACATTGTAGTCGGAAGGATTGGGGGCTCGCTTTCTGCCCATATCTCGGGAACGGCTGGGTATTTTTAAACGGGGTGAAAAGCAGCTTGCTTTTCTCAGTATGGGGACCAATTGGGCCGTATTGTTGACTTTCGGAACCGGTCCAAAAGTTTTAAAATTTTATTTTTCACAGTGTCTTCACAGGTGGTACCCTCTTGGGACCATAAATCAAGCATTCAGGGGTCAGGCTACCTTTGTGGGAGCAATAAGTTGCTAAGGCTTGCCTTCACCCGTGTGCCTTGTTCCTGGATTCCTGAACCTCTGTCTCCTGCTGGGCTCGACCTTGGACCTTTTCTCTTGGCTCTGAATTCGATCTGGCGTAAGCATCTCTTGTGTACCAGTTTTCGACTTTGGACTTTGTATCTTGGATTTTGCTCAGCTATCGGATTTGGCAGTGTGTTTTTGATACCTGCATTTGGACGCTGTTAACCCTAAACATGCTGTGCTGTGCTTTATCCTGAATGCTCAGCAAAAGCTTGGACTTCATCTGTGTGTGTGAGAGAGAGGCCTGACAGGCACGGAAGTCACTCTGCAGCAGGGAGGCTGGTATGGTAGCAACACCCACAACTGTTCTTGGGAACCCAACTTAAAAAACAGAGAATCATGACTGGATAATTTTGGGGCAGTGCCCCTGAAGGAAGAGATTCTTAAATTACAACTGCCACCCCTCTTCTCCTCTGCCGTCTCAGCTGGTCCCCAAACTGGAACCCAGATGGTCACATCTCAGAGAGAACGACACCTCTTTAGGTGCCCAACCTGGTCTCACTGATACATATCAAGTCCGCCTCCTCCTCTGTGATCAAATCACATATGATGGGGGCTTTGTTGTTCACTGACCTGGCATTGAAAAGCAGCAGCCAGAGATTGCTGGCACTCAAGGATCTGCTGTCCAGGGCCTGGGTCTGAACATGGAGGGCCAGAATACGTCACCAGTAACAACCACCGGGGGTACCTTCCCCAATGATGGCCTCCTCTCATCAATGGGATGACTAAGACTACAGCTGCCAGAGTTTCCAGGCCCAATTCCTGCCTCTAGGCCTCCAGAATCCATAAGTTCAAGGAAGGATCCTCACCCACCCAGCACAATTCCTCCCACACCTTCTATCACCCCCAGGGTGGTAATTGCCCTATCTTTAACAACCTCCAATAGTTCTTCAAAAATTCTCTTTCTTCTTTTTAAAAACATTTTTATGTATTTTCTACACTAAATCATGTTACCAATTAAATCACAATTTCCCCAAAATTTCAGCCCAGTATAATTCATATCTGCATTCCCAGCTAAAAGGAACATACTTTCTGAAAGTACAAGAGCCCCGCAGTGCAGCAGTTAAATGTCTGTACTGCCAGTAAAACAGTGCTCCTGACCTGGGGTTCAATCCCAGGTAGGCAGCTCATGGTTGACTCAGGCTTACATCCTTCCAAGGTCGGTAAAATGAGTACCCAGCTTGTGGCGGGGGGGGCAATGTGTAGCCTGCATTACTGTAATTAAAATTGTAAACCACCCAGAGACTACTTGAAGTGGTATGGGGCAGTATATAAGCAGAACACTTTCAGACATATCTTCCTCCATATCCTATCTTTACTGACATCTGTTTTTAATACAAAGAATATAGCCCATTGAATCTCAACATTATATTCAACCTCAATATTTATTTCTTCAGTACTAAACAACTTAGAATACCTTTGGCTAATTACAGATATTCTATATATGATCTACAAGAGATTTGACTATTCTTCCAAAGAATGCCTAATTTCAGAAACCATCTTTAATTCAAGTTAATACTTTATGAGCTATTATACAAGACCTACCTCCTGGTCTATGTTTCACTTTATGCATTTGCAGGGAATATTAAGCAGGTGAAGACATCTGCTTGGGAATATCCTGAAGCAAATGGTGGGCCACTGTGTGAGAGAGAATGCTGGACTGGATGGGCTGTGGCCTGTTCCAGCAAGGCTGTTGTTATGTTCTTATGTAAGTTCTTATCTATAACTAATTACCACTATTCTTTTACAGACTAATAAATTAACATTTATTTACATTTCAGGTTGGTCTTCACATTTCCAATTTCCATTTCCCATACAGTAACCCCCCGCCATTTCACGGCTCATGTACTGCGGTCCCGCAATACCGCAGACCACAGTACATGCTGGGGCTCCAGATGGTTAGTGCTGGGGTGGGGGAGAAAAAACTTTATCTCCCAACCCCAGCCCCAATGAGCTGGAGCCCGGGGTTTGGGGAAGGGGAAAAAGGTTTTAAAAGCCTGGATTTTTTAAACCTTTTTCCTCCTTTCCCAAGACAGACCAATCCCCCTCTGTTGCTCGCTTGGGCAGCGGAGGTGGAGCAGCGGAGGTGGAGACGATCCCCCTCCATCGCTGGCCCAAGCTCCTGCAAGAAGCCTCGGTGTAGCCCAGGTGGGCAGTGGCGGAGCCGATCTCCCTCCGCCACTGGCCCAAGCTGCTGCAAGAAGTCAGAAATCATTTTAAAATGGGCACAGATCTTCCCTCTCCCCGCACGGGGGCTCCGGAGAAACTGCACGTACATTTAAAAATCCCTTCCAGTCCCGGCCATCTCCATTGAAATGCATTGGCTCAATGCATTTCAATGGAAATTGCAAGGGAGTCTGGCCCCAAGCCAGCAACAAGCAGCTGATTGGTGCAGGCTGGGGGTGGAATGGCCCTGCAGCAAGCATGGTGGATTAGATCACCCACCGTCCTTGCACTGGCTGCTGGAAGGCTTTTACAAAAGTCTTCCAGCAGCATGGGAAGCAGTGGTGGCGCACCCCCGACCTGCATCTGCATATCGTGGATTTTCAGTTATCACAGGTAGGGTGGGTCCCTAACCCCCATGATAGGTGGGGTTACTGTGTCCCAGTATGAGTTCTTAGATGTATATCAAATGCACTATTGTCACTGAAGCTCTTTTCACACATCGTGCTTTTACATGCTTTCATCCCCGTATGAGTTTGTTGACGTCGCCTAAAGCTACTATTCAGACTGAAGCCCTTTCCACATTCCATGCATTTTTATGGTTTCTCCCCAGTATGAGTTCTTAGATGTATACAAAAGGCACTACTGGTTCTGAAACTCTTTTAACATCCAATGCATTGATAGAGTTTCTCTCCAGTGTGATTTCTTTCGTGTGATAAAAGCCGACTTCTGTTTCTGAAGTTGTTTCCGCATTGTATGAAATCAGTGTGAGTTCTTAGATGTTTGCGAAAGGTACTGTTGTCACTGAAGCTCTTTCCACACTCCATGCATTTCTGTGGTTTCTTCCCAGGATGGGTTTGTTGATGTCTCCTAAGATGACTACTCTGTGTGAGGCTCTTTCCACATTCCATGCATTCACATGGTCTATCCCCAGTATGAATTTGTTGATGTGAGCTCAAGGCATTACTGCGACTGAAGCTCTTCCCACATTCCATGCATTTATATGGTTTCTCCCCATATGTGTTCGTTGATGTATCCTAAGATTTCCATTCTGATTGAAGTTCTTTCCACATTTTATGCATTTATATGGTCTATTGCCAGTATGAGTTTGTTCATGTGACCTCAAGCCATTACTGCCACTGAAGCTCTTCCCACATTCCATGCATTTATATGGTTTCTCCCCAGTATGAGTTCGCTGATGTTTCCCAACACTACATTTCTGACCTAAGCTCTTTCCACATTCAATACATTTATATGGTTTCTCCCAAGTATGAGTTCGCTGATGTTTCCTAAGACTACCACTCTCAATGGTCTTTCTACATTCCATGCATTCATATGGTTTCTCCCCATAATGAGTTTCTTGATGTTTCCTAATACTACTATTCAGACTGAAACTCTTTCCACATTCCATGCATTTATATGGTTTCTCCCCAGTATGAGTTCGTTGATGTATACGAAAGGTACTGTTGCAACTGAAGCTCTTTCCACATTCCATGCATTTATATGGTTTCTCCCCAGTATGAATTTGCTGATGTCGCCTAATACTACTATTCAGACTGAAGCTCTTTTCACATTTCATGAATTTATATGGTTTCTCCCTAGTTCGTTGATGTGTCCTAAGATTACTATTCTGACTGAAGCTCTTTCCACATTTTATACATTTATATGGTCCATCGCCAGTATGAGTTTGTTCATGTGACCTCATGGCATTTCTGCGACTGAAACTCTTTCCACATTACATGCATTTACATGGTTTCTTCTCAGTATGAGTTTGTTGATGTGTCCTAAGACTACTATTCACACTGAAGCTCTTTCCACATTCCATGCATTTATATGGTTTCTTCCTAGTAGAGATGGGCACGACTTGAAAAATTTTTTTTTCGAGTTGTCATTAGTCGGGCCGGTCCCGTTTCGGCTCGTTTCCGTTTTTTTGCGAAATTTCGCAAAAATTAGTCGTTCGTTTTTTCGTTGTCGTTAGTACTGGTTTTTTTTGGGGGGGGGAGCGGGCTCCTGGAGGCACCTCTCTGGGGTGGGTACCTCCTCTGGCCCGCTATAAGGGAAAGTGGGCTCCTGGAGGCACCCGTGGGTGCCTCCTATCCTCACCCACTAGGAAGGGGAAGCAGGCTCCAAGAGACCCCTCAACATGGGGGTCTCCCTTCCTCACCTGCTGCTGCTGCAAAATGCTATGCAATAGCCATATAGATATTGCATAACATAATGTGCAGACAGTGACTGTGAAGACTAGTGGATGGCACTGAACCCAGAGCCATAGTGAGATGCCTAACTAAGGCTCTCGCACCACCATGTCTCACACAGAAGGGAATTGTACTTGTTGCGTGTAGTGCAATGCAAGCAAGTAGATCTGGCTTTAAGGTGGGTTAGTGCAAGGGCTAGGGTTAGGCTAGTGACGGGTAAGGTTACAGTGGGCTAGTGGGTTGCACCTCTGGGTGCCTCTCTGACCCACTAAGAAGACAGTCTGTGACGTATGGGTACGGAGTCAAGGGTTAGGGTTAGGGTTAGGGGGGCTAGGGCAGGTTTTAGGGGGCTTTTTGGCACATCCCAGAAGTCTCCATGGCCAAGTGGCCATGCGATTGGTGGGATGGCTCCAAAAATTTGCATGGTCGTCCACTCCCACATGGCTGGCCACTCGGCCAGCCTATCATTGCGCAGGTGTAAATAAAATAAAATAAAATAAAATCAATGGAGGACAGAGGAGGAGAGGAGAGACATTTTGTTGCAAGAAAAAACCCACTGCTACTGTGAAAAATCTGGCAGTTTATAAATTTTCGCGTGTTTCTGTTGTGCTTGTGTGTTTTTGGACCACGATTTCAAAAACAATATTGCGTTCGCCGCCCCATTTTGGATCCCCTGCCCGCACCGCATGGCATGGCGATGGCGACTCGCGAGTCCGGCTGCCCAGGACGGGAGGGAGGCGGGACCCCCCCTCCAGAAACCACCCCTCTGGTAGGTGCCCTGCGCCCTTAGTCAAGCAGGCATTTTTCTGCCTGCTTTTTTGGCCCGGGAATGGGTGGGGGGAGAGTTTAAAAGTTTTTTCCTGTGCCGTCCGTGCCGCTTGCTTGCGCTTTAATTGCGGCAGCCGGCGGCCGGCGAGACTGGGCTTTTTGCTGGCTGGCTGCGAGCCTGCGGCGAGTCCCACAGAGCAGCCCACAAGGACGGGGGATGGGGGGATGGAGGGGGAGGCCGGGGACCTCCAGAAACAACCCCTCTGGTAGGTGCCCTGAGGCACGGCAGGCATTTTTCCGCCTGCTTTTCGGCCGGGAACCGGGTTTTTTTAACTTTTAAAAACTTTTTTTCTGTGCCGCGTGGCATCGCGCGATGCAAGGAACGAGCACGACAAATCAGACCAAAATTGTTCATTCGTCGGTTCGAGCTCGAAGTCTGGCGGAGTAATTCCCGTTACCGTTTCCGTAGAGTAACGGAACCGAGTAACGGAAACGGAAACGGGAATACCGCTAAGTCGTGCCCATCTCTACTTCCTAGTATGAGTTCCTTGATGTATACGAAAGATACTGTTGTCAGTGAAGGTCTTTCCACATTCCATGCATTTATTTGGTTTCTCCCCAGCATGAGTTCGTTGATGGTTCCTAAGACTATTATTCACACTGAAGCCCTTTCCATATTCCATGCATTTATATGGTTTCTCCCCAGTATGAGTTCGTTCATGTTTCCTAAGAATACTATTCACAGTGAAGCTCTTTCCACATTCCATGCATTTATATGGTTTCTCCCCAGTATGAGTTCGTTGATGGTTCCTAAGACTACTATTCCGACTGAAACTCTTTCCACATTCCATGCATTTATATGGTTTCTCCCCACTACGAGTTTGTTGATGTATACGAAAGGTACTGTTGTTACTGAAGCTCTTTCCACATTCCATGCATTTATATGGTTTCTCCCCAGTATGGGTTCGTTGATGTATATGAAAGGTACTTTTGTCACTGAAGCTCTTCCTACATTCCATGCATTTATATGGTTTCTCTCCAGAGTGAGTTCTATCGTGCGATAAACGTTGACTTCTCTGTCTCAATTTCCTTCCGCATTGTTTGAATTCATATGGTTTCCATTCAGTGTTAGTTCTTTGATGTTGACTAAGGGCACCAGTTTTCCAAAAGCTCTTTCTACTGTGCTGATATTTAAGCTGTTCATTCCCTCTCAGGGTACGTTCACATGTTGTATGATTTTTGTTCATACTGATGCTTTTCCCTGTTTCCCTGTACGGAATAGGCTCTTCCGCTGCCTGGATTCGGGCATGTCTATTCCGAAGGGAGGCACACTCTATGGCCTTTCTGGCGATGGGGCATTTTCCCTTTGCTTTTCCTTTGTGTCTTTTTTGGACTGCAAAGTGTTCACAAACAGCTCCAGTGGTATTTTCCACTGTCACTGGCTGGCTTCCCTTCTCCCTTTCTCTTTCTTGTAGGTTTTCATTTTCTTCTTTCCTCGCTTCACTTTCAGTTCTTTCCAGTGACAGAGTGAGTGGCTCCATAGGATTCTGCTTTTCCCACATATTGAGAAAGCATGAACAATATTTAATCCAAAACAAATTGGGGAATTTATTTTCCACATCAAACAAAGTAAAGAAGCAAAATGGGGTGGCACTATATATTAAACCAGAGCTCATCCCAACCCTTCTGGAAAAAGATGAAGCAGGCAGATGGATCCTTGTCCAGGCAAATATCCAATCTAAAGAAACAATTATTGTTGGTATATACGCCCCCAATGATAATCATGGAAGACAAACCTTTTTCGAAGAATTGGCCAAGAAACTGCTGCAATACGAAAACCATCAGTTAATAATATTGGGAGATTTCAATGCTGTACATACTCCATCTGTAGATAGGAAAACATCCAAAAGGAAAAAAATCCATGATCTCATCTTCCACACTGCCTAAATCGTTTCTGGACATGTCTGACATTTTAGAACTTCAAGATATTTGGAGAAGGAAAAATCCACTAAAAGATGGTTTCACCTTTTATTCAAGACAATATGCCTCTTTTCTCCCGTATAGATATGTGCTGGGCTACATCCGATCTTCTGCTAAATACAAGGGATATAGAAACTTTGCCCCGAACAATATCTGATCATAATGCCATTTTATGGACACTGAAATCTTCGGGTAAGCCCAGACACTGGAAAATCAACTCAGCCTTGTGGACGGATAAAGAATTTATTTTAGAGGCAGCCAAAGACTTGAACCTATATTTTGAAATGAACCTGAACAAGGGTACACCATTGAAAACGGTGTGGGATGCCTCAAAGCCCTATTTTAGAGGTTTTGTCATTCAATATATGGCAAGACGGAATAAAGAGAGGAAAAAGCAATTTGAATCAATTCTTAATACGATGAAAAAGCTTGAAACGGATCTAATTCACGATCCCCGCAATGAGCAGCTGGACAAAGACTTGGCTTCTTGTAGGCATGAACTAAATCTGATTCTGACTGCAGATATAGCTCACAAAATCAAGTTGGCCAAACTGAATTTTGTGGAAAATGCAAACAAACCAGGCAGATGGTTAGCCTACAGGTTAAAAAAGGTACAATCTCAAAAACTCATATTATCACTCAAAGATAAAACTGGGGAAAATCAGACAGCGCAGTTACAAATCCAAAAAATTATAGAGGCATACTACCAGAACTTATTCAAGCCGGAGACGATTGACAAAGATGCCATCTTTCATTATCTCGAACAAGCCAATTTCCCAAAACTTACTGAAGAACAGAGAGCCCAGACGAACGCTGTTGCGTTACGAATCACACGGGACACAGAGTTTCGGGGTGCAATCTCTGGTGCTCAGGGCAGCATTCCTGTTTGTCTGTCTGTCAGGGTTCCATTGATGTTTGTGTGTCTCTCTGTGTCTGCATCGGCTGCGTGCATGTGAGATTGTGCTGCGTGTGTGTGGTGATGATTGTGTGTGTTGATTGTGTCCGTCCTACTGCTGCCTGAGCCCAGCCTTTTATTAGAGAGTCAGCACAATAGATAGAGAGAAACATTCCTTGGTGGGGGGAAAGAATGCAAGCGTTATCTGTTCAGTAAACAGGTAAACAAAGCAGGGGAAATAGGTTTCACAGGTGGGGGGAAATGCTCCCTAGCTAGTGAGGCATTACTGATAAGAGGCTTCCTTGGGCCTGAGCAGATGTATCCTGATATCCTGGTTATCTGCCGTCCTGTTTGCTCTGGCCTTCTTCAGCACATTCTGGTATCTGCTTCGGTCCTGGGGCTGCCGGGAAATATATGTCAAGCAGCCCTCCTAGGCCTTCAGTTTCCTTTGTGCTTGACCAATCTTGGGGCTCAGAAGTAGGGATATCATTGCCCATATTTCTGAGCCCCAAGATTGGTCAAGCACAAAGGAAACTGAAGGCCTAGGAGGGCTGCTTGACATATATTTCCCGGCAGCCCCAGGACCGAAGCAGATACCAGAATGTGCTGAAGAAGGCCAGAGCAAACAGGACGGCAGATAACCAGGATATCAGGATACATCTGCTCAGGCCCAAGGAAGCCTCTTATCAGTAATGCCTCACTAGCTAGGGAGCCTTTCCCCCCCACCTATGGATCCTATTTCCCCTGCTTTGTTTACCTGTTTACTGAACAGATAACGCTTGCATTCTTTCCCCCCACCGAGGAATGTTTCTCTGTATGTGCTTACCCTCTAATAAAAGGCTGGGCTCAGGCAGCAGTAGGACGGACACAATCATCGACACACAATCATCATCATCACCACACAATCTCACATGCACGCAGCCGATGCAGACACAGAGAGACACTCAGACATCCATGGAACCCTGACAGACAGACGAACAGGAATGCTGCCCTGAGCACCAGAGACTACACCCCGAAACTCTGTGTCCCGTGTGATTCGTAACGCAACAAATGGTGACCCCGACGTGATCCCCCCAACGCAACGGCAGAGGTGATCCCCCCAAGGCAACGGCAGACGTGATTCCCCCAAGGCAACGCAGAAGTGATTCCCAGAAGGCAACGCAGATGCGATCTCCTGCAGCAAGGCAGATGCAGAGGAACCACTAGGCACAAGGACCAGGCTCCAGGCCGGAAGGCACGAATGCAGCCCATCCTCATCTCCCTACGCCTGTGGAAAAGGCTTCGAGACACGTCCAAACATCCTCTAAGAGGATCCCAAAGGTGAGATGGGAGCGTTCTTCTCGGTTGAAGAGCGAAATGAATTCAGTGGGTCAGCTAATTTTCGGAGCAAAAGCATGCCAGTAGTAGTACAGCCTTTGCCCACAGTCCCTAAGGTGGGATCAGGGGGGCAGGGAAAGCCTTGGGAAAGCCAAGAGTCCCAGATAGAGTTTTGGGAGTCACAACAGCCTCTGGGTGGGAAACCAGTAGCAGGAAAGAAAATTCAGGTAGAAAATTCCAGGGTTGGCAACCAGAATGCAGGTGATACAGCAGAGCAACCATGGGGACGCATGGAAATGTCCATTTCACTTCTCCCCACAGATTTTCAGATGTCCCTACCAATAATTTTTCCACCTAGTGACCTGCAGTTAGGAACAGTGTCCCACAATCAGGAATTGGTGGAGGAAAAAAGGGAATCCTGTGCTGAGACCGTTGTTCTAAGATCAAAAATTTCCATCAAGAATGGTCTCAGCACAGGGCAAAATGACACTCAGGAAGATTTCATCAAACCTCAGAAGCAAGAGGGGAAAAATTTTGTCCTGCCACAAAATGTACCTCCAAAAGGCAAGGAGATGCCCCAAAGGCAGTCACTTTTTTGCAGCAAAGAGCCAAGCCATGGGGCAGGATTTCCCAAAGAAATGCAGAGAGGCCAAAATTTTGTCCATGGCTCAGTAACTCAAGCCCTGGAATTGTTTAACACTCAGGATTCCATTTCCCAGGGAAAGCGCCACAGGTTTCAGAAGCGGCCAGATTTAGAGCATATGCAGAGTTCAGCCTTGGGCTGGACCAAAGCAGATTTGCCCAGAGAGGAAATTCCAAAGATAGACCCCTTTTCCAAAAGGACAAAGTTCGCCATTAAGGCAAAGGCCAGCCTTTTGTGTGCTGTGGCAGATGCCAGGCACCCTCAGTATAAGTATAGGAGAAAGGTAATTTTTCCAAAAGATTCTGTACCTTATTTTTCCCTAAGAGATTTTCCTCTTTCTCCAAAGCCATGGAGAATGTAGATTTTCTCTCTCAGAAACCTTAGACAGCCAGAATTCCCCTCATACTCTCTTTAGCAAGCTACAGGAAAATTTAGGAATCAAAAATGCTTTTCTCTCTCTCTCTCTCTCTCTCCCCCCCGCCCCTCAGGGGGCTGGAAAGCAAGCAGGCAGGGGAGGAAAAAAGGTTTTTGGATAAGAAAGAGTTTGCTGGAGAATGGGAAGTTTGCTGGAGAAGCAAGCAGGCATCAGTTGTCTGTCAGGAATTGTGAGAAAGATTCCTGGAGATTTCAAGTTCCTTTAGAAAGAAAATGTCCCAAAGATCTAATCTGTCCACTATTCTCATGGGGTAAAAAGGAATTATATGGGTTGATCCACCCCACTAGCACACAGAACGAATGCAAGATAGCAGGAAGCATGGAATGGTTATCAGTTTGCTAGGAAGGGTAGACTGTTATCTTTAGAGACATTGTATAAACAAAGCCAGCTTATCACCTTCCTGCTGGTTGTAATTACAAGTCAGCAAGCAGAGGCATCTTTCAGAGTTGGAAGCAAAGACTACAAGTCCCATATGCCTTACATTTTTGGGCACAAGCAATCAACAGGGTTTAAAAATGCATAAAAATCATCACTAATCGTGTTCCTTTTGCCTCCAAAAATCAAGCAGTGGAAAAAACCTTCCTCTCAGGGTATGAATTTCAAATTTAAAACAAAAAACAATTAAAAGGAAAAAAGGGGGAGAAATGCCCCCCCCGAAATGCCCCCCTCTCAAGCCTCTTCAAGCAAGGAGAAGGCTTGATTTTAACTATACAGTATGTACCCTGAGAGAAAGAGAAATATATTCTCACAGGTATGCCTTCCATGGCACTTCAAAGTTTACCAGCAGAATGATCCCAGAAGGACATTTAAGGAATATTCTCATTCCTCATACATTCCTCATTTTCTCAACTGCAAAGGCTTATGGACTATGGGTAATCTGGGAGCTGTTGTTACCATTCATGCCAAGCAGAATTGTTTCACCACCAGAAGAAGAAGACATTTCCCAGACCCATGAACTTTTAGCAAAAGGACTCTTAAAAAGGACCTTTTCAGCAAACAGCCATCCATTGAAGCAGAGAAGAAAATAGTTAGGTAGTCTAGTCTTTCACCTTCCCCCACAAAAATGTAAGCCCCTAGCACAGACAGATATGCTTACTTATGTATTCTCATGTATTCATGTATTTGGAAAATATTCACTGTCTATACTATTCACTGTCTATACCTGGAACTTCTTGCTATAAGTTACCTCTTAGCCACAAAATCATCTATTCCTGTATTGCTAATGCTATAGCTTATTGCTTGATTATTGTTAATACATGTGTATCTGTATGCTAGATTATGCCTATGTACCTTTTAAGTCTTGGGAGACAGTCATGCTTATTATGTCAGTTCATTTATTATTGCAAGTTATGATGAGCGAAAGTTTCTATCTCTGAATGTTATATGAATATTGGGTGCTTTGTAACTCGGTGGGAGAAAGAATGCAGCCAACATTCTAGAGGGTCCCCACATTAGATAACACATCACAGCCAATGATTTCCGCCATGCCCTAGCTTAGGGCTCTCACAATGAGCATGGGAGGGGGAGGAAATGGCCATGGAGTGTCAGCACAGCAACTCTCATGCACAGCCATAAGACATCTCACATTTTAGGGCAGAACTCTCACACATCAGCCCAGATATATGAAGCTTGTCTTGCAGAGACATGTCACTCCCTCCTACATAAGGAGTTGAGTTTCCTCTTGGGCCAAGCAATGAGGCCCCTGGGGCAAATGACCTCAGGGTGCCAGGCTTTCAAGGCCTGCATGGTTTGAGCACCAGATGAGTGCCTGATTTCTGGTCTGTTTGGGTTTACACCTGTGCCTCCTGACTGGTATGCAAGCTCTCTTAATTAAAAGGAAAGGGAGAGATGTAGGGATATCATTGCCCATATTTCTGAGCCCCAAGATTGGTCAAGCACAAAGGAAACTGAAGGCCTAGGAGGGCTGCTTGACATATATTTCCCGGCAGCCCCAGGACCGAAGCAGATACCAGAATGTGCTGAAGAAGGCCAGAGCAAACAGGACGGCAGATAACCAGGATATCAGGATACATCTGCTCAGGCCCAAGGAAGCCTCTTATCAGTAATGCCTCACTAGCTAGGGAGCCTTTCCCCCCCCACCTATGGATCCTATTTCCCCTGCTTTGTTTACCTGTTTACTGAACAGATAACGCTTGCATTCTTTCCCCCCACCGAGGAATGTTTCTCTGTATGTGCTTACCCTCTAATAAAAGGCTGGGCTCAGGCAGCAGTAGGACGGACACAATCATCGACACACAATCATCATCATCACCACACAATCTCACATGCACGCAGCCGATGCAGACACAGAGAGACACTCAGACATCCATGGAACCCTGACAGACAGACGAACAGGAATGCTGCCCTGAGCACCAGAGACTACACCCCGAAACTCTGTGTCCCGTGTGATTCGTAACGCAACAGAACGCTCCTAATACAATGATGGAAATAACAGAGGCTATCAACCACCAAAAAATGAACAGGGCCCCTGGTCCCGACTCAATACCGGCTCAATTTTACAAAAAATTCTCGGAGATAGTCTCTGGAAATATGAAAAATCTTTTTACATCCATTTTAGAAGGCGAAGACATACCAGATTCCTGGAAATTATCACATACGACACTGATTCCCAAAGAAGGGAAACCAAAAGATTTGATACAGAACTACAGGCCAATTGCCCTTCTAAATGTGGATTACAAAATCTTTGCAACCATTTTGGCTAATAGATGGCGGACGATCCTACCCCCTTTGATATCGCATGATCAGTCTGGCTTTCTTCTGAAAAGGCATCTTCAATCCAACATCAGAACTTTTCTCAATGTGTTGGAATATTACGAATCCCACCCCGAGAAGCAAGTAGCTTTCACATTCATTGATGCTGAGAAAGCTTTTGATAACGTATCCTGGTCTTTACTTAAAACTCAGTTAGATTATCTACAATGTGGCCATAGAATGCTGCGAGCAATTGAACAAATCTATTCCACCCAAAATACCAGGATTATAGTCAATGGCCACCTTACAGACAAAGTCAATATATATAAAGGTACCAGGCAAGGATGCCCCCTCTCTCCCCTCTTGTTTATACTAACTCTGGAGGTACTCCTTCATGTTATAAGAAAAACCCCTGGTATTCAAGGCCTACAGAGCAAAGGAGAAGTTTATAAGGTACAAGCTTTTGCAGATGATTTGTTGGTAATTATGGAGAACCCCCAGACCTCCTCTTTAGAACTCTTGAAGACTTTGGAGGCATACTCTAAAATTTCTGGATTAAAGGTAAACAGAGAAAAAACATTCTTGCTTACTAAAAATATGACCTCATCTATGATTGGAAAACTGGTAAATCAATCGGGTTTCCAACATGCCAGTAAGGTAAAATATCTGGGTATTACTGTATCTAATCGTTGTAACTCTTTACTTAAAGATAACTATGTGAATGTTATAAAAACAATCAAAGCTGACTTCGAAACTTGGTCAAGACTCCAATTATCCTTAATGGGCAGAATTGCTGCAGTTAAAATGAATGTTTTACCTAAACTGCTTTTTTTATTTCAATCCTTGCCTATATTACCTAATTTTAAGATCATTACGGATCTGGAAAAAAAGAAAAAAGCAAGGATTAAAAATGTCTATCTACAGGATAGAACCAAAACTGGTGGCTTTGCCCTTCCTAATTTAGTATTATACTACAAGGCTGCTGCCATGACCTGGATTAAAGACTGGATTCTGATGACAAACAAAAGAATTTTGCAGCTTGAGAGTTATGGCCTAGACAAGGGCTGGCATTATTACATGTGGTATAAGGGTAACATACCTACTCTCTTCAAAAAACATTGGATAAGGAACGCCCTAGTTAAAATATGGTTATCGATTAAAAAACAATTCTACTCTAAAGCACCATTGTGGCTATCTCCGCTGGGAGCGATTTATAGCTCCCATATAAGTGAAACTCCAAAAGCTATAACTTATAGACACCTTCTGAATGTTGACCTCTCATTGAAACCATTAGGGAAATTAGTATCAGAAGGCTATAATTTAGACTGGTGGAAGTATCAACAAATATATTCACACTTCAAAGATCTCACCAAAGAGGGGGGATTCACGACTACTGATACTCCACTTGATAAAATACTTTCCTCTGGCGACTCCAAGCTGCTTAGTAAATTTTATACTATATTGTTAAATGAAAAAATGATTGATACACTGGTCAAAGACACTATGATAAGATGGGCAGAAAAACTTTGGTTACTCTATTCATCTAAACAAATGGGACTCTCTGTGGAATACAGTTAAAATCTTTAAATCTATCTCTTTTAAGGAAAACTGTTATAAGATGTTCTATATAGATGGCATCTCGCACCACACCGACTATCTAAGATGTATAATTGCTCACCCAAATGTTGGAAATGTAAATATGATTGTGGTACTTTTTACCATATGTGGTGGACATGTAAAGAGGCAAAGGCATATTGGAAAATGGTAAAACTATTTTTAGAAAGATGTCTGAAAATTAAGATAGAGCTTAGACCAGAACTTTTCTTATTAAACATAGTAAATATAAATATTTCATATGATCAGAGATATGTACTTCACCATGTAATTGTTGCTGCAAGGATATTGTATGCGAAATTCTGGAAACAACCAAACGTGCCAACAGAGAAGAATTTCCACGAAAAGATAAGAGAATGCATCGAAATCGAAAGACTCTCCGGCTATTTAAAGGGAGACTATGATGAGATCTCTCGGAAAAGATGGCAAGAAGTAACAAACTTATTAGTACTGTGATAATATTTGGCAATTTATCAATATGTTATATTACTTCCTTTTACTTTGCTTGACATATTCAATGTAAATTTTAAATTCTATCCCCCCCTTTTTTTTCCTTTTCCCTTTTCCCCATACCCCCTCCCTTTTCCCCCCTTAAAAACCCAATAAAATTATAAAAAAAGGATCTATCACACATTTGTCAGAGTCATAAGATTGCTTCTAATTTTGCTTTTCTAAATCAAATGCAAGAAATACATTTATGTATTTTCTACACTAAATCAAGTAAATTCAATCACAATTTCCCCCAGCATTTCAGCCCAGTATAATTCATATCTCCTTTCCCAGCTAAAACGAACATACTTTCACACTTAACTTCCTTACTATTTCATCCATATTCTATCTTTACTTACATCTATTTTTAATACAAAGCATATAGCCTGTCTAATCTCAACAATATATTCAACCACAATGTTTAATTCTTCAATACTAAACAACTTAGGATACCTTTGGCTAATTATAGATATTACATAAGAACATAAGAAGAGCCATGCTGGATCAGGCCAAAGGCCCATCTAGTCCAGCTTCCTGTATCTCATAGTGGCATCACCAAATTCCTATGGGAGCATATGAGACTAGATTATCTGTCTCCTGCAACCACTCCCCTGCATCTGGCCCTTGAAGTACCCTGGTTGTAAGCCTAGAAATTACACATCTCCATCATTGTTTGTAACCCGTGATGGACTTCTCCAGGAATCTGTCCAATCCTCCTTCGAAGGCATCCAGGCTAGATGCCATCACCACCTCTTGTGACAGGGAGTTCCACAGACTAACAACACGCTGGGTAAAAAAAAATTGTCTGCTCTCACTCTCCCAACGCACAGTTTGAGTATATGTCCCCTAATTTTGGTATTTTGTGAGAGGGAGAAGAGTGTCCCCCTATCCACTTGACTCATGCCCTGCATTATTTTGTACGTCTTAATCGTATCCCCCCTCAGGCGCCTTTTTTCCAGACTAAATATTTCAGTATTTCCTCATAACGGAGGTGCCCCAGCTCAGTAATCATTTTAGTCGCTCTCCTATGCACCTTTTCCAGTTCCACTGACTATGTCCTCTTTGAGATGTGGTGACCAGAATTGTACACAATACTCCAGGTGCGGCTTTACTATTGTTTTGTACAATGGCATTATAATGTTGGCTATTTTATTTTCAACCCCCTTTTTAATTATCTCTAGCATGGAATTGGCCTTCTTCACCACTGCCATACATTGGGGAGACACCTTCATGGAGCTGTCCACCAACACCTCTTTCCTGATCTGTCACATATTTATTTGATAATATTTAATTCAAATTAATATGGGCTATTATAGAAGAGCTACCTATATTTCACCTTATACCCTTTGCAGGGAATATAAAGCAGGTGAAGACATCTGCTTGGAATATCCTGAAGCAAATGGTGGGCCACTGTGTTAGATAGAATGCTGGACTGGATGGGCTGTGGTCTGTTCCAGCAAGGCTGTTGTTATGTTCTTATGTAAGTTCTTATCTATAACTAACTACCACTATTCTTTTACAGACTAACAAATTAACATTCATTTACCTTTCAGGTTGGTGTTCACATTTCCATTTTCCATTTCCCATACAGTAAACCCCCGCCATTTCACGGCTCATGTACTGCGGTCCCACAATACCACAGACCACAGTGCATGCTGGGGCTCCAGCTGGTTAGTGCTCGGGTGGGGCAGAAAAAACTTTATCTCCCCACCCCAGCCCCAATGAGCTGGTGCCCGGGCTGTCGCTCGCTCGGGCTGCTGCAAGAAGTCAGAAATCATTTTAAAATGGGCGCAGATCTTCCCCCTTCCCCCGTGGGGGCTCCGGAGAAACTCCGCATCCATTTTGAAATCTCTTCCAGTCCCGGCCATCTCCACTGAAATGCATTGGCTCAATGCATTTCAATGGAGATTGCAAGGGAGTCTGGCCCCAAGGCAGCACCAAGCAGCTGATTGGTGCAGGCTGGGGGTGGATTGGATCACCCACCGCCCTTGCAGTGGCTGCTGGAAGGCTTTTACAAAAGTCTTCCAGCAGCCTGGGAAGCAGTAGTGGGCACCCCCCCGACCTGCATCTGCATATCGCGGATTTTCAGTTATCACAGGTTGGGTGGGTCCCTAACCCTTGCAATAAGGTGTGTCCCAGGATGAGTTCTTAGATGTATATCAAATGCAGTACTGTCACTGAAGCTCTTTTCACACTCCATGCATTTACATGGTTTCATCCCAGTATGAGTTTGTTGATGTCTCCTAAGGCTACTATTCAGACTGAAGCCCTTTCCATATTCCATGCATTTTTATAGTTTCTCCCCAGTATGAGTTCTTCAATGTATGCAAAAGGCACTAATGGTTCTGAAACTCTTTTAACATCCCATGCATTCATATAGTTTCTCTCCAGTGTGATTTCTTTCGTGGGATAAAAGTCGACTTCTGTGTCTGAAGTTGTTTCCACATTTTATGCAATCATATGATTCCCTCAGTGTGAGTTCTTTGATGTTGACTAAAGGCACCAATTTTGCAAAACCCATTTCCACAGTGTATGCGAAAGCCTATGTTGTAACTGAAGCTCTCTTCACACTTCATGCATTTCTTTGTTGTCTCCTCAGTATGGGTTTATATGGTTTCTCCCCTATATGAGTTTGGTGATGTCTCCCAAGATGACTATTCAGACTGAAACTCTTTCCACATTCCAAGCATGTATAAGGTTTCTCTCCAGTATGAGTTCGCTGATGTGTCCTAAGCGAACTATTCATACCAAAGCTCTTTCCACATTCCATGCATTTATATGGTTTCTCCCCAGTATGAGTTCGCTGATGTAGCTCAAGACTACTATTCTGACTGAAGCTCTTTCCACATTCCATGCATTTATATGGTTTCTCCCCAGTATGAGTTCGTTGATGTCTCTTAAGATGACTACTCAGACTGAAGCTCTGTCCACATTCCATGCATTTATATGGTTTCTCCCCAGTATGAGTTCGTTGATGCATCCTAAGACTACTATTGCGACTGAAACTCTTTCCACATTCCATGCATTTATATGGTTTCTCCCCAGTATGAATTCGTTGATGTTTCCTATGACTACTACTCACACTAAAGCTCTGTCCACATTCCATGCATTTATATGGTTTCTCCCCAGAATGAGTTCGTTGATGTTTCCTAAGACTACTACTCACACTAAAGCTCTTTCCACATTCCATGCATTTATATGGTTTCTCCCCAGTATGAGTTCGTTGATGTTTCCTAAGACTACTACTCACACTAAAGCTCTTTCCACATTCCATGCATTTATATGGTTTCTCCCCAGTATGAGTTCGTTGATGTAGCTCAAGATTACTATTCCGACTGAAGCTCTTTCCACATTCCATGCATTGATATGGTTTCTCCCCAGTATGAGTTTGTTGATGCGTCCTAAGACTACTATTGCGACTAAAACTCTTTCCACATTCCATGCATTTATATGGTTTCTCCCCAGTATGAGTTCGATGATGTGTCCTAAGTCTACTACTCACACTGAAGCTCTTTCCACATTCCATGCATTTATATGGTGCTTTGCCGGTATGAGTTTGTTCATGTGACCTCAAGGTATTACTGCAACTGAAGCTCTTCCCACATTCCATGCATTTAAATGGTTTCTCCCCAGTATGAATTTGTTGATGCGTCCTAAGATTACTATTCTGACTGAAACTCCTGCCACATTCCATACATTTATATGGTTTCTCCCCAGTATGAGTTCGTTGATGAGTCCTAAGACTACTATTGTCACTGAAACTGTTTCCACATTCCATGCATGTATATGGTTTCTCCCCAGTATGAATTTGTTGATGCGTCCTAAGAATACTATTCTGACTGAAACTCCTGCCACATTCCATGCATTGATATGGTTTCTCCCCAGTATGAGTTCGTTGATGAGTCCTAAGACTACTATTGTCACTGAAACTCTTTCCACATTCCATGCATGTATATGGTTTCTCCCCAGTATGAATTTGCTGATGTCTCTTAAGATGATCATTCTGACTGAAGCTCTTTTCACACTCCATGCATTTATATGGTTTCTCCCCAGTATGAGTTCGTTGATGTCTCTTAAGATGACTACTCAGACTGAAGCTCTGTCCACATTCCATGCATTTATATGGTTTCTCCCCAGTATGAGTTCGTTGATGAGTCCTAAGACTACTATTGTCACTGAAACTGTTTCCACATTCCATGCATGTATATGGTTTCTCCCCAGTATGAATTTGTTGATGCGTCCTAAGAATACTATTCTGACTGAAACTCCTGCCACATTCCATGCATTGATATGGTTTCTCCCCAGTATGAGTTCGTTGATGAGTCCTAAGACTACTATTGTCACTGAAACTCTTTCCACATTCCATGCATGTATATGGTTTCTCCCCAGTATGAATTTGCTGATGTTTCTTAAGATGATCATTCTGACTGAAGCTCTTTTCACACTCCATGCATTTATATGGTTTCTCCCCAGTATGAGTTCGTTGATGTCTCTTAAGATGACTACTCAGACTGAAGCTCTGTCCACATTCCATGCATTTATATGGTTTCTCCCCAGTATGAGTTCGTTGATGAGTCCTAAGACTACTATTGTGACTGAAACTCTTTCCACATTCCATGCATGTATATGGTTTCTCCCCAGTATGAATTTGCTGATGTTTCTTAAGATGACTACTCAGACTGAAGCTCTGTCCACATTCCATGCATTTATATGGTTTCTCCCCAGTATGAGTTCGTTGATGTCTCCTAAGACTACTTTTCTGACTGAAACTCTTTCCGCATTCCAAGCATACATGTGGTTTCTCCCCAGTATGAGTTTGCTGATGTTTTCTAAGATTACCATTCTGACTGAAGCTCTTTTCACACTCCATGCATTTATATGGTTTCTCCCCAGTATGAGTTTGTTGATGTTTCTTAAGTCTGCTACTCAAACTGAAGCTCTTTCCACATTCCATAGTTTCTCTCCAGAGTGAGTTCTATCGTGCAATAAACGTTGACCTCTCTGTCTGAATTTCCTTCCGCATTGTATGCATTCATACGGTTTCCCCTCAGTTTGAGTTCTTGGATATTGACTAAGGGCACCAGTTTTCCAAAAGCTCTTTCCACAGTTGTGACATTTAAGCTGCTCTTTCCCCCTCAGGGTATGCTCACATGTTGTATGCTTTTTGTTCATACTGATGCTTTTCCTTGTTTCCCTGTACGGAATAGGTTCTTCCGCTGCCTGGATTCGGCCATGTCTATTCCGATGGGAGGCACACTCAATGGGATTCCGGCATTGGGCATTTTCCCTTTTCTTGTCCTTTGTGTCTTTTTTGGAGTGCAAAGAATTCACAAACAGCTGCAGTTGTTTTTCCCCCTGTCACTGTCAGGCTTCCCTTCTCCCTTTCCCTTTCTTGTAGGTTTTCATTTTCTTCTTTCCTCGCTTCACTCTCAGTTCTTTCCAGTGACAGAGTGAGTGGCTCCATAGGATTCTGCTTTTCCCATTTCTTCCCTGGGTGGAAAAAAGAGAGATGATGCCATGAGGAGGACAGCACACAAGCAAGTCTGAATTGACAGAGCGATTCAAGTTATTTGTTTTAATATCACCTGTCATGAGAAAGGGAGGAATGAAACGGCTGCAAAAGGGTCCTTGTGGCTCAATTTATCAACAAGATCAGATGGAAAAGCATCTGGTCAGGATCTATCACACATTTGTCAGAGTCATAAGATTCCTTCCAATTTTGCTTTTCTAAATCAAGTGCAAGAGGCATCAAAATGTTCAGGAATATTTTGCTTTTTCTAATTGACCCTATGTAGCAGCCATGTCCAAAGTCTGGGCTGCGGGTTAGGGCCATAGAGTCCACGACTGGCTGGTCTGCCCCCTCCCTCCCCCCTTCACCCTCCACAAGCTCACTCTCAGAACTGCACACCTCGCTCACTGGCGAAGGGGCCGCATTGCCCTGCTTGCTCCTGCTGCGATGGCTTCTCCTCCTCCTCCTGCTGCCCCCATGGGGATCGCGGTGCCTGCTGTTCCTCAGCCGGGGCCAGTATCAGCCATTCTCCCACCGACACCACCACTGCCATCGACAACTTGCCTCATCCCTCCTCCTTGCCCAGAACAGGGTCATGCGAAGTGGTCAGTTGGGCTCACAGGAATCCCTTTGGGAGGGCATGGTGCAACGTGGCTAGGCTCTTCCTGCCTGGTGGCTCACACTCTCTGCTCTGCCGCCCCGGCCACCAGCCAACATCCCGACAAGCCCAGCAGGCATGGGCGGCAATGAAAGCTGCATCCCCTCTGTTCAGCTCTCACTGCCACAGCTTTGTAAAAAGCCAGGAGCACCACCTCCCTTTGCCAGCCAATGGAGGTAAGTAGGAAAAGAGCGTGGCAGCCCCCCAAACAACCCCCAGCATCTGCTGGTGGCCCTCTCCCGGCAGATCCCCGGCAAGAGCACAGGAGAGTTAGCAGGGAGGAGGGAAGCACAGCCCCACACTTTCTACCTGCCACCCCGTTCACTTTGGACAGTGGTCCTCAAACTACAGCAGGCTGAATGGGGAGGGCGCATGCTAGAGATGAGCTGGGGGGGAGCAATGTCCATGGTGTGTGCATGCAAGCGTGCGTTTGCAGTCTTCTTGGGGGTAGTGAGGAGTATCATAGTGACTTTCCCAAAGATCCACCTTTTAGAAAAGAGTCTGGGGAAGTTCTCGTGCCTGGCAAAATGCAGCCCAGAAATTTGCCTAGATCTCCTTTTGAAAGCTGGATCACTGGGAGAGAAAGTCTGGAGACCTAAGCCACAGCACATGCCACTTTAAATGTTTATTTAGGTTCTTTTTTGAGGGGGGGTGTTGCAGGTGAGGAATCTGCTTCAACAATTCCTCTGTCGGAAGAGCAGGAGCCCTGTTGGTTTAGCTTAGTGCTCCAGACGTTCTCTCCCAGAGATCCCCCTTTCAAAAGGAGATCTAGGCAAGTTTCTGTGCTCCTTCTTGTCAGGCACGTTCCTCATTTTAAACACAGAGGGAAACTTTCCCAGACCCCTTTCTAAAAGGTGGATTTTTTTTGAGAGGAAGTCTGGAGCCCTAAACCACGCTTCAGAGTAATTGTTGAAGTGGCTTCCTCACTTGCAACCCCCCCCACCCCCAAACTAATGTGCTTTGGCCAGGAAGTTGTTGTATTACAAAGCCCTGGTAACTTGGTTTTCGCCTGCCACTTATCTCCCATTCCCCACCCCCACCCCCAGCCTTCCCTTTCACCCCATACCCCTCGCACTGAACATGGATGTGTGTGTGGATGCACTTCCCCCGCTAGCCAGAGCTACCTGGCTGTTCGGGCAGATACTCATGAGTTGGGGGAGGCATGAGGGAGATATATCATCTCCAACATTAAAATCGGGATACCTCAAGGACCAGAGGCAGGGGAGTGGAATCAGGAGAGAGAGATCTAGTCGCGTGCGCTCCCAGATGCATCTGGTGGGGCCACTGTGAGATACAGGAAGCTGGACTAGATGGGCCTTTGGCCTGATCCAGCAGGGCTCTTCTTAGGTTCTTATGTGAAAGGCCTGCTTCTGGCTTCCTATGCAAACCAACCAGCCTGAGCAGTTTGCAAGGGAACCATCACTGCTTTCCTTGCAAACAGCACAGGCTGGGCAAGGATCAATGGTACTTGTATACTTTGTGAAAATATTCTTTTTCAAATATGCTTGGTTGCTTAGGTATGTTTTATGTTTGTTTATGGATTGGCTTTCCTTAGTATGCTTGAATCCTGTCCCCTTTCATCCTCCTAAAGTGTGACAAGACGTTTTTTTAAAAAAAAACACGGTTAAGAGGGGCAGAAAGAAATGTGAAATCGAGCCAATTCTTAAAGAAACCTTTTTTCCTTCCAGCAGCCAGTAGGAGCCAGGAGGAGGGGTTGTTCAGAGCCATTTACAAATTTCTGGGAGCACATGAGCAGCGCGCGCCTGACGGCACACGAAACTAAAAAAAAAGGGGGGGGAAGAATAATTACAAATATTTATATAAGAAGAGGAGAAAGGCAGATACCTTGATAAATTAACAATATTGATGGAGGGTCAGGGGGCAGATGTAGTTACTTGTAACATCTGTGGCATGGTTGTTGTTTTTTTGCCAAAAAAATTGCCAGCTTACACATGCTCAAAGCGCAAGCTAGTAGCCCTCTTGGAGGACAAGGTCAGGCAGTTGGAGGCCTGTGTTTCTAATCTTCGCAAGTTTAGGGAGCAGGAGGTTTTTTTTTGCAGGAAGCAGAGAACATCTTTGCCAACACAGGGGGCAGGGGTAATCTCAATCAGGATGAGGGCATTTCACAAATACAGGAGACAGAGATTTGGAAGAATGTCACCGTCAGAAAGGGAAGAACTAGGAAAAAGGCAGGAAGTTCGCAGTTGCAAAATAGATTCCAACCTCTCTCCTTTATTGACCAGGAGAAGGAACTGCACCAAGAACAGCCACAAGATCTTGCACATAGGAATCCGGATCCTACAGCGCTCCAGGGGGCATCTACCAAGCCTCGGAGGAGGCGGGTGGTGGTGGTTGGGGATTCCTTGTTTAGAGGAACAGAAGCGCTCATCTGCAGGCCTGACAAAATGAACAGGGAGGTCTGCTGTCTCCCTGGAACCAAGATTCAGGATGTAACGGAGAGACTGACGAGACTCATCAAGCCCTCTGATTCTAACCCCTTTCTCTTGGTCCATGTAGGAACTAATGATACTTCAAAACACAGCTTTCAGGATATCGCAAAAGAGTATGAAGAAATGGGTAGGAACCTGAAGGACCTGGGTGGGGGCAGGTGGTAACCGCATCTCTCCTCCCTGTTGAAGGGAAAGAACAATAGTGGAAGTGAACAATTGGCTTCGGAGAAGGTGCCGGCAGGAACGATTCGGATTCTTGGACCATGGTTTGCTTTTTGTTTCAGAGGGGATATTGGGCCAGGATGGGGTGCACCTCACCAACGCTGGTAAGAATCTTTTTGCCAAGAGGATTGCAGATTTAATAAGGAGCGCTTTAAACTGAGTTTGCAGGGGGAGGTCGAAAATTCTCTTAACTGTAGAGATCCAGAAAGGGGTTGTGGAGACTAGCCCAAATGTTGCAATAGGAGCAAGACAAGTAGTTGTTCAGACCATCAGTGCGAGGAAAAACAGGTTAAGCAAAGGACATATAAGAAGCGCACGTAGCCTCAAATGTCTCTACACCAATGCACAGAGCATGGGGAACAAACAAGAGGAGCTGGAACTGCTAATACAGCAAAATAAATATGACATAATTGGCATCACTGAATCATGGTGGGATGAGACGTATGGTTGGAATGTAGTCATTGGAGGGTATAACCTGTTTCAAAGGAACAGGCCGAGTAAGAAAGGAGGAGGTGTAGCTTTATATATTAAGGACATTTATACTGCTGAAGCAATACAAGATAAACAGCAGAGGAACCATGTTGAGAGTATTTGGGTGAAAATCAGGGGTGAAAAAACTAGGAGGGATGTCACTGTGAGGGTATACTATAGACCCCCAAGCCAGATGGAGGAGTGGGATGATGCCTTATTTGAGCAGATGGCCACACAGTCAAAAGGGAGAGATGTAGTACTAACGGGAGATTTTAACTATCCTGATATATGCTGGCAATCCAAGTTATCTAAGAATGCAAAGTCTACCATGCTCATTTAGTGTTGTCGTTTTTTAAAATTCCAGTGGTGGTGCTGTTACTTATAGCACTAGGACATATAAATGGCTCCTGAAGTTAACAACTCCGTCTTTTTTTTTTTGCACTGAATATAATTTGGTTAAATTCCAATGCATGGTAATCATTTGTGCTACTGCTTTTCTTACTGTGCACCTTTACATTAACCCCCCCTCCAAAAATAAAAAATAAAAACCAATTTTTGTAAACTTAGGGAATTATTGGCTGTGATTCCACGGAGTGACACACTGAAAGAGAAGGGAGTCCAAGATGGATGGGAGTTCCTTAAAAGCGAGATATTAAAAGCACGATTTAAAACTGTTCCAACAAGAAGAAAAAATAGGAGAGGTCTAAAGTCTGTGAAGATTCTCAGTCATCCAGGTGCGTTTATCTGGGAGCTGAGTCATGGCTACTGGACTTCTTTTTTGAGAGATAGAAACTGTTCATCCAAACAGCTTCATCGGTCTGAATACAGCTAGTGCAAGTAGTCCTTCTTATAGTCAGCTTGACCTCTTGTCCCCTGATCTGATTGGCTCATAAGATGAACAATAGCCTGAATAGGCTCGTTAGGGAGACATTAGTGTCCATGGCCTTAAGGTAAACAATGGCCTAAGGTGCTGAAACCCATCAAGAATGGGTCGTTAGCTGTGACCTTGGTGGTGAAGGCTTTTTGATTTGCCTGGGTACTTTGGAAAGTACAGCCTGATAAGTAGCAGACTATGCCGGAGCCCACTACCTCTGTTGAGGGAGGCATTTTCAATGCTAACATGAATGGCTTCCCTTAGTCCTCTCAAACCACCTCTCTTCTTTGTCTAATATGTGTACATCCTCATCTTTGAAAGAGTGGCCTTTGTCCTTCAAATGGAGGTGTACTGCTGATTCTGGTCCTGAGCTGTTACCCCTCCTATGTTGGGCCATTCTTCTGTTTAATGGCTGTTTAGTTTACCGCAATGATGATGAAAGCCGCAATGGTTTACTAAAGAACTTTCAACGCAGCTAACTATAAAGAAAAGCAAGAACAAGGAATGGAAAAATGGGAAATGCACCAAAGAAGAATATAAGCAAAGCTAATATATGCAAGGGGGTGGTAAAAAGAGCTAAAGCAAAAAACGAACTTAGACTTGCCAGAGAGATTAAAGATAGTAAAAAGGGTTTTCTTTAGTTATAACCGCAGCAAAAGGAAAAATAAGGAAATGATAGGCTCTCTGCGAGATCCGCTGGGTCAAAGAGTAGATGAGGTAGGATGGGAATTGCAAAATAGAATAGGTAGAGAGCTAGTACTGGAACACCTGGAAGCATTAAATGAATTTAAGTCTCCTGGGCCAGATGAATTACACCCAAGGATATTAAAAGAATAGACAGAAGTAATTTCAGAACCATTGGCAATAATCTTTGAGAAGTCCTGGAGAACAGGGGAAGTCCCCATCAACTGGAGGAGGGCTAATGTTGTCTCCATCTTCAAAAAGGGGAAAAAAAGAGGACCCAAATAATTACCTCCCAGTCAGCTTGACTTCAATTTCTGGAAAAGTCCTAGAGCACGTTATTAAACAGGCAGTCTGCAATTATTTAACAAACCATGCTGTCATTACAAGAAGTCAACACGGGTTTCTTAAAAACAAGTCATGCCAGACTAATTTGATCTCTTTCTTTGATAGAATTACAGGCCTGGTGGATGAGGGGAATGCTGTGGATATTGTTTATCTGGACTTTAATAAGGCCTTCGAAAAGGTTCCCCATGGTATTCTTGCTAAGAAGTTAGTAGAAAGTGGAATAGATAGTGCTACTGTTAGGTGGATTTGTAATTGAGTGACTGATCGCACCCAAAGGGTGACCATAAATGGCCTCTCTTCAGTTTGGGGAGACATGACCAGTGGAGTGCCCCAGGATTCTGTTCTGGGTCCAATGCTGTTCAATATCTTTATTAATGACTTGGAGGAAGGAATAGAGAGTATGCTAATTAAATTTGCAGATGATACCAAATTGGGAGGGGTTGCTAATTCCCTAGAGGATAGGATGAAAATCCAAAAAGACCTTGACAGATTAGAGTGCTGGGCCAAAGCTAACAGAATGGATTTCAACAGAGGGAAATGTAGGGTGCTACATGTAGGTAAAAAAAAATGAATTGCACAGATATAGGATGGGGGATACTTGGCTGGAGAATAGTACCTCTGAAAGGGATCGGGGAGTCTTGGTGGACCACAAATTGAACATGAGTCAGCAGTATGATGCGGCGGCCAGGAAAGCCAATGCGATTTTTGGTTGCATCAACAGAACCATAGTGTCTATATCAAGGGAAGTGACAGTACCACTCTATTCTGCTCTTGTCAGACCCCACCTGGAGTACTGTGTCCAGTTCTGTGCGCCTCAGTTTAAAAAGGATGCTGACAACCTGGAGCGGGTGCAGAGGAGGGCGACCAGGATGGTTGAGGGTCTGGAGGAAATGTCTTATGAGGAACAGCTTAGGGAACTGGGAATGTTTAGCCTTTCAAAAATTAGACTGAGAGGGGATATGATAGCTATGTTTAAATATTTGAAAGGATGTCATATTGAAGAGGGAACAGGTTTGTTTTCCATGGCTTCAGAGACTAGGACTCAGGGCAATCGTTTCAAACTACAGGAAAAGAGATTCCATTTGAACATTAGGAAGAACTTCATGACAGTTAGAGCTGTTCGGCAGTGGAATATGCTGCCACAAAGGGTGGTGGAGTCTCCTTCTTTGGAGGTTTTTAAGCAGAGGCTGGATGGCCATCTGTCAGAAATATTGTGATGGAGTTCCTGCATAGCAGGGGGTTGGACTGGATGGCCCTCGAGGTCTCTTCCAACTCTATGATTCTATGATTGTATGAAACCATGTTCTCCGCTTCTTGCAACCCTGAAATTGACGTATTGGCACTTTGCAAAAAATAAATAGGTTTTTAATTGCAGTTTGGGCACTTGATCACTAAAACGTTTGGCATCAGATGGTGTGTTATAAAAAAGTGAATTGCCTGTGACTAAAATAGGAATAGGAGGCACAACTGTACACTTATTATTCTTATACTGTAGAACTGTGGTCTCCTAACTTCTTGTAAGGAGGGGTCAGTGGGTGGGGCTTGCAATGGGGGGGCAGTCCCCCCCCCCACATTCTCAGCCACCAAAAAGTTTGGACACCCTTACTATATAGCTTAGAAAAGTAAAAGTGAAGGCAGAAGGATGTCCTGAGTCCTTACACAATGAACTATATTAGTATGCCAGGATATGCTCTTGACAATTCCACGTTGGCTTCTTGTTCTCAATGCATTGTTCTCAGTGTGCTTTCATCATCTATTTTAAATTTCCCCTGAGGATTCTTATCGATATGACTGGTCTTTATTTCTCAGGTTCCTCCTGACTTCTGTTTTGGAAGGTTGGAACATTAGCCTTCCACCCATCCTCCATGATTTCATAAAAATAATAGAGTGGTTTCTGTAAATTTGACAGCCAATAACTTCACAAGTCCTGAATACGGTAGATCCAACCGGGATGATTTGGACTTGGTCAGAGTCAGGAGTCATTCTTTAACTACTTATTTACTGTATCAGTTTCAAGCTGCAATCCTGTCCCTTCCTTTTCTACTTATTGTTTGCCTGGAGAATCATAAGCTGTCTTGAGGAGAAACAAACTGAATGCAGACATGAACTCTTCTGCCTTTCGTCTATTTTTTTACCATTTTCCCATCCCCACCAAGTCACTGAGCTGTTTTTTTTCCCTTTCTTCTATCTCTACACATGTATCTGAAGAATGCTTTTTAGTTACTTCTGTCCAGCTTTAAATGAAAATCTGTAAAAGATCCCAAGTCCTTAATAGTCATTATGGGAAGAATTTTTTTAAATGTATGACCTGAGCAGGATAGACACAATCTGGCCACTTCTGATTTATTATTATTATTATTATTGATATGCCATCCATCTAGTTCAGGGCCACTCTGGGCACTTCTTTCAGCAGGGCAATGAGAAGTGACCTGCCACACTAATTTGATCTCTTTATTTGATGGAGTTACAGGCCTGGTGGATGAGTAGAACACTGTCGATGTTGCTTATCTTAATTTCAGTAAGGCCTTCTATAAGGTTTCCCATTATACACTTGCAAAGACGTTAGTAGAATGTTGGAGAGATAAATGCTACTGTTAGGTGGATGTGTAACTCACTGGCTGATCGCACCCAAAGGGTGATCCTAAAAGGGCTTCTCCTCAGCATGGAGAGAAGTGACCAGTGGTTTGTCCCAGGGTTCTATTGTGGGCCCTGTGCTATTTTATATCTCTACAAATAGTGATCTGCTTCTGCTTTGGATGCCTTGGACGAAGGAATAGAGTAGGTTCATTAAAACTATTGTTTTAGCTATTGTATTGACTTATTGTTTTATCTTTATTGTTGTAAACCGCCCTGAGTCCTTTTTATGGGAAATAGAGCGGTATATAAGTGTAAAAAATAAATAAATAAATAAATTTGCAGATGATACCAAATTGAGAGGGGTTGCTAATTGTCTAGAGGACAGGATGACAATCCAAAATGACCTTCACAGATTAGGGTGCTGGGCTGAAGTGGAATGAGATTCAAAAGAAATAAATGTAGGGCCCTGCATCCTATCCCTGATCTGTGCAAATGAATTGCACAGAGAGGGGATATGAGGCCATGCTTAATATTTTAAAGGATGTCCTATCAAAGAGGGGACTGGTTTATTTTCCATAGCTTCAGAATAGGGCACGGGACAGTGGTTTCAAACTACAGGAAAAGAGTTTGCATTTGAACATTAGGAAGACCTTCCTTACTGTTAGAGCTGTTCGGCAGTGGAAGATGCTGCCACAGTGGGTGGTGGAGTATCCTTCTTTGGAGGTGTTTAAGCAGAGACTGGATGGCCACCTTTTGGGGGTACTTGAACGGGGGCTCCGGCATGGTGGGAAGTTGGGCTGGATGGCCCTCGAGGTCTTTTCCAGCTCTATGGGTCCATGATTCCGTGAAATATCTTTTACAACCTATGCCCCAAACGCAAAGGGATCCTTACCTGGGGAGCCCTTGTTTTCAGAAACCTCCAACGGGATGTCTTTGCACAGAGTTTTTAAAAATCAGACTTCTGGATCCAGAAGATTCCACTCAGTATTGGTGAAACTGGAGACCACCTCCTAAAAGAGACACCGGTAGCAGAAAGGGAAAATCGCCGTAAAAATCTCTCTCTCTCTCTCTCTCTCTCTCTCTCTCTCTCTCTCTCGTGCGCGCTCCTCTGACAGAGATAATTTGGGAAATGGCCAGTACTTAAATATAAATATGAAACACCATTTTTATTGGAAACAATAAGCTATCTATCTATCTATCTATTTATCCCTCCCTCCCTATTTTTACTCTACCTTTCTCCTCGGAAAAAGATCCAAGGCAGCGTCCAGTAATGAGGGACAATATACAGCTCAGGACATTTAAGACGTACTCAAGTAAGGAACAGGGAATTATAAGAGACATCTTACAACAATCAAAGGTAACAGTAAAACTACAAAGAACATGTCAAAAGAAAAATAACCACTTTGAATGATGGATGCATAGTGCTGGTGCATGGTAATCTTTCTAAATGTCACATAGTATCAGGTAGACCCTCATTTAGGGAAAGGTTGCCTGAAGAGGAAGGTCCTTGCCTACTTCTGGAAAAACAGCAGAGATGGAGCATTCCTGACCTCCAGTGGGAGGGAGTTCCAAAGTCTGGGAACACACTTGACCTCCTCAAGGCTGTCATAAGTTTTGGGAGGAGTGACAAAGAGGCCACCCCCCCAAAGTAAGCCAACTGTCTTGCCTACAGGATTTTATTTTCCTTCAAGGCGCCTCTGGCTCATTTTTCAGCTGCGATTCTGCCTTGCATTGAAGGATTTCCAAAGCACTGCGCCTCCTAAGGAGAGGATGTAGGCCATTTTTAACCCTGGGTCTCTAGATTTACTTGGACTTCAGTTCCCACAAATACTGGTCAGCAGGTCTAGTGGCAAAGGCGTCCCGGAGTTGCAGTCTAAGAAGCCCTGGATTACTCAAGATTGGGAAACACTAATCTAGACCAAGAGTTTGTATTGAGTATTTTTACCCCGCCTTTCTCCTTGGGAAAGGAGCCAGGGTGGCTTACAGTAATGAAGGACAATAGACAGTCCAATACAATTGAGACACATTCAGTTTGAGAAACAGGGAATTGAGGGGCATCGTATAGCATTAGAAGACAATATTAAAGCTAACGGCAGATAACATGGTGCAGCCGATTCAGACCAGGGTGGGGTGAAAGCAAGGGCTAATATAAATTGAAGGCCTGTCACCCAACTTCCCCAAACCAACAAAGCCAAAGAGCGAAATGTCTCGACTTTATAAGTAAAAAAGCTCAGTTGCCCTGACTTAATTGCCGGATAACCTCACCTGGACGAATGAGAATCTTCAGAGATGTGAGAAGTAATAAGAGTTAAGGCCTCCATTCTCTGGATCTGAAATTCAAAGTCAAATGCACTCTTCTCCATATTAGACTAGAATAAGTTCAAGCATAGATATGACCAATTAACTGGGAAAATTAACCCCCGTCACTTGATCCTCTAAAAGAAGTTTGGTCACAATACTATTTAAGGTAAAGGATACCTACAGAACTTGTTTTTAAAATCCCAGCCATAATTATTTCCCTTCTGTTTTAAGTAGTCAGTACTTAACGGATGAAAAATGAAAGTCAAGTTCTGGGGTTTTTTGGGTGTGTGTCCGTGTGTGCTTAGTGTGTTTCTCCAAATGGTAATGAGTACCAGAGAGAGAATGTTTTAAAGGCTCTCTAGACACCGGACATCAGTGCCATCAACATTCAGATGGACTTCGCTATCAAAGGCTGGTATCCTGTTTCCTGCTAGCAATGAAATTACAGGACAACATTAGGTGACTTTCTGAGATTTTTAATCATGGATATACTCAAGCATAATGTCTCATATACTGTATATGAATCAGAGGAGTTTGGTGGAGAGTTCCTGGAGATTGGACCAAAACCAAGGAAGCTGCAAAGGTTCTGGTTGTGTATCTGTCATTAAATAGGCTCTGGGGTAGAGAGAGTTCATGCTTTTATAACGCCCCACATGGTCTACCATTCTCAACCCTGCTTGGAGGTCTGTGGCTTCCATTAGGCAGTAACTACGCCTCCCATTTGGTGCCCCTCTTTGCCAACTGCCTTTCAGTTATCATCTCTTCTAAGGCTGTTTTTCTTTACTTTTCATGAGGCGCCTTGCTGGATTATCTCATTAATTTCAATCATATGACTTTAAGCATAGTTTTAAAGAAATCTTTATAGCAGAAAAGAATCCTTCCTATTTTACAGCCAAGATTTTTTTTAAAAGCTAATCATGCAAAGCAAGGTTTAAACACAGCAGGAAAAGGAGAAAGAAGACCAAACATGAGGTGGATTGACTCAATCAAGGAACCATGGCAGAACAACATATTTTTTGGAGGTTGGGACATAAATGGCTTCTCTACTTCTGCAAGAGCCCATTTTAAAGCAATATTGGACACTTGCAAATCGGAGGGGAGCCTAAGCAGACAGAGATTAAATTCTCTTGCTGAACTGTTGTTGTGAAGAATGGGAGAGTTCAAAAGTCTCTCCTGAAATCCTTCCGGTAATAAAGGAGAATTTTTCAAACCCCACAGGACCATTTCCACAAAATTAGCTTTAGTTTCCCTGTTATCTTAAGGTGTTTTTCTGTTGCATCCCCACAGGGTGGTTTAGAAGCCCTTCTGTTTAGCAGCTGGCAGCCTGACTGTTTCCTTGGATCATTGGGGCTTCGGTTACAAAAGTTCGTCGAATGCAACACAATAAATCGTACCACATCCCAGAAACCGCTGAAAAGCTCAATAGTTTAAGTCTCTGGCTGTCAAGAGTGAATTTGGGAAATCCAGTCAATCACTGTGCCTCCTTGTTAGGGAGTGGATTTAATGATCCATGGGATCCCTCTTAGATCATTCTAGGACAGTGATGGGAAACCTTTTAATGGCCGAGGGCCCAAATTGCCATTCAAAACTCACTCCTTTTTTGCAAAGTGCCAAACACAGCGATTTAACCTGAATACAGGCGGCTGTGAATGGGGAGATATTGGGGGCCCCACAGAAAGGGCTCCAAGGGCCGCCTTTGTCATTGGTTCACCAACGTTGTTTTAGGATGACAATGGTTACAATGACTGAATCCAATTCTGGGGAAAGGGCAGTAACCCTCTGCATCACTGGATCCTTCCAGTGTGACCCATTTCCTTCTTTCTCCAGCCACCTACATATTCCAGTCTTATACTCACTGGGAGGCCATCCAACCACCACCCTCTTTGCACCCAAACCTGACTTTCTCCCTGCTGGCCAGGACTTTATTCCTATATTAACCTCCAGGCCCAAGAAAGTCCTTCTCTGACCCTCCTTCCTCTCAGAGGAAAATAAAATAGGATTGTTCATTCAGAACAGCCATAACAACAAGGAGGTTCCCCCCCCCCACAAGTCTCTCACCTCACCTGCGGTTGATCCCTTGCCCAGAATCGGGACCTTGAGGAGGGTCCCCTTTGCCCTCCATCTCTGCTGGGTCCTCCACCCAGACAAGGACCACTGAATCAACAGCCACTTGACTGTTTCTGGATAAAAATAGGGTCTTTATAAGAAAATCAATCAAGCTGTCAATAGGAATCTCTTAAGAGGAGGAGTGGGGGGGGCAGAAGAAGAGGGGCAGAAACAACCCCTCCAACTGGAAAAGGATCCTTCCCTCCCAAACCCCGTTTCTGCTGCCCCCCAAACGCCCCCCTTCCTCCTCCTCCTTCTGGCACCCACCTGGCCCTCTTTCTTGGGGGGAGAGTTGTATCCTTACACAGGGACGTGTTTCTAGCAAAGGGAGGGCGGTGGAGCAGCTTCAATCCAGGGCCCGCCTGGAGATTTTACTCCCCTCCCCGTTCCTTTTATCTCGTTCCCTTCTTACACAAAACACCACAAACAGTCCAGGTAAAGATCTTGACCCTTCGACATCCCAGCTGACCCATCAATCTCTCCCTCTAAAAATCCAGGAACCCCCCCACCCCCACCCCCCACGAAAAAAAGCATCATCATCATCCTTCAAAGGAAAAAAACCCAGCCTGACCAGGCGATGGAACCCCTCCGACACCACCTGCATGTCCAGAGGAGCTCCTTTGATTCGCCCCCCCCCTTGGGAGTTGGAAAGGGGGAGGCGAGAACCCCCCCTCCTTGCAGCCCCTCCCTCCGTAACCCCCCCCCTCGAGCACCCACCGCCTTCCACGTGCCCGGACACGAGAAAGGGATTCACACGCCACTCAGTCTCCACTCGCCTCTCCAGAGAGACCCAAGAGGTGGGGGGTGAAAAGTGGGGGGGAGCAGCCGGCGGTTCCCACTTCCGGTTCCGAGAGAGGGCCAAGGGGAAGAGCTCCTCCTCCATCTTCGTGGATCTATGTTCACCATCAGGCTCTTTTCCTGAAGGGAGGGGGAGGGGGAGGGCAAGAGATCAAAGGGAAGGAGGAGCCTTTGGAGGGAGGGAGGAGGACTAGCCCCCCCTTCTACACACAGGGATCCCCGGGACAGAACAAAGGCCAAACGCGGGTGGGGGGGGAGGAGGAGGAGGAGGAAGGGTTTGCACGTGGGAAGGAGGCGGCAAGAGAGAGAACACGGGAAAGGCAAGGATTTCTCCAATATTTCCCTCTCCCGGCCAAGCCCGCCTGTGTGTGGAGGAGACACGTGGCTTCCAGGGAGGCTCAGCAGAAGCAGAAGGCAGGCCCTCCTTGGGAGGCATCGACTCCCTCCTGGCTCCCAAATGGGGAGAAGAAGCCTGGGTGGAAGGGAAAAAAGATATTTTGCTCTTGTGTCTTGACATATTTGCCCAGAAAGAAAAGTGACTAACCGGTAGCTATCGATCCTTGAGGGGTCATTTTGTGCATTCACACACTACCTACCCAGCCCCCCCTCTCGATCAGGGCATTTTGTGTTTTGTGTTCCCTCCACAGTGGCGGGCAAGGGGTCCGAACTGAGAGGGCAAAGCACCAGAGGGCCTCTTATATGAAAGGGAGGAGATCCATCCGGGATTGTCATTAAAGGTCAGTTAAAGCTCGGAGTAATCTGATGCAGGAGCAGAAGGAAAACCCATGAGTGTGAATTCACAGAAGGAACATTCAAACAATGATATTTACAGGAAAGTAACTTCTCTTTCTTCTTCGTGGTCTTCTGTGAATACACACACACAGGTGTCTAGCAAGCTTACTGGAGCAAACCTGGATTTTAGAACCCCCTGCTACTCGTTGTAACAGTGTTGTGACCTTTTTTCTTTTTCTGCTGCACCATTTCCAAAGCAATTATGACTTATCTACTAAATAGACAGAAGACAGACACTTGCTTTAAAATTTCAAAGTAAATCTGTAGTTTAATTAAGTAGCAACATAAAGAATCCTCAAATCATATACTGCACTTGAATTTGATATTTCTCTTTGATTTTAAACACAAAAGAGTTATATGTTCATTTTATTGTTCAGCTGAACCTTCTGCAATCCATATCTAGACCCTATCTAGTCCCCTTTCAGTCCCTGGCTAGTCCGTATCATTAGGGATGGACATTTCATTTCAGAACCAGGAAGTTCCAAAACAAGCCATGTGAGCCCAGCTGGTGCTTGGAACCCTCTGATACACATGGAGCCAATTGCTTTACCTTCCTCTGGGCTCCTGCAGAGTTAAACTCCAACCAGAAATCAAGCTGCGATCTAAACTTTGGTTTTCCAGGGTGCTGGCCAATCAGGAGCTGGGCAGGGACAGGCATCATCCTGCCTTCCCATCTGATTGGCCTTCACCACAGAGGAGAAAAGATGACTTTGCAGCGTGCTTCCTCATTGCAGCTCAGTTCTCTTTCAGCAAAGAGAAAGGTGAAGCAATTGGCTCTGTGTTTATCAGAAGGTTGTGAGCACCACCTGGGCTCACTTGGGCCATTTCAGAACCTCATTATAACTTTGATGTGTGCCCTGCTGCCAAAACAGCATTGGCTGCAGCTCTGATATACAGACTCTACTGAGAGGCAAATGTGGATGGTGTCGCTCATGAGACAACCTTAACAATATGTGAAATGCTGACCCCTTTCAGGAAGGACTAGATGCCCACGGCCCTGTTGTTGTGTGCCCAAACTCTTTTGGGGAACAGCATCTAAGCTAGTTCGTAAGCTAGCTGATGGATTGTCTGTACGACCCACTTGGAAACAGTCTTAGAGATTACCAAACCTTAGACCCTCCTAGGGTGCTGACAAAGAGACTGGAGGAGTTCCAAAGGAAGAAATCCTGGCGACAGAGGCCAGTCTAGGTAGTTTACAGGGCTAAAACAAACAGATACATCCATTACACATAAGATTATTCATCCTTCCACACACCTACACCTCTGGAGAGGGGTGTGATCTAGGACTCCCTCATTACTTTAATCAGGGATGGAGTGCACCCCGAGTGGCCCAGATGGGGGTTGGTTGGTCCTGATTAATGCCCTCAAAGACTCTGCTGGAGTTAAGAAGCACCGACTGCTGAACATCAAGGCCCAACATCATTGGAATCCTCAAAATGAGGCAAACCTAGGGCTTGAAATTCTCCAATGATGAGGAAGGGTGTTTAATGGCTACATCTGAACCTGATTTCCTTAGTATTAGAATTCAGTACCGGGCCATCACCCAATTCTGAGCAGCTTACCTGTGGGATCACTGAAGGCTGAACAGCCTGGGACGCCAAGGATTGCCCACAGTATCACACTAACACCTCAGTACCGACTGAAGACAAAGGAGGTGCCACAAGGCCCATAGCTGCCTCTCCTGGCAGACTTGAGGAGCCTGAAAAAATGGCAGGGTTGTGTCCACTGCTCGATATTGAGGCGTCTTCAGTATCAGACCCTTCTCCCCTCTCTCCATGCAGGGGCCCCTCCTCCCAGACCGGTTCTCCACAGCGGTCATAATAAAACAACCTCTACCACTGGTACGGAGAAGACGAAGAGGAGGAGGAGATGGAAGGGACATCAACTTAGACATGGGATGGCACAGACGCCTTTAGCCACCCTCTGATCAATCATAGCAATCATCCAGGTCAAATCAGGCAAATAGAGTGACTCAAACCGGAGGATCATGAGGATCATGAGGCTGCTGCTGATATCGTTCCTCCACGTTAACGTGTCTTACGGGCTCTCCTTCAAGAGGCCTGCTCAGCCACAACAGACATCGACTCCGAAACCCATTCCAACACTCAGGAACAATGGGATTGAGGGCTCACAGCAGACTGCGGCAACAGCACCAAAGAGGGCGAGGAACATTCCCCAGTCTGGAATATCGCTGAACTGTGGGTAAGTGGCAAGGGGCGGCAGATCGGCCGGATACATGACATTCTTCCCGGAGGGAGAGTATAAGCCACGGAAGGTCTCCACAGGATCAGTCCTTGGCCAGGAGGAGGAAAAGGTGTGCAATGCGTGAATTTCTGGAGCATTTGAAAAACAAACCACCTGGTTTCAATGTCAGCTTTGTATGGATCAGAATCCGAGTCTTCAGACACCCACTTGTAGAAGCTGGTGTAGCTTTTCATGTACAAGATGGGAGAAAAATTTGGAAAACTATTCTTTTTTTTCCTCAGGTCTGGTGAACCACCATAAAGACAAACCATTGTGTCCTGCATCAAATCAGGCCTGCAAGTCCTCACCCCACCAAGATGCAAAACATTTTAAACAATACTGATGCTGTCCTGTTTGGAGGACATCCGGACAAAAGAAGACGCACTGGAAATAGTGCTGATCTGGGGGGGGGGGGGGGGGGGTGAATGGAAGACAGTAGGAAAGGAGTAAGGCCACGCCTAAGATGGACTGACCCCATCAAGGAAGCCATCTCCATGAGTTTCCCAAAGCCTGAGCAGGACAGTTAATGGGGCCACAGTTGAGAGGCTGGTCCATATAGGGTGCCCACAGATGGGAAGGGACATGAAGTCACCTAACCTAAAATAACCTTTCAGATTAATCTTCCCCTTTCAGCTCTGTGGTCCTCCACTGGAGGGAGAAGAGAAGTCTGGGAAATTCCAACAAAAACACCCAGATGGCCTCCAGCAGCTCAGGCACGGAGGTCACTCTGCAGCAGGGAGGCTGGTACGGTAGCAACACACACAACTGTCCTTGGGAACCCTACTTCAAAAACAGGGTCTCACATCTGGACAATTGTGGGGCACTACACCTTAAGGGAGAAATTCTTGAATGGCAACTGATCCCCTCTTCTTTTCTAGTGTCTCAGCTGGTCCCAAACCTGGAATCCAGATGGGCACATCTCTGAGAGGACAGCTCTTTAGGTGCCCAACCAGGTCTCACTAATACATTCCAGGTCTGCCTCTTCCTCTGTGATCAAATCACATATGATGGGGGCTTTTTTCATCACTGACCTGGCATTGAAAAGCAACAGCCAGAGATTGCCAGCACTCAAGGACCTGCTGTCCAGGGCCTGGGTCTGAACTTGAAGGGCCGGAATACATCACCACTAACAACCACCGTTGGTGCCTTCCCCAATGATGGCCTCCTCTCACCAATGGAATCTCAGGGTGGTAGTTGGACTCACCAGGGTGCCAGCTCATGCTGTCGGTGCTGGGAGAGCTAAACGTCACCCCCATTCTCTCTGTGCTTCCCCCTCATCCTCTCTCACTGGTCAGATGGAGGCCCCACAGGCACACCTACACAACCCATGTCTCTCACTCAAGGGGTGAGCACACTTACATACCAGACACTGTTAATTACAGATAATCACGTCACACAGCTGGGCTTGTTGCCCTATTTCTAAAGACCTCAAAAAGTTTTCCAAAATTACTTTCTTCTTTTTAAAAACATTTTAATGTATTTTCCACACTAAATCAAGTAAAGGAAATATATTGCTTGTCTCCTGTCGTTGTTACCAATTCAATCACAATTTCCCCCAGCATTTCAGCCCAGTATAATTCATATCTGCTTTCCCAGCTAAAATGAACATACTTTCACACTTAACTTCCTTACTATTTCATCCATATTCTATCTTTCTTTACTTACATCTATTTTTAATACAAAGCATATAGCCTGACTAATCTCAACAATATATTCAACCTCAATGTTTAATTCTTCAGTACTAAACAACTTAGGATACATTTGGCTAATTATAGATATTACATAAGAACATAAGAAGAGCCATGCTGGATCAGGGCAAAGGCCCATCTAGTCCAGCTTCCTGTATCTCATAGTGGCATCACCAAATGCCTATGGGAGCGTATGAGACTAGATATCTGTCTCCTGCAACCACTCCCCTGCATCTGGCCCTTGAAGTACCCTGGTTGTAAGCCTGGAGATTACACATCTCCATCATTGTTTGTAGCCCGTGATGGACTTCTCCAGGAATCTGTCCAATCCTCCTTCGAAGGTATCCAGGCTAGATGCCATCACCACCTCTTGTGACAGGGAGTTCCACAGACTAACAACGCGCTGGGTGAAAAAAATATTGTCTGTTCTCACTCTCCCAACCCACAGTTTGAGTGTACCTCCCTCGTTTTGGTATTTTGTGAGAGGGAGCAGAGTGTCCCCCTATCCACTTGACTCATGCCCTGCATTATTTTGTACATCTTAATCGTATCCCCTCTCAGGCGCCTTTTTTCCAGACTAAAGAGTTCCAAATATTTTAGCCTTTCCTCATAATGGAGGTGCCCCAGCTCAGTAATCATTTTAGTTGCTCTCCTATGCACCTTTTCCAGTTCCACTGACTATGTCCTCTTTGAGATATGGTGACCAGAATTGTACACAATACTCCAGGTGCGGCCTTACTATTGTTTTGTACAATGGCATTATAATGTTGCCTATTTTATTTTCAACCCCCTTTTTAATAATCTCAAGCATGGAATTGGCCTTCTTCACCACTGCCATACATTGGGGAGACACCTTCATGGAGCTGTCCACCAACACACCAAGATCTCTTTCCTGATCTGTCACAGATAACTCAGAGCCCATGAGTTGATAGATAAAGTTTTGATTTTTAGGCCCAATACATTTTGCTACATTGAAATGTATTTGCCATTTGGCAGCCCATTCCCCCAGGTTGGAGAGATCCTTCTGGAGCTCTTCACAATCTTCTCTGGTTTTTACCACATGGAAGTTTTGAGTCATCTGCAAACTTGGCCACCTCACTGCTTGTCCCTGTCTCCAGGTCATTAATGAACTGATTGAAAAGCACCAGACCCAAGACAGATGCCTAGAGCACACCGCTTTTCACTTCTCTCCATTGTGAAAATTTCCCATTGACACCTACTCCTTGTTTCCTGGATATCAACCAGTTCTCAATCCATAAGAGGACCTGCCCTCTTATCCCTTGACTGTGCAATTTTCTCAGCAGCATTTGGTGAGGGACTGTATCAAAAGCCTTCTGAAAATCAAGATAGATAATATCCACTGGTTCACCCAAATCTACATGCCTGTTGGCCTTTTGAAAGAATTCTAAAAGGTTTGTCAGGCAAGACTTACCCTTACAGAAGCCATGCTGATTTTCTCTCAGCACGGCTTGTTCTTCTCTGTGTTTTAAGATTTTCTCTTGGATGAGACTTTCCACCATCTTCCCTGGGACAGATGTAAGGCTAACCGGCCTGTAGTTTCCCCGCTTCCCCCTCCTTCCTTTTTTTAAAAATTGGTGTGACATCCTCTATCCTCCATTCCTCCAGCACTGTGGCTGTTTTAAGAGACAAGTTGCATATTACCGTTAAGAGATCTGCAATTTCACTTCTCAGTTTCTTATAACACTTGCGTGGATGCCATCTGGGCCTGGTGAATAGAGAAGGTGAAAAGAAAAGGGAAAAGGAAAGACAAGGAGAGAAAGGGAGAAGACAAGGAAATTTCAAGAAAACGCAGCTGCTGTAATGGGCTCCAAACGCCAACGCAGACCAAGCCATGGACATTCTCACAACAAGGCAGTGAAACAGATGAAGATTGATTGTCTCCTACCTCCCAGCTTCTCCGTGAATTCCTCCGTGAGTAATCTACCTTCCCCCTCTTGCTCCCCCTCTCTAACTACAAAGAGCAAACAAACTTTAACCTTTGAGAATGAGACTGAGAATGTGAGTGAGGATTATGCTGCTTGCCATACTCCCACACCTCCCTTGCCTCCCTTGCAAACGGCTGCTTCTCTTCCCCCTGACTCCCCTCTATTTAAGCGATCAGTGCCTACTAACTGCCCAAACAGTATCTGCTATCTTTAAAAATCTTCAATGGACTTGTAATAAAATGAATGCTGTGGAATGTGCTTTAAGGAAGCTCTCAGAGGCCCTAACCCAAGTTACAAACAACCTGCAACTTAGCAGAGATAATTGGGATCCTCAGGATATTAGGGGTGATCATAACCCTTCCTCTGGTTCCCAGTGTCTATCTCTTTTCCCTGTTGCCCACGACACCAAGAATGACATCCAGCCAGCAAGGATATTCCAACTGTCTCAGGTTTTGTTACAAATAGCTCCAATTGACATTAACATGAGAAGATGGGGCTCGCACAGAGCCGTTCTTTCCTCCTTAGGCTCTCTTTTAAACATACAAGTCCACAAAAATTGATTTAAAGGACACATCGTGGCTTCCTTCTCTTAAGGGGCAAAAGAGAATTCACCTCTCCTTTGAGAATTCAGTCATTCCGTTGATATTATTCAAAATGAAACCCTTCTTAGCCAATTTTCAGATAACACCTATTAGAGTCTTTGCAGACACACACCCCTCCCCTGCCTCTGTAAGAAACGACTATCACAGGAAAACAGTAGTGGTTCACAAGAACATGAGGAACACGAGCAGGGACACATCCCCGAGGCCATGAAATTGAACTCTGACACCTCTCCTGTTCCCTTACAACTAATGACTCCCAGAGAGCTACCAATTTGCCATACAGGCACGGCCCCCACGCAGACTCTTCCTGTCCCAAGAAAAGCCCTTGGAGAAGATCCTTTTGACTCAGAAATATCCAAATTAGATTCCGAGTCGTTACATCACGTCCCTCCTGAAGATCCCACTCATCTGATGCATAGCCAACCTACAGACCTCATTACTTGGGTTCCTGATAATACTCTCGGCAAACGTACAGCTGAACACCAATCTCTACCAGAGCATAATTTATTGCCCACTATATAATCCCCCTGTGCCATCAAGGAGCCGATTTCAAGTAACATCTCTACTTCAGTTGATCCCTTGGATCAAGCAAACCCCCTCCTGACGTCCGATTTTAACCCCAAAATTAATCCCACTGACGCTAGAGGTCTCTTTACTTCAGAGGATCCCCCGACTTCCCCCATGACCTCAAAAGCGCCCTTTTACTCAAGCCTTCCCCTGTCTTCAACAGCCTCTGAGATGCCAAACTCCAATAATTGCAGCTCTGTCTCTGCATGTCTCAAACCCTCCTTGCCACCCTGTCATACCGGTAAGAACTCTGAACTGCCTAACCAACAAATGATTCTTTCAAACTCTCTAACTGCTCCACTTCTTCCTGGATCACCTATCGACAATAATGCACATACCGAACCATCCATCGGGAGCAATGCAACCAGGACCAATAATTGACCATCACTTTATTTGTTAACATCACGTGATCCCTGTTCTATTGTTAAACTTATTTCCTGGAACATTGCTGGTTGGGAGAGGAAAACACTTGATCCAGATTTCCTATACTACCTCAGATCATTCGACACATTATACTCCTCCAAGAAACATGGTCTACAAAAGACTTCTGTTTCCCAGGTTTTACTGTTTACGCTCTTCCTGCCTTTAAATCTCACCCAAAGGGACGCTCGAAAGCAGGCCTTTCTTGTTTGTTGAACCGGACCTCCAATATCATTGCTCACCATCTATCGGACAAGCCCCCTTATGCTCAAGCTTTCCTGCTTAAATGTCTCTCCGAACAGATACTCATGCTAAACGTGTACGTTCCTCCATTCCCTGAGTCCAGTTCTTCCTCTCTGGTATGGAATGACCTGAAGAATTACATCGATTCGCTAACTATTAAATATCCTCTAGCCTCCCTGATCATTGCAGGTGACCTGAATGCCAGATTGGGCGCTAACAACGACAGACTTGCTGCTTATATGCACTGGGATAATGATGATCTGATTCCTCCCTCATTCCAAGCCAACAGATCTTCCAAAGACCCTGTGATCAACCAATCGGCTTCCCACCTGGTGGATCTGTGTGCCAGATATAATCTCAGGATCCTCAATGGCTCTACTATAAGTGACTTTCATGGAGAGTTTACCTTTATATCTCCCAGAGGATCTAGTGTCGTGGACTACATTCTCATCTCTCCCGACTTGCCTCTCGAGATTGTTGACTTCGAGATTGGCATCCGCTCCGAAAGTGATCATTTTCCTACTATAATGTCCCTTCAGCTCCCCTCTTATCTCCCTTTGGAGCATACACCTGAACCCCCCCCCCCCCATCACCGAAGATTAAGATGGACCAACAAACTCCAAAACTCATTCGCTGAGTGGTCCGCTACAGCTTCTGCTTTATATCTAAGACAATCTATTCTCCTGGCTGACTCTCCTGCAAAGGTCATTCAGGCATATGAATCAGCTATCAATTCCTTATTTAACCTACCAGTTGCACTCTCCCCACTCAGGAAATCTAATGGAGCTGCTCCCTGGTTCGACCATGAACGCTGGGCCGCCAAGAAAAATCTCCGCTGGCTTTACGAACGGCTACGCGCCCACTATTCTTCTGAGTCATCAGCCCTCTACCTTCAAGCTAAGAAGGTTTGCCAAGCTTTATTAGTTGAGAAAAGACACACTCATGCATTGAACAATTGGTCTAGACTGCTACATGTAACTCGTTCATAGAACACGAAAGAGTTCTGGGCCTTGGTCTCACGAGTGACCCACTCCTTTAATGCAGTTCTAACCCCACCAATCTCTGCTTCAGACTGGACTGTACATTACTCAAATCTATTTTCGGACTCAATATTTCCAGACCTCTCCGCCGCCCCATTAATGCCCCCCGATGAACCCACCTGGTCCCCTGTCTCCAAAGAAGAAATTCTTGAACTCATAGCCAGCATGAAGCCTGGTAAGGCCCCACGCCCAGATGGAATCCCGGCTGATCTCATAAGAGCTAACCCACTGTGGTGGGCTGAACCTCTATCCTGCCTATTCACTTTTGTGGACAAATTTGGGATACTTCCTGACTCGTGGCTATCTTCTATCATCATTCCAGTCCTAAAAAAAGGCAACCCAGAAATACCCAGCAACTATCGACCCATCAACCTACTCTCAGTAATTGGAAAGTTATACTCTAAACATCTTCTGCAACATCTATCTGACTGGATGTCCAAATTCAACTTCCCAGGCAAAGAACAGGTGGGCTTCCATGCTGGGTACTCTACACTTGACCACTCTCTCATTTTATCCTTTTTGGCGGAGAAATACTCCCAGTATTTCAAAGGCAAACTCTTTGCAGCATTCATTGACCTTCGTGGGGCTTTTGACTCTATCAACAGATCTCTTTTGTGGTCCAAACTTACCAATTTGGGAATTGACCCTCGCCTGCTAGTCTTGATCCGTCAGCTCCACTCTGCGAATAGTTGTCAAGTTCGCCTAAACCATGAAGGCCTCCTCACCCCTAAGATTCCAGTCACCAAAGTGGTAAAACAGGGCTGCCTTCTTGCTCCTGCCCTTTTCAATCTCTTCTTGTCAGATTTACCAGATTATCTAGCCAAATTTGATAGTCATGCTCCATGACTGAATCAACTTCCGGTTCCTATACTACTCTACGCGAACGACACTGTGCTCCTCTCAATCTCAAAACTGGGCCTTCTTCGCCTCTTGTCAGCTTTCTCAGAATTCTGTTCCAAGAATGATCTGACTATTAACACAGAGAAATCTAAAATCCTGATATTCTCCAAATCATGGAAACTTCTTTCCTGGAAAGTCGATGGGAAACCTGTTGAACAAGTGAGATCCTTCAGATACTTGGGTCTCCTGTTCCACCATCAACTCTCCTGGTCTTATCATCGGAGGGCTACTATATCAGCTATAAATAACCATCTATCTGCTATCTCTCGGTTCCATTTCCACACTGGGAACCAATATGTTCCTGCTGCCCTCCATATTTTTCAGGCGAAAATTATAAACCAGCTTTTATATGGGATCCTGATATGGATTTCAGCTGTCGACTCCGAAATCGACTGGAGTGCTGCCACCTTCTTTCGTCGTATCTTAGGTGTTCCAAATAGGATCAATCTCTATACCACTGCTAATGAACTGGGACTCCATCTGCCATCAACTCTTGCTTGGACAGCCACTATTAAGTTTTGGCTACGTATTCATTTTCACCCTGACTCCAACTCCCTTGCATATGAACGATTAAGAGACCCCTATGTCTCAAAATGGTATCAATTTATCCAGTCAAAAATTCATCATATTGGAATTGACCTAGGCTCCCTAATCAACTGTGAAGAATCCCAAATCCTCAAAATCATCCATCAAAGAATCTGGGATATAGAGCGCCAAACCATCTCATCAGGGCTCAATCCAACGTGTTCTCCTCACTTTTATGGTTTGATGCCAACTCCAGGACTAGGAGCAAATTATATGAAACATCTAATTAACCCTTGTCTGCGGCGTGCTTTTACGCTCGCCAGACTGAACATCCTCCCCTCAGCAGTTCTTTCAGGAAGATACTACAACGTTCCATTTGAGAATAGACTCTGTAAAATATGTTCACTGGAACCGGACTCAACCTCTCATATCCTTCTCTCCTGCCCCTCGCACCACAAGCTTCGCCTTTGCCTTCTGACCCCTTACATTTCTAATTCCTCTGGATCCCCGGAGAGTATAACAAAGCGTCTCCTTGAGGACAAACATCTGGAATTGACAGCCTCAGTGGCTGAATATTTGGCCACTGTTTTAAATATTAGTAAATAGTCTGGGGCCAAAGCCTGCTATTAACCAAATTTTAAAATCATTTTTAATCTATTTATTTATTTCCTACCTCTTATTTTACATTTTGTTGCTCCTGTTTTATACCAATGTATGCCAATAAAGGTTCTTGTGATTGATTGTGATTGATTGACTTATTGGTCTTCAATTTATGAAATGTATTTGCCATTTGGCAGCCCATTCCCCCAGGTTGGAGAGATCCTTCTGGAGCTCTTCAAAATCTTATCTGGTTTTTACAACACAGAAAAGTTTTGTGTCATCTGCAAACTTGGCCACCTCCCTGCTTTTCCCTGTTTCCAGGTCATTAATGAACTGATTGAAAAGCACCAGACCCAGGACAGATGTCTAGAACACACCGCTTTTCACTTCTCTCCATTGTGAAAATTTCCCATTGACATCTACACTTTGTTTCCTGGATATCAAACAGTTCTCAAGCCATGAGAGGACCTGCCCTCTTATCCCTTGACTGTGCAATTTTCTCAGCAGCCTTTGGTGAGGGACTGTGTCAAAAGCCTTCTGGAAATCAAGATAGATAATATCCACCGGTTCACCCAAATCTACATGCCTGTTGACCTTTTCAAAGAATTCAAAAAGGTTTGTCAGGCAAGACTCACCCTTACAGAAGCCATGCTGATTTTCTCTAAGCAAGGTTTGTTCTTCTATGTGTTTTAAGATTTTCTCTTGGATGAGATTTTCCACCATTTTCCCAGGGACAGACGTAAGGCTAACTGGCCTGTAGTTTCCCGGGTCCCCCCTCCTTCCTTTTTTAAAAATTGGTGTGACATCCGCTATCCTCCAGTCCTCCACCACTGTGGCCGTTTTAAGAGACAAGTTGCATATTACCGTTAAGAGATCTGCAATTTCATTTCTCAGTTTCTTCATAACCCTTGCGTTGATGCCATCTGGGCCTGGTGATTTATTGGTCTTCAATTTATGAATTAAACCTAAAATATCCTCTCTTTTAACCTGTATTTGATTTAATTCTTTAGTCAAGAGGGGCCATTTGGGCAGCGGAATCTGCCCAAGTCTTCTGTCATGAAGACAGATGCAAAGAACTCATTTAATTTCTCTGCAATTTCCAAGTCCTCCTTAATCTCCCCTTTTCCTCCGTCACCATCCAGAGGGCCAACCGGTTCTCTGGCAGGTTTTTTATTCCTAAAATATTTAAAGAAGCTTTTATATTGCTAGCCATTTGTTCCTCAAAGTCTTTCTTTGCTTCTCTTATCATCTTCTTACATTTCTTTTGCAAGAGTTTGTGTTCGTTTTTATTTTCTTCATTTGGGGAGGATTTCCATTTATGGAAAGACCTCTCCTTGTGCTTTAGGGCCTCTCTAACTCCACTCATTAACCATGCTTGTGCCCTCTTGGACTTCAATGAGCTCTTCTTTCTTTGCAGTATGCATTTGTGCTGGGCCTCTCCTACCGTTGTTTAAAACAGGCTCCATGCACTCTGAAGAGATTGGATTCTTTTTACCTTCCCTTTCAATCTCTCTTTAACTAGTTTCCTCATCTGAGGGAAATCTGTCCTTCGGAAATCAAGGGTTTTTGTGTTTGATTTGCTTCACACTCTTCTCCCCAAATGCATGACAAAGGAGATTGCAGCATGGTCACTGTTCCCCAGAGGCAGTGACCATGTCCCTGAGTATCACACAATAATAGACCCAGAGTTGCCTGTTCTCGGGTGAGCTCCATGACAAGTTGCTCTAAGGCACAGTCATTCAGCAAGTCGAGAAACCCAGTTTATCTTTCTTGTCCTGAGCTCGCATTGGCCCAGTCAATGTGGGGATAATTAAAGTTCCCCATAATTATTATCCTATCCTTCTTAGACACCTCCATGATTTGTCTCTTCATTCTATATGTGGTCCACAGTAGATTTACCTATTCTTCCAAAAAATGCCTAATTTCAGATATCATATTTGTCATAATATGTAGAGTTGACAAAATATATGTAATGTATATTTAACAGAGTGAAAAGAGATTTATAAAATGGAGTCAGTCAAAAATGCAGTGTCATGATGTTAAGCACAAATGCAAGGAATTAGAAATCACCAGCAGGTTAAGTGATTTAGCACAGGTGGAATAGTTAATGACATCATGGTGTATCAGAATGTGATTGGTTAAAATCATGTCTAATGAGGTCTAAATGTGTATATAAGAACTGGCTTGTATAATGTTAAATTGGGACTGTTTATGGTGAGAAAACAGTACCCACGCTCTGTTGATTTGTATATGTGATATTGCTTGGTGTTATGTTGGTGTTATGCTGTTGTATATTTGCTGTATATATTCAAAATATAAGAGTTTTATATTCTAATCCATGTTTCTTTGTCTCTCCATTTCTGGGTTCTGATAATACTTATAACAATTAACTACACTTTATCTACATGCTACTGCTGATAAGCTCGTATTGATTCTCTGCTATACACATGTGTGTCTTAACATTTTTCATAATCCCTTAATTATTTATTTGATAATATTTAATTCAAATTAATATGGGCTATTATAGAAGAGCTACCTATGTTTCACTTTATACCATTTGCAGGGAATATAAAGCAGGTGAAGACATCTGCATGGAATATCCAGAAGCAAATGGTGGGCCACTATGTTAGATAGAATGCTGGACTGGATGGGCTGTGGTCTGTTCCAGCAAGGCTGTTGTTATGTTCTTATGTAAGTTCTTATCTATAACTAACTACCACTATTCTTTTACAGACTAACAAATTAACATTTATTTCCCTTTCAGGTTGGTCTTCACATTTCCATTTTCCATTTCCCATACAGTAAACCCCCGCCATTTCACAGTTCATGTACTGCAGTCCCACAAAACCACAGACCACAGTGCATGCTGGGGCTCCAGCTGGTGAGTGCTGGGGTGGGGCAGAAAAAACTTTATCTCCCCACCCCAGCACCAATGAGCTGGTGCCCAGGCTGTCGCTCGCTCGGGCTGCTGCAAGAGGTCAGAAATCATTTTAAAATGGGCTCAGATCTTCCCCCTCCGCCCGTGGGGCTCCGGAGAAACTCTGCATCCATTTTTAAATCTCTTCCAGTCCCGGCCATCTCCACTGAAATGCATTGGCTCAATGCACTTCAATGGAGATTGGAAGGGAGTCTGGCCCCAAGGCAGCACCATGCAGCTGATTGGTGCAGGCTGGGGGTGGATTGGATCACCCACCGCCCTTGCAGTGGCTGCTGGAAGGCTTTTACAAAAGTCTTCCAGCAGCCTGGGAAGCAGTGGTGGGCACCCCCCCCGACCTGCATCTGCATATCGCGGAATTTCAGTTATCACAGGTTGGGTGAGTCCCTAACCCTCGCAATAAGGTGTGTCCCAGGATGGGTTCTTAGATATATATCAAATGCACTACTGTCACTGAAGCTCTTTTCACACTCCATGCATTTACATGGTTTCATCCCAGTATGAGTTTGTTGATGTCTCCTAAGGCTACTATTCAGACTGAAGCCCTTTCCACATCCCATGCATTTTTATAGTTTCTCCCCAGTATGAGTTCTTCAATGTATGCAAAAGGCACTAATGGTTCTGAAACTCTTTTAACATCCCACGCACTCCTATAGTTTCTCTCCAGTGTGATTTCTTTCGTGGGATAAAAGTCGACTTCTGTGTCTGAAGTTGTTTCCACGTTTTATGCAATGATGTTTCCCTCAGTGCGAGTTCTTTGATGTTGACTAAAGGCACCAATTTTGCAAAAGCTCTTTCCACAGCGTATGCGAAAGGCTCTGTTGTCACTGAAGGTCTTTTCACATTCCATGCATTTCTTTGTTGTCTCCTCAGTATGGGTTTGTTGACGTCTCCCAAGATGACTACTCTGCATGAAGCTCTTTCCACATTCCATGCATTTATATGGTTTCTCCCCAGTATGAGTTCATTGATGTAGCTCAAGACTACTATTCCGACTAAAGCTCTTTCCACATTCCATGCATTGATATGGTTTCTCCCCAGTATGAGTTTGTTGATGCGTCCTAAGACTACTATTGTGACTGAAACTCTTTCCACATTACATGGATTTATATGGTTTCTCCCCAGTATGAGTTTGTTGATGCCTCCTAAGACTACAATTCCGACTGAAGCTCTTTCCACATTTTATGCATGTATATGATGCTTTGCCAGTATGAGTTTGTTCATGTGACCTCAAGGTATTACTGCAACTGAAGCTCTTCCCACATTTCATGCATTTAAATGGTTTCTCCCCAGTATGAGTTTGTTGATGCATCCTAAGATGTCTATTCTGACTGAAAACTCTTTCCACATTCCATGCATTGATATGGTTTCTCCCCAGTATGAGTTTGTTGATGCACCCTAAGACTACTATTGAGACTGAAGCTCTTTCCACATTCCATGCATTTATATGGTTTCTGCCCAGTATGAGTTCGATGATGTGTCCTAAGACTACTACTCACACTGAAGCTCTTTCCACATTCCATGCATTTATATGGTTTTTCCCCAGTATGAGTTCTTTGATGTTTCCTAAGACTACTATTCTGACTGTAACTCTTTCCACATTCCATGCATTTATATGGTTTTTCCCCAGTATGAGTTCGTTGATGCGTCCTAAGATCACTACTCAGACCAAAGGTCTGTCCACATTCCATGCATTTATATGGTTTCTCCCCAGTATGAGTTCGTTGATGTCTCCTAAGACTACTATTCTCATTGAAACTCTTTCCACATTCCATGCATTTATATGGTTTCTCCCCAGTATGAATTTGTTGATGCGTCCTAAGATTACTATTCTGACTGAAACTCTTGCCACATTCCATGCATTTATATGGTTTCTCCCCAGTATGTGTTTGTTGATGTCTCCTAAGATGACTACTCAGACTGAAGCTCTTTCCACATTCCATGCATTTATATGGTTTCTCCCTAGTATGAGTTCGTTGATGACTCCTAAGACTACTATTCTGACTGAAACTCTTTCCACATTCCATGCATTTATATGGTTTCTCCCCAGTATGAATTTGTTGATGCGTCCTAAGATTACTATTCTGACTGAAACTCTTGCCACATTCCATGCATTTATATGGTTGGCCATTTATGAGTTCGTTGATGAGTCCTAAAGACTACTATTCTTACTGAAACTCTTTCCACATTCCATGCATGTATATGGTTTCTCCCCAGTATGAGTTTGCTGATGTTTCCTAAGATGACCATTTTGACTGAAGCTCTTTTCACACTCCATGCATTTATATGGTTTCTCCCCAGTATGAGTTCGTTGATGTGTCCTAAGATGACCACTCAGAGTGAAGCTCTTTCCACATTCCATGCATTTATATGGTTTCTCCCCAGTATGAGTTTGTTGATGTTTCTTAAGTCTGCTACTCAAACTGAAGCTCTTTCCACATTTGATGCATTTATATGGTTTCTCTCCAGAGTGAGTTCTATCGTGCGATAAACGTTGACTCCTCTGTCTGAATTTCCTTCCGCATTGTATGCATTCATACAGTTTCCCCTCAGTGTGAGTTCTTGGATGTTGACTAAAGGCACCAGTTTTCCAAAAGCTCTTTCCACAGTCCTGACATTTAAGCTGCTCTTTCCCCCTCAGGGTACGTTCACATGTTGTATGGTTTTTGTTCATACTGATGCTTTTCCCTGTTTCCCTGTATAGAACAGGTTCTTCCGCTGCCTGGATTCAGCCATGTCTATTCCGAACGGAGGCACAATGGATGGCCTTTTTGGCAATGGGGCATTTTCCCTTTTCTTGTCCTTTGTGTCTTTTTTGGACTGCAAAGAGTTCACAAACAGCTACAGTGGTATTTTCCCCTGTCACTGGCTGGCTTCCCTTCTCCCTTTCCCTTTCTTGTAGCTTTTCATTTTCTTATTTCCTCGCTTCACTCTCAGTTCTTTCCAGTGACAGAGCGAGTGGCTCCATAGGATTCTGCTTTTCCTGTTTGTCCCCTGGGTGGAAAAAAAAAGAGAGATGATGCCATGAGGAAGATAGTACACAAGCGAGTCTGATTTGACAGAGCGATTCAAGGTATTTGTTTTAATATGATCTGTCATGAGAAAGGGAGGAATGCCACGGCTGCAAAAGGGTCCTTGTGGCTCAATTTATCAACACAATCAGATGGAAAAGCATCTGGTCAGGATCTATCGCACATTTGTCAGTGTCATAAGATTGCTTCCAATTTTGCTTTTCTAAATCAAATGCAAGAGGCATCAAAATGTTCAGAAATATTTTGCTCTTTCTAATTGACCCTATGAAGCAGCCATGTCCAAAGTCTGGGCTGCGGGTTAGGGCCATAAAGTCCACGACTGGCTGGCCTGTCCCTTCCTCCCCCCTTCACCCTCCACAAGCTCACTCTCAGAACTGCACACCTTGCTCACTGGCAAAGGTGCCGCATTGCTCCGTCTCCTCCTGCTGCAATGGCTCCTCCTCCTCCTGCTGCTGCCCCCATGGGGATCGTGGTGCTTGCTGTTCCTCAGCTGGAGCCGGTATCAGCCATTCTCCCACCGATACCACCACTGCCATCGACAACTTGCCTCATCCCTCCTCCTTGCCCAGAACAGGGTCATGCGAAGTGGTCAGTTGGGCTCACAGGAATCCCTTTGGGGGGGGGGCATGGTGCAGCGCGGCTAGGCTCTTCCTGCCTGGTGGCTCACACCCTCCGCTCTGCCGCCCCAGCCACCCGCCGACACCCCAACAAGCCCAGCAGCAATGGGCGGCAATGAAAGCTGCATCCCCTCTGTTCAGCTCTCACTGCCACGGCTTTGTAAAAAGCCAGGAGCACCACCTCCCTTTGCCAGCCAATGGAGGTAAGCAGGAAAACAGTGTGGCAGCCCCCCAAACAACCCCCAGCGTCTGCTGGTGGCCACATGGCCCTCTCCTGGCAGATCCCCGGCAAGAGCACAGGAGAGTTAGTGGGGAGGAGGGAAGCACAGCCCCACACTTTCTACCTGCCACCCTGTTCATTTTGGACAGTTGTCCTCCAACTACAGCAGGCTGAATGGGGAGGGTGCAGGCTAGAGACGAGGTGGGGGGGAGCAATGGCCGTGGCGTGTGCATGCAAGCGCGCGTGTGCAGTCTTCTTGGGGGTGGTGAGGAGTGTCATAATGACTTTCCCAAAGATCCACCTTTTAGAAAAGATTGTGGGGAAGTTCCCCCCTCTGTTCATAACAAGGGAAACGTTCCTGACAAAAAGCAGCCCAGAAACTTGCCTAGATCTCCTTTTGAAAGGTGGATAACGGGGAGAGAAAGTCTGGAGACCTAACCACAGCACATGCCACTTTAAATGTTTATTTAGGTTCTTTTTTGGGGGGGGAGTTGCAGGTGAGGAAGCTGCTTGAACAATTCCTCTGTCGGAAAAGCAGGAGCCCTGTTGGTTTAGCTTAGTGCTCCAGATGTTCTCTCCCAAAGATCCCCCTTTCAAAAGGAGATCTAGGCAAGTTTCTGTGCTCCTTCTTGTCAGGCATGTTTCTCGTTTTAAACACAGAGGGAAACAAGGTGGATCTTTTTTTTGAGAGAGAGAAAGTCTGGAGTACTAAACCAAACCAAGAGGGCTTCCACGCTTCAGAGTAATTGTTGAAGTGGCTTCCTCACCTGCAACACCCCCCCCAAACTAATGTGCTTTGGCCAGGAAGTTGTATTACAAAGCCCTGGTAACTTGGTTTTCGCTTGCCACTTATCTCCCATTCCCCACCCCCACCCCCACCCTTCCCTTTCACCCCATGCCAATGGCAGGTACCCCTCACACTGAACATGGGTGGTGGAGGAGGCACCTTCCCTGCTTGCCAGAGTTACCTGGCTGCTCGGGCAGATACTCATGAGTAGTCAGTAGTGGGGGGGAACCATGAGGGAGATGTATCATCTCCAAGATTAAAACCAGGGTACCTCAAGAGCCAGATGCAGGGGATCAGGACACAGAGATCTAGTCTCGTGCGCTCACAGATGCATCTGGTGGGGCCACTGTGAGATACAGGAAGCTGGACTAGATGGGCCTTTGGCCTGATCCAGCATGACTCTTCTTATCGTCTTATGTTAAATGCCTGCTTCTGGCTTCCTACAGCCAGAACAGTTTGCAAGGGAACCATCACTGCTTTCCTTGCAAACAGCACAGGCTGGGCAAGGATCAATAGTACTTGTATGCTTTGTGAAAATATTCTTTTTCAAATATGCTTGGTTGCTTAGGTATGTTTTATGTTTGTTTATGGATTGGCTTTCCTTAGTATGCTTGAATCCTGTCCCCTTTCACCCTCCTAAAGTGTGACAAGACGTGTTTTTTTTTAAACGGTTAAGAGGGGCAGAAAGAAATGTGAAATCGAGCCAATTCTTAAAGAAACATTTTTTCCTTCCAGCAGCCAGGAGGAGGGGTTGTTCAGAGCCATTTAAAAATTTTTCTGGGAGCACATGAGCTCCCTGACGGCACACGAAACTAAAAAAAAGGGGGGAAAAGAATAATTACAAATATTTATATAAGAAGAGGAGAAAGGCAGATACCTTGATAAATTAACAATATTGATGGAGGGTCAGGGGGAAGATGTAGTTACTTGTAACATCTGTGGCATGTTTTTTTTTTTGCCAAAACAAACTGCCAGCTTACACATGCTCAAAGCGCAAGCTAGTAGCCCTCTTGGAGGACAAGGTCAGGCAGCTGGAGGCCTGTGTTTCTAATATTCGCAAGTTTAGGGAGCAGGAGGGTTTTTTTTTGCAGGAAGCAGAGAACAACTTTGCCAACACAGGGGGCAGGGGTAATCTCAATCAGGATGAGGGCATTTCACAAATACAGGAGACAGAGATTTGGAAGAATGTCACCTTCAGAAAGGGAAGAACTAGGAAAAAGGCAGGAAGTTTGCAGTTGCAAAATAGATTCCAACCTCTCTCCTTTATCGACCAGGAGAAGGAACTGCACCAAGAACAGCCGCAAGATCTTGAACATAGGAATCCAGATCCTACAGCGCTCCAGGGGGCATCTACCAAGCCTCGGAGGAGGCGGGTGGTGGTGGTTGGGGATTCCTTGCTTAGAGGAACAGAAGCGGTCATCTGCAGGCCTGACAAAATGAACAGGGAGGTCTGCTGTCTCCCTGGAACCAAGATTCAGGATGTAAAGGAGAGACTGACGAGACTCATCAAGCCCTCTGATTCTAACCCCTTTCTGTTGGTCCATGTAGGAACTAATGATACTTCAAAACGCAGCTTTTAGGATATCGCAAAAGAGTATGAAGAAATGGGTAGGAAGCTGAAGGACCCGGGTGGGCAGGTGGTAATCGCGTCTCTCCTACCTGTTGAAGGATATGGTCCACGAAGGGAAAGAACAATATTTATTATTTATTTATTTATTTATTATTATTATATTTTATATCCCACTTATCTTCTGGGCAGAACTCTAAGCGGCTTACAGACAATAGTAGAAGTGAACAATTGGCTTCGGAGATGGTGCCGGCAGGAACGATTTGGATTCTTGGACCATGGTTTGCTTTTTGTTTTAGAGGGGATACTGGGCCAGGATGGGGTGCACCTCACCAATGCTGGTAAGAATCTTTTTGCCAAGAGGATTGCTGATTTAATAAGGAGAGCTTTAAACTGAGTTTGCAGGGGGAGGGAGAAAATTCTCTTAACAGCAGAGATCCAGAAGGGGTTGTGGAGACTAGCCCAAATGTTGCAATAGGAGCAGGACAAGAAGTAGTGCAGACCATCAGTGCAAGGAAAAACAGGTTAAGCAAAGGACATGTAAGAAGCACACACAGCCTTAAATGTCTCTACACCAATGCACAGAGCATGGGGAACAAACAAGAGGAGCTGGAAAACCAGAGGAACCATGTTGAGAGTATTTGGGTGAAAATCAGTGGTGAAAAAACTAGGAAGGATGTCACTGTGGGGGTATAATATAGACCCCCAAGCCAGCTGGAGGAGTGGGATGATGCCTTCTTTGAGCAGATGGCCACACAGTCAAAAGGGAGAGATGTAGTAATAATGGGAAATTTTAACTATCCTGATATGTACTGGCAATCCAACTCATATAAGAATGCAAAGTCTACCATGCTCATTTAGTGTTGTCGTTTTTTAAAAAACGCCGGTGGTGGTGCAGTTACTTATAGCACTAGGACATATAAATGGTTCCTGAAGTTAACAACTCTGTCTTTTTTTTCCCAACTGAATATAATTTGGTTAAATCCCAATGCATGGTAATCATTTGTGCTACTGATTTTCTTACTGTGCACCTTTACATTAAACCATAGAACCGCCCCCCCCCAAAAAAAGAAAGCCAATTTCTGTAAACTTAGGGAATTATTGGCTGTGATTCCACAGACTGACATACTGAAAGAGAAGGGAGTCCTAGATGGATGGGAGTTCCTTAAAAGCGAGATATTAAAGGCACAATTTAAAACTGTTCCAACAAGAAGAAAAAATGGGAGAGGTCTAAAGAAACCGCAATGGTTTACTAAAGAACTTTCAACGCAGCTAACTATAAAGAAAAACAAGTACAAGGAATGGAAAAATGGGAAATGCACCAAAGAAGAATATAAGCAAACAGCTAATATATGCAGGGGGATGGTAAAAAACAGCTAAGGCACAAAACGAACTTAGACTTGCCAGAGAGATTAAAGATAGTAAAAAGGGTTTCTATAGTTATGTCCACAGCAAAAGGAAAAATAAGGAATTGATAGGCTCTCTGTGTGGCGATAATAACCAGTTACTAACAGGAGACAAGGAAAATGCAGAATTGCTCAACACCTTCTTTGCCTCCATTTTCTCCAAAAAGGAAGAAAGAGATCCTCTGGGACAAAGAGTAGATGAGGTAGAATGGGAATTGCAACATAGAATAGGTAGAGAGCTAGTACTGGAACACCTGGAAGCATTAAATGAATTTAAATCTCTTGGGCCAGATGAATTACACCCAAGGATATTAAACGAACTGGCACAAGTGATTTCAGAACCACTGGCAATAATCTTTGAGAAGTCCTGGAGAACAGGGGAAGTCCCCCATCGACTGGAGGAGGGTTAAGGTTGTCCCCATCTTCAAAAAGGGGAAAAAAGAGGACCCAAATAATTACCGCCCAGTCAGCTTGACTTCAATTTCTGGAAAAATCCTAGAGCAGATTATTAAACAGGCAGTCTGCAATTATTTGACAAACAATGCTGTCATTACAAGAAGTAAACACAGGTTTCTTAAAAACAAGTCATGCCAGACTAATTTGATCTCTTTCTTTGATAGAATTACAGGCCTGGTGGATGAGGGGAATGCTGTGGATATTGTTTCTCTGGACTTTAGTAAGGCCTTCGAAAAGGCTCCCCATGGTATTCTTGCTAAGAAGTTAGTAGAAAGTGGGATAGATAATGCTACTGTTAGGTGGATTTGTAATTGATTGACTGATCGCACCCAAAGGGTGACCATAAAATGGCCTCTCTTCAGTTTGGAGAGACATGACCAGTGGGGTGCCCCAGGGTTCTGTTCTGGGTCCAGTGCTGTTCAATATCTTTATTAATGACTTGGAGGAAGGAATAGAGAATATGCAAATTAAATTTGCAGATGATACCAAATTGGGAGGGGTTGCTAATTCCCTAGAGGATAGGATGAAAATCCAAAAAGACCTTGACATATTAGAGTGCTGGGCCAAAGCTAACAGAATGGATTTCAACAGAGGGAAATGTAAGGTGCTACATCTAGGTAAAAAAAAAAAATGAATTGCACAGATATAGGATGGGGGATACTTGGCTGGAGAATAGTACCTGTGAAAGGGATTTGGGGGTCTTGGTGGATCACAAATTGAACATGAGTCAGCAGTGTGATGAGGCGGCCAGGAAAGCCAATGCGATTCTTGGTTGCTTCAACAGAACCATAGTGTCTAGATCAAGGGAAGTTACAGTACCAGTCTTGTCAGACCCCGCCTGGAGTATTGTGTCCAGTTCTGTGCGCCTCAATTTAAAAAGGATGTTGACAACCTCGAGCGGGTGCAGAGGAGGGCGACCAGGATGGTTGAGGGTTTGGGAGGAAATGTCTTATGAGGAACGGCTTAGGGAAACTGGGAATGTTTAGCCTTTCAAAAATTAGACTGAGAGAGGATATGATAGCTATGTTTAGGGTGTCATATTGAAGAGGGAACAGGTTTGTTTTCCATGGCTTCAGAGACTAGGACTCGGGGAAATGGTTTCAAACTACAGGAAAAAGAGATTCCATTTCAATATTAGGAAGAACTTCATGACAGTTACAGCTGTAATCAATCAATTATCTTTAAATAGCTGCTCCCAGCAAACTAAAAAAAAAATATCTGGGTATATTTGAGTTCCCAAGCCAAGCTACTCCTGAGGAGATCCTACACACATTAGCAAGTTAGCACTGGAAACTTCCTGACGTGCTTGCAGTTGGTGTAGAGGTGCTTTAGCGGCCCCTACACTGTTAGATTTTGAATAATCAACAAAAGAAGTAAAGAGTCTTACTAGATAAAAAAAAAATTAGTGTAAGTTTACATTTTTAAGACCTGGAATACATTTTATTGCACTTGATAAAATGGAGCTGGAGGGAGCAGCTGTAGTTACCTGCAGTACTTGTGCCATGTTTGTCATCTTGACAGAGCGTGTGCAGAACTATATCTGCTGCAAGTGCAAGCTGGTTGCGCTATTGGAAGAGAAGGTCCAGCAGCTAGAGGCTCGCATATCAGACCAGCAACATATTAAGGAGCTTGAGCAGTTCCTGGACAGAGCGGAAGAGACTATCCAGGTCCAAGAAGAGACAGGGCACACTTCTGAGGATGAAGTCACTGCCCCAACTCAGGAGGTAGATGGGTGGAGGAATGTGACTCAAAGGAGTAGAAGGCCAAGGGATCGCTCAGAGAGTCTCATATTGCACAATCAGTTTGAGGCTCTTTCCCTCAGCACGCCTCATGAGGCACACAAAGAGGAAGATTTGGTTTCACCGGAGGATCTCTCCCTCATCACTATTGATGAGATACAAGATCAGGGTACATGTAGATGAGCAGGCTGCAGGGGAAAAGCTTCTTGTACTAGGGGATTCTATCATTAGAAATACAGAGAGATGGATTTGTGACGAGCATGATAACCGTATGGTCACTTGCCTGCCAGGTGCAAAGGTTGCAGACATCACCAGAAATCTAGATAGCTTGTTAGAGAGAACCGGGAAAAGAGCCAGTGGTCATGGTACACGTTGGTACCAATGATGTCGGGAAGGCCAAGCGGTCAGTCTTGGAAGCCAAATTCAGGTTGTTAGGTAGAAGATTGAAGTCCCGGGCTTCCAAGGTAGCATTTTCAGAAGTGCTACCTGTTCCTCGTGCAGGACCCGAAAGGCAGGCAGAACTCAGAAGCCTCAATGCGTGGATGAGGCGATGGTGTCGAGAGGAGGGCTTTAGATTTGTCAGGAACTGGAGAACATTTTGGGACAAGCCAAACCTGTTCAGGAGGGATGGGTTGCACTTGAATCATGATGGGAACCAGATTGCTGGCACTCAACCTCAAAAAGGCAGCAGAGCAGCTTTTTAACTGATAACTGGGGGAAAGCCGACAGGAGCTGAGTGGCATCCGGTTCGGAACACCTTATCCTCGGGGAATGAGGTTGGAGAGGGTAGAGAATCACATAGATAAGACATAGCAGGTATTAGAATTGGGAGAATAACGGAATGTGACAGTTTGTCTACTGAAAATAAAAGCTGTCGGGGGAAAAAGAACAAGGCAGCAGCTGTTGTTGTGGGACCCACTGTACAGGTGCTTCTACGCCAATGCTCGAAGCCTCCGAGCAAAGATGGGAGAACTTGAACATTTGGCAGCTAGGGATAACATAGATATAATAGCCATAACAGAAACCTGGTGGAATGAGGAGAACCAGTGGGATACAGCAATCCCAGGCTATAAACTCTATAGAAGGGATAGAGAGGGGCGGGTTGTAAGAGGAGTGGCCATCTATGTCAAAGAAGGGGTAAAATCCATCAAAATGGAGATGGACAGAGGGTCTGACTCCACCATAGAATCACTTTGGGTTAAACTACCAGGTCCAAGGAGTGATGTGATAGTTGGAGTATTCTATCGTCCACCAGACCAAAAACTTGAGGGGGACCTTGAAATGAGGAGAGAAATCGTGGAGGTGACTAAGAGGGATAGGATAGTAATCATGGGGGACTTCAATTATCCCCACATTGACTGGGCCAATGCGAGCTCCGGGCAAGAAAGAGAAACTGGGTTTCTCGACTTGCTGAATGACTGTGCCTTAGAGCAACTTGTTATGGAGCCCACCCGAGAACAGGCAACTCTGGATCTAATACTGTGCGATACTCAGGACCTGGTCAGGGGTGTGAATGTCACTGAGCCTCTGGGGAACAGTGACCATGCTGCAATTTCCTTTGCCATGCATGTCGGAGGAACAGTGTCAACCAAATCAGACATAAAAAGCCTTGATTTTCGAAGGGCAAACTTCCCTCAGATGAGGAAACTAGTTAGAGAGAAATTGAAGGGGAAGGTTAGAAGAATCCAATCTCTTCAGAGTGCATGGAGCCTCTTTAAAACAACAATAATAGAGGCCCAGCACAAGTGCATACCACAAAGAAAGAAGGGCTCATTTAAGTCCAACAGGGCACCGGCATGGTTAACGAGTGGAGTTAGAGAGGCTCTAAAGCGCAAGGAGAGGTCTTTCTGTAAAAGGAAATCCTCCCCAAATGAGGAAAATAAAAAGGAACACAAACTCTGGCAAAAGAAATGTAAGAAGACGATAAGGGAGGCAAAGAAAGATTTTGAGGAACGCATGGCTAGCAATATAAAGGGTAATAATAAAAGCTTCTTTAAATATGTTAGAAGTAGAAAACCTGCCAGAGAACCAGTTTGGGCCCTCTGGATGGTGAGGGAGGAAAAGGGGAGGTTAAGGAGGACTTGGACATTGCAGAGAAATTGAATGAGTTCTTTGCGTCTGTCTTCACGACAGAGGACCTTGAGCGGATTCCGCTGCCTGAGCCGCCCCTCTTGACTAAAGAATTAAATAAAATACAGGTTAAAAGAGAGGAGGTTTTAGGACTAATTGATAAATTGAGGATTAACAAGTCACCGGGCCCAGAAGGCATCCCACCCAAGGGTTATTAGGGAACTGAGAAATGAAATTGCAGATCTCTTAACGGTTTATACGCAACTTGTCTCTTAAAACGGCCACAGTGCCGGAGGACTGGAGGATAGCAGATGTCACACCATTTTTAAAAAGGAAGGAGGGGGGACCGGGAAACTACAGGCCAGTTAGCCTTACATCTGTCCCAGGGAAGATGGTGGAAAGCCTCATCCAAGAGAAAATCTTAAAACACATAAAAGAACAAACCTTGCTGAGAGAAAATCAGCATGGCTTCTGTAAGGGTAAATCTTGTCTGACAAACCTTTTATGACCTGGATTTGACCGGGGATAAACAGTGAGGTGGCCAAGTTTGCTGATTGACACAAAACTTTTCCGTGTGGTAAAAACCAGAGAAGATTGTGAAGAGCTCCAGAAGGATCTCTCCCGGTAAACTGGTGGGTAAAAACCAGATGGGCTGAGAAATGGTAAATGCGTTTTAATGTAACCAAATGTAAAAGTAATGCATATTGGGGCGAAAAATCCAAACTTCATCTATCAACTCATGGGCTCTGAGTTATCCGTGACGGATCAGGAAAGAGATCTTGGTGTGTGTTGGTGGACAGCTCCATGAAGGTGTCTCCCCAATGTGTGGCAGCGGTGAAGAAGGCCAATTCCATGCTAGGGATTATCAAAAAGGGGATTGAAAATAAAACAGCGAACATTATAATGTCATTATACAAAACAATAGTAAAGCCCCACCTGGAGTATTGTGTACAATTCTGGTCACCTCATCTCAAGAAAGACATAGTTGAACTGGAAAAGGTGCAGAAGAGAGCGACTAAAATGATTACTGGCCTGGGGCACCTCCCTTATGAAGAAAGGCTAAAACATTTGGGCATCTTTAGTCTGGAAAAAAAAGGCACTTGAGGGGGGTTATGATTGAGACATACAAAATAATGCAGGGCATGAGTAAAGTGGATAGAGGGAAGCTCTTCTCTCTCTCCCAAAATACCAGAACTAGGGGACATACACTCAAATTGAGGGCTGGGAGAGTAAGAACTTGACAAAAGAAAATATTTTTTCACCCAGCGTGTTGTAAGTCTATGGAACTCCCTGCCACAGGATGTGGTGATGGCATCTGACCTGGATGCCTTCAAAAGGGGATTGGACAGATTCCTGGAGGAAAAGTCCATCACAGGTTACAAACCATGATGGAGATGTGTAATCTCCAGGCTTTAAACCAGGGTACTTCAAGGGCCAGATGCAGGGGAGTGGTATCAGGAGACAGATATCTAGTCTCATGCGCTCCCAAACGCATCTGGTGGAGCCGCTGTGAGATACAGGAAGCTGGACTAGATGGGCCTTTGGCCTGATCCAGCATGGCTCTTCTTATGTTCTTATGTTCTTATGAATATGCTGCCACAAAGGGTGGTTGAGTTTCCTTCTTTGGAGGTTTTTAAGCAGAGGCAGGATGGCCATCTGTCAGAAATATTGTGATGGGGTTCCTGCATGGCAGGGGGTTGGACTGGATGGCCCTCGAGGTCTCCTCCAACTCTATGATTCTGTGATTGTATGAAACCATGTTCTCCGCTTCTTGCATTCCTGAAATTGACGTATTGGCACTTTGCAAAAAATAAATGGGTTTTTAATTGCAGTTTGGGCACTTGATCACTAAAAAGGTTTTGCCATCAGATGGTGTGTTATAAAAAGTCAAATGCCTGTGACAAAAATAGGAACAGGAGGCACAACTGTACACTTACTGTTCTTATACTGTAGAACTGTGGTCTCCTAACACCCCCCCCCCACATTCTCAGCTACCAAAAGTTTGGGCACCCCTACTATATAGCTTAGAAAAGTACAAGTGAAGGCAGAAGGATGTCCTGAGTCTTTACACAATGAAACTATATTAGTATGCCAGGATATGCTCTTGACAATTCATGTTGGCTTCTTGTTCTCAATGCATTGTTCTCAGTGTGCTTTCATCATCTATTTTAAATTTCCCCTGACGATTCAGGATTCTTTCGATATGACTGGTCTTTATTTCTCAGGTTCCTCCTGACTTCTGTTTTGGAAGATTGGAACATTAGCCTTCCACCCATCCTCCAGGATTTCATAAAAAATAATAGAGTGGTTTCTGTAAATTTGACAGCCAGTAACTTCACAAGTCCTGAATACGGTAGATCCAAACCGGGATGATTTGGACTTGGTCAGAGTCAGGAGTCATTCTTTAACTACTTATTTACTGTATCAGTTTCAAGCTGCAATCCTGTCCCTTCCTTTTGTACTTATTGTTTGCCTGGAGAATCATAAACTGTCTTGAGGTTGAAACAAAATGAATTCAGACATGAACTCTTCTGCCTTTTGTCTATTTCTTACCATTTTCCCATCCCCACCAAGTCACTGGGCTGTTTTTTTTTCCCTTTCTTCCTATCTCTACACATGTATCTGAAGAATGCTTTTTAGTTTACTCCTGTCCAGCTTTAAATGAAAATCTGTAAAAGATCCCAAGTCCTTAATAGTCATTATGGGAAATTTTTTTTTAAAATGTATGACCTGAGCAGGATAGAACACAATCTGGACACTTCTGATTTATTATTATTATTTTTGATTGATATGACATCCATCTAGTTCAGGGCCACTCTGGGCACTTCTTTCAGCAGTGCAATGAGAACTGACCTGCCACACTAATTTGATCTCTTTATTTGATAGAGTTACAGGCCTGGTGGATGAGTAGAACACTGCGGATGTTGCTTATCTTAATTTCAGTAAGGCCTTCTATAAGGTTTCCCATTATACACTTGCAAAGACGTTAGTAAAATGTTGGAGAGATAAATGCTACTGTTAGGGTGGATGTGTAACTCACTGGCTGATCACACCCAAAGGGTGATCCTAAAATGGCTTCTCCTCAGCATGGAGAGAAGTGACCAGTGGTTTGCCCCAGGGTTCTATTCTGGGCCCTGTGCTATTTTATACCTCTACAAATAGTGATCTGCTTCTGCTTTGGATATCTTGGATGAAGGAATAGAGTAGGTTCATTAAATTTGCAGATGATACCAAATTGAGAGGGGTTGCTAACTGTCTAGAGGACAGGATGACAATCCAAAATGACCTTCACAAGATTAGGGTGCTGGGCTGAAGTGGAATGAGATTCAAAAGAAAGAAATGTAGGGCCCTGCATCCTATCCCTGATCTGTGCAAATGAATTGCACAGAGAGGGGATATGAGGCCATGCTTAATATTTTAAAAGATGTCCTATCAAAGAGGGGACTGGTTTATTTTTCCATAGCTTCAGAATAGGACACGGGACAGTGGTTTCAAACTACAGGAAAAGAGTTTGCATTTGAACATTAGGAAGACTTTCCTTACTGTTAGAGCTGTTCGGCAGTGGAAGATGCTGCCACGGTGGGTGGTGGAGTATCCTTCTTTGGAGGTGTTTTAAGCAGAGACTGGATGGCCACCTTTTGGGGGTACTTGAACGGGGGCTCCGGCATGGTGGGAAGTTGGGCTGGATGGCCCTCGAGGTCTTTTCCAGCTCTATGGGTCCATGATTCCGTGAAATATCTTTTACAACCTATGCCCCCAAATGCAAAGGGATCCTTACCTGGGAGCCCTTGTTTTCAGAAATCTCCAATGGGATGTCTTTGCACAGAGTTTTTTAAAAAACCGACTTCTGGATCCAGAAGATTCCACTCAGTATTGGTGAAACTCGAGACCACCTCCTAAAAGGGAACAACCGGTAGCTGAAAGGAAGACAACAGTAAAAATATATATCTCTCTCTCCTCTGACAGAGATAATTTGGGAAATGGCCAGTACTTAAATATAAAATATGAAACACCATTTCTTTTTATTGGAAAAAGGGTTTCATGGAAAAGAATTACATGAAGGAGAGTTACTGCATCACTTCCAGTGGAGAAAAGAGAAAAAGACCTGTCCCCCTTTTAATTTAATTGGCATCTATCTATCTATCTATCTATCTATCTATCTATCTATCTATCTATCTATCTATTGATCGATCTGGGCATGGTCCTGCCCAGGCCAAGGAGCGCACCCCAATCCCTCCCCCCACCCCCCCGGCCACTTCCGCCCGACCACCTGCGGCCGCCCGGGGAAAGAGGGAAGGAGGGAGGGGAGAGGAGGAGCGCAGACACGGAGGGAGGTTTGAGCCGGGGAGGGGCACCCTTACCTGGCACCGCACGAGGGTCCGGCACCCGCCTGCCCCCCCTCGCCCAAAAAAACCTAGCGCCGGCCCTGGCGACAACAAAGAGGATGATCCGCACCGGCTCCTGCTGCAGCTCATCCTCTCCGTAACCTCATTACTCTTGACTATGCATTGGAAACGGATTAAATCCACTTTCAATGCATTCGTATGGGAAATTACAATTTGTACAATGGAAATTTTGTATAACGTAATTTGATTTGGAACGAATTAATTACGTTATAACAAGGTACCACTGTAGTTTTTTCTTTTATTCTAACTGATAATGACCGTAAAATCCTCAAATTCCAAATTCTTTTCCATTCATCGTTTATTTCTTTATCTCTGTCTTGTTTTCCATACCCTTCTCTTATTGTATCCGGCTCCCTATTCTCAAGTGAATCTTGGATTATTTTGTATATTTTGCCTATTGCTCCACTTTCCCTGTATTTCCTTTCTCTGATTCATATGATAACAGGAATTGCTCAAAATTTGTATATCCTCTGAGTTGTATATTTCTCCTTGTCCATTCTTTTCGTCCAACTTTCTAATTGGGCGTAATTCAACCAGGATAATTCCTGGCTTGCAATATGGAAATCCTTCTAAATGTCACATAGTACCAGGTAGACCTCTCATTCAGGGGAAGCGTGCCTTAAGAGGAAGTCCCTTGCCTGCTTCTGGCAAAACCGGCAGAGATGGGGCAGTCCAGGCATCCAGTGGGAGGGAGTTCCAAAGTCTAGGAACACACTATGAACTTCTTCTTGACCTCCTCAAGGCCCGCCATAAGCCATTGGAGGGAGTGACAAAGAGGCCAACCCCCTACAAAGTAAGCCAAACTGTCCCTGTCCTAACTGAGGATTTTTAATTTTCCATCAAGTAGCCTCTGGCACTTTTTTTTTTTTTTATTCCAGCTGCGATTCTGCTTTGCATCATAGCCTTTTCCAAAGCATAGGCACCTCCTAAGGAGAGGATCTAGGCCATTTTTAACTCTGGGTCTCTAGATTTTTTCTTGGACCTTTCAGTTCCTGCAAAAACTGGTCAGCCAGGTCTAGTGCAAAAGTGTCGGAGTTTCAGTTCCATGAACACCTGCATTACTCAAATTGGGAACCACTAATCTAGAGACCAAGAGTTTGTATTGAGTATTTTTAAACCTGCCATTCTCCTGGAAAGGAACCCAAGGTGCTTACAGCAATGAAGGACAAAAACAGCACTACAATTGAACACATTCAGTTTTGAGAAATGGGGAATTGAGGGGCAACATACAGCATTAAAAGGCAATATTAAAGCTAACATCCGATAAGAGGGTGCAGCTGATTCATGACCAGGCGGGTGAAAAGCAAGGGCTAATATAAATTGGAGGCCTGTCACCAAACCTCCCCAGACCAACAAAGCAAGGAAGCGAAATGTCTCGGACTTTACAAGTAAAGAAGCCAGTTCCCCTGACTTAACTGCCGGATAGCCTCACCTGGATGAATGAGAATCTTCACAGATATGAGAAGTAATAAGAGTTAGGCCTCCCATTTCTCTGGATACTGAAAATTCAAAAGTCAAATTGCAACTCTTCTCCATATGAGACTACCATGAGTTCAAGCATAGATATGACCAATTAACTGGGAAAATTAACCCCCGTTACTTGATCCTCTATAAGAAGAAGTTTGGTCACAATATTATTTAAGATAAAGGATACCTACAGAATTTGTTTTTATAAAATCCCAGCCATAATTATTTCCCTTCGTTTAAGTAGTCAGTACTTAACTGATGAAAAATGAAAGTTAAGTTCTGGGTTTTTTTGGGTGTGTGTGTGTGTGCTTAGTGTCTTTCTCCAAATGGTAATGAGTACCAGAGAGAGAATATTGTAGAGGCTCTCTAGACACCGGACATCAGTGCCATCAACATTCAGGTGGACTTCGCTATCAAAGGCTGGTATCACTGTTTCCTGCTAGCAGTGAAACTGCAGGACAACATTAGTGACTTTCTGAGATTTTTTAATCATGGATACTCAAGGCATAATGTCTCATATACTGTATATGAATCAGAGGAGTTTGGTTGAGAGTTCCTGCAGAGTGGACCAAAACCAATAAAGCTGCAAAGGTCTCTGGTGTGTATCTGTCATTAAATAGGCTCTGGGGTAGAGAGAGTTCATGCTTTTATAACTCCCCACATATTCTACCATTCTCAACCCTGCTTGGGAGGTCTGTTGCTTCCATTAGGCAGTAGCTACAACTCCCATTTGGTGCCCACTCTTTGCCTACTGCCTTCCACTTATCATCTCTTCTAAAGGCTGTTTTTCTTTTCTTTTCATCAGGTGCCTTGCTGGATTATCTCATTAATTTCAAATCGGATGACTTTAAGCATATCTTTAAGAAATCTTCACAGGAGAAAAGAATCCTTTCTTTTTTGTATAGTCAAGATTTTTTTTTTTAAAAAAGCCAATCATGCAAAAGCAAGGTTAAACACAAGCAGGAAAAGAAGGAAGACCAAACGTGAGATGGATTGACTCAATCAAGGAACCATGGCAGAATATAACATATGTTTTGGAGGTTGGGACATAAATGGCTTCTTCTACTTATGCAAGAGCCCATTTTTAAAGCAATATTGGATGCTTACAAATCGGAGGGGAGCCTAAGCAGACAGAGATTAAACTCTCTTGCTGAACTGTTGTTGTGAGAAATGGGAGGTGTTCAAAAGTCTCTCATGAAAATCCTTCCGGTAATAAAGGAGAATTTTTTCCAAACCCCAAAGGACCATTTTCACAAAATTAGCTTTAGTTTCCCCGTTCTCTTTAGGTGTTTTTCTTTGCATCCTCACAGCGTAGTTTAGAAGCCCTTTTGTTTAGCAGCTGGCAGCCTGACTGTTTCCTTGGATCGTTGGGGCTTCGGTTACAACGTCCCATCAAATGCAACACAATAAAATTGTACTGCATCCAAGAAACCGCTGAAAAGAAAAAACTCAATAGTTTAAGTCTCTGCTGTCAAGAAGGTGAGTTTGGGGAATCCAGTCCTTCACTGTGCCTCATTGTCAGGGAGTGGATTTAATGATCCATGGGATCCCTCTTAGATCATTCTAGGACAGTCGATGGCGAACCTTTTAATGGCGAGGCACACCAAACTGGCCATTCAAAACTCACTCATTTTTGTGCCAAATCCAGTGATTTAACCTGAATAACAGGAGGCTGCGCAAAGGGGGCGATATCAGGGCCCCCACAGAAAGGGCTCGAGGCCAACCTCTGCTGTAGGTTCTCCAACATATTTCTAGGATGACAATGGTTACAATGACTGTGTCTAATTGTGGACACAATTTATATATGTTTGTAAACCACTCAGTGGCACCCGGACATCACACCATTCATCCCCTTCCTCTTCCTTCCCTTCTAAATTATTGACGACTCTTTCTTGGCTTATCCGTCTACATCTTAACAATCCTCTTCTCCTCTCTCCTTTATTTCCTTTTCACCTCTCTCCTTTCCTCTTTTCCTTCTCTCTCCTCTCTTTCTCCCTCTTTCAAATCGTCTTACTCCAAACCTCATCTCTTTCCCCTCGGTCTCCTTACTTTTTTTTCTCTCCCAACCTTCTCCAGCTGGCAGGGGGAGCTCTTGCTCTCTCTGAGTTCACAGGGAGGGATTCTCGACTGTTCTTTCATTTTGCACTTCTCTTCATCGCTCTCTCCCTTCACTCTTCCTTTCTTCTTCATCTCTCTCTTCTTCCATCTCCCCCTCTTATCACTTTCTAATTTGCCTTCCCAACCTACCCCCGGGGTTCTGCGCCCCTTTCTCCTTGGTTTCCCACCCTCCTTTTTTTTCCTCTGTAATATTCGCTGGGGGGGTTGCCAAAACAAAGGAATTACAAACAACACTGACATTGTCGGTCTATTCACACAAACTTCAAACTCCTTTAAGAAAATCTTCTGAATCGGCTAACACAAAAATCAAACTTTTCTTATGAAACAATCACACATAGTTCAAAATACGGGTGTTCCAATTAACTGACTGGAGTTTCGTACTTTTTTGCGTGTCATGCGTACATGTCAATGGTGGAGCTTGGCCTCTTATCCCCATTTTCTTCTTCCTCTTTTTATTCTTCTCATTCTCGACCCTTTCTTTAGAAAGGGGGAGACCCCAATACATGGGGGTCTATTTTTAGTTCCTTTTCTTTTATTTTTGGGGGGGTTCCCTCCCCCGATACTTCAATTCTAAATCTTCGAAATTTCGTCCTCCCAAACCCCACCAAAACTTTCCACTCTTTTTTCCCCGTTGTTTTCTGAGGATGTCTTTGGACAATGCTTCCCTATGATCTACCCTTACCCCCAATCAAGGTAACGTCTTCCCCATCAAGTCTACAACAATTAACATACAAGCTATTTCTTTTCCTTTTATATGTCCTGGAAAATCCAGATCCCTCAACGGAGTGCAATTATGTGTTCCCCCCCTACGGGGGTGGAAGATTTCCTTTTTCCTTTTACCCTGGTGGATGGGGTGTGGGTGGTTCATCTCCTGGACTTGAATTAAACTCCCCCACTCAAAAATTTATTATTTCCCTCTTTAAAAACATAATATGGTTTTTTTAATCTGTGAATTTAACATTTACCAAATCCTTACCCTATAATTATATATTAGTTTTCTCTGTTTTCCAACTTGCGTGAAATCTTGATCTCCCCACTCCTATCTATCTCCCAAAGGTTTCCTCCCCCTCCTTAAGTGGTGTTTCCCCTTTTATGAATTTCCTTCCTTTTTTTGGAAAGTTCCCTTTTCGCTTTTCCCCTCCTTTTCCCAAATTTTCTTCAAAAACAAACAAAAAAAAAAAAAGGGTTTTGACAAATGGGGAAAAAACACCCCGTCCCTTCCCCCCCCTACTCCCAACGCTTAGGAGTAAATTCATTCCCACATCCTGGGGGGTGGGCCCCTAATTGTTATCCGAGTCGTAAGGTAGGGAAGCATAGGAAGGGTCGAATCCTCCATCCCATTTCCCTTCTCTTTTGGGAACATAAAACTCTTAAAAATCGGGGTACCCAAAAGTGCACACGGCGATCACAACAACATTTATTCTCTTTCTTCTTCTTTTCCTCCTTTCCTCTTTTCATCGATCCCCATCCTTCCTCTGCTTCCAAAATCACTTCCTTTCTTTCTCAACTACTCTTTAACCTCATTCACTCACTCTTCCTTTTTCGGGGTTTTACTTCCCTTATTCAGGTTGCCAAAACAATCTTTTTCTGAACTAAGTCTTCTACTTCTTCTCCTACCCAAAAACTGGGTTCCCACAGCCTCATAAGCTTCACGGCCCCTTAAGGCCACAAATTTTTTATTTATTCACTCTTATTCAATTCTTTCTATGACTCTCATTCATCTTTTTCCTATTTATTTCTCCTGTGACAAAATGTTTTACAATTCAATTAATTCTTTCTTCATTTTCTTTATCATCTGCTTTTTAATTTTCACATCCTTTTCTTCCTCTTTTTCCCCTTTCTTCCCACCTTCACCCTAAGCCCTTTTTCTTTCTAGTTTTCTCCTTTGCCTTTCTAATCAAGGGTTTTGTACTCATTATAGGGGTCCCTAGGGAAGTCTCCCCTTCCCTCACCTAATTTTTCCCCCTTTTTAATCACCATACCCCCCACGTGGTTCACAGCTTTCTAGATTAACTCCATTCATTTTCCCACTTCCAACCTTTTTTTTTTTTAACTTATCCACCATTTTTTTTTATTACTCCTTTTTTTTTTGGTTTCCTTTTCCCCTTTAACCCCCCGACATTTCCAAAATTGATCAACTTCGATACTTTTTTCTCTGCATCATCATCCCCTCTAACTTCAATTTTTCAACCCACATTTTTTTACAAAAACACCTGTTTATTCACCCAACACCCTCCAAATTTTTTTTTTACTATTTCTTTTTTTTTTTCTTAACAACCCGCATTTTTCTTTTTTTTTTTCTTTTTTTTCTTTTTTTCAAAACCCCAATCAAAATTTCTTCTTCTTTTTGTTCTCTTTCACACCTCACAGTTCTTACCCACGGGTTTTTTTTTGCTTAAATGGGGCCTTTCCCCTTTTTTTTTTTTTTTTCCTAAAGACTCTTTTTTTTTTTTTGCTTCTTTTTCTTTTTCTCTTTTTTTTCTCTTTTTTTTTTTTTTTTTTCTTTCCTTTCCATTTCTTTTTCACTTTTTTTTTTTTTCAATTTTTTTTTTTTTTTTTTTTTTACAAACTTTTTTTACGTTTTTTTTATTTACAAAAAACAAACAAATTTTCATGTTTTTTTCTTTTTCTTTTTTTTTTTCTTTTTCTTTTTTTTTCAATTTTTCTTTTAACAATTATAAAAATTTTTTTCTTTTTTAAATTTTTTTTTTCTTCTTTTTTTAACACCTCTACCTCTTTTTTTTTTCCCTTTCCTTCTCTTTTCCTATTTAATTTTTTTTCCAACTATCTTTTACACCCCAAAATTATTTCCTTTTTTTTTTTTCTTTTTATAATTTACAAAAAACTTGTTTTACCCAATTGATATCATCTTTTTTTTGTTCCCCTGTTTTTTTTTTTGTAAAACCCCAAAACACATCTTCCCTTTTTTTTTTTTTTTTACAAAATTTTCTTCACTTTTTTTTCTACCCCACTATAAACATAATTTTTCCTTTTTTTTCTT
>CM074744.1:5081345-5177191 GCA_037367245.1 Phrynocephalus guinanensis | reverse complement strand
GGCTCTGCGTGTAGCAGGAGGGTTCCAAGCACCACCTGGGCTCACGTGGCTTGTTTTGGAAACTCCTGGTTCTGAAATCAAATGCCCATCCCTAACATAAGAATGCTGGATCAGGCCAAAGGCCCATCTAGTCCAGCTTCCTGTATCTCACAGTGGCCCCACCAGATGCGTTTGGGAGCGCCTGAGACTAGATATCTGTCTCCTGATACCACGCCCCTGCATCCCCTGCATAGGGACTAGTCAGGGACTGAAAGTTACTGGATAGTGTCTATATATGGATTGGAGAAGGTTCAGCTGAACAATAAAATGAACATATAACTGTTTTGTGTTTAAAGTCAAAGCTAAATATCAAATTCAAGTGCAGTTTATGATTTGAGGATTATGTTACTTAATTAAACTACAGATTTAGTTTGAAAGTTAAAGCAAGTGTCTGTCTCTATCTATTTAGTACACAAGTCATAATTGCTTTGGAAGTGGTGCAGCAGAAAATGAAAAAAGGTCACACCACTGTTACAATGAGTAGCAGGGGTTTCTAAAATCCAGGTTTGTTTTTTTTTTTTTTTTTTTTCCAGTAAGCTTGCTAGACATCACCTGTGTGTGTGTATTCACAGAAGACCACAAAGAAGAAAGAGAAGTTACTTTCCTGTAAATATAGATGTTTGAGTGTTTCTTCTGTGAATTCACATGCTTCATGGGTTTCCTTCTGTGCCTGCAGCAGGTTACTCACAGCTTTAATTGATCTTTAATGAAAATCCCGGATGGATCTCCTCCATTTCATAGAAGAGGTGTTGCGTTACGAATCACACGGGACACAGAGTTTCGGGGTGCAATCATCTGGCGCTCAGGGCAGCATTCCTGTTCGTCTGTCTGTCAGGGTTCCATGGATGTCTGAGTGTCTCTCTGTGTCTGCATCGGCTGCGTGCATGTGAGATTGGTGATGATTCTCCCTCTGAGCCTTCTCTCTGAGCCTTCTTTCCCTGCTGCCTGAGCCCCGCCTTTATTATAAGACAGTCAGCACAATAGATACAGAGAAACATTCCTCGGTGGGGGGAAAGAATGCAAGCCTTTATCTGTTCAGTAAACAGGTACACAAAGCAGGGGAAATGGAATCCATAGGTGGGGGGGAAAGGCTCCCTAGCTAGTCAGGCATTACTGATAAGAGGCTTCCTTGGGCCTGAGCAGATGTATCCTGATATCCTGGTTTCCTGGCCTCCTGACCTATGCTTAGATCAGCTTCAGCTTAGCTGCACCTGGGTGCCTGCTCAGCCCTGGGGATTTCTGGGAAATCCAGCTCCTCAGCTTCCTCTAGGTGCGCTTTTGTGCTCTGCCCATTTCTTGGGGTACAGAGCTATTGGTATGAAATCCCTACATCTCTCCCTTTCCTTTTAATTAAGAGAGCGCTTGCATACCAGTCAGGAGGCACAGGTGTAAACCCAAACAGACCAGAAATCAGGCACTCATCTGGTGCTCAACCCATGCAGGCCTTGAAAGCTGGCAACCTGAGGTCATTTGCCCCAGGGGCCTCATTGCTTGGCCCAAGAGGAAACTCAACTCCTTATGTAGGAGGGAGTGACATGTCTCTGCAAGACAAGCTTCATATATCTGGGCTGATGTGTGAGAATTATGCCCTAAAATGTGAGATGTGTTATGGCTGTGCCTGAGAGCTGCTGCGCTGACACTCCATGGCCATTTCCTCCCACTCCCATGCTCATTGTGAGAGCCCTAAGCTAGGGCATGGTATAAATCATTGGCTGTGGTGTGTTATCTAATGTGGGGACCCCTCTGGAATGTTGGCTGCATTCTTTCTCCCACCGAGTTACACAGCACCCGATATTCATATAACATTCAGAGATAGAAACTTTCGCTCATCATAACTTGCAATAATAAATGAACTGACATAATAAGCATGACTGTCTCCCAAGACTTAAAAGGTACATAGGCATAATCTAGCATACAGATATACATGCATTAACAATAATCAAGCAATAAGCTATAGCACTAGCAATACAGGAATAGATGATTTTGTGGCTAAGAGGTAACTTATAGCAAGAAGTTCCAGGTATAGACAGTGAATAGTATAGACAGTGAATATTTTCCAAATACATGAATACATGAGAATACATAAGTAAGCAGGATCTCTCTGTGCTGGGGCTCACATTTTTGTGGGGGAAGGTGAAAGACTAGACTACCTAACTATTTTCTTCTCTGCTTCAATGGATGGCTGTTTGCTGAAAAGGTCCTTTTAAGAGTCCTTTTGCTTGGGGATTTCATGGATCTGGGAAATGTCTTCTTCTTCTGGTGGTGAGACAATTCTGCTTGGCATGAATGGTAACAACAGCTCCCAGATTACCCATAGTCCATAAGCCTTTGCAGTTGAGAAAATGAGGAATGTATGAGGAATGAGAATATTCCTTAAATGTCCTTCTGGGATCATTCTGCTGGTAAACTTTGAAGTGCCATGGAAGGCATACCTGTGAGAATATTTGTCTTTCTCTCAGGGTACATACTGTATAGTTACAATCAAGCCTTCTCCTTGCTTGAAGAGGCTTGAGAGGGGGGGCATTTCAGGGGGGGGCATTTCTCCCCCTTTTTTCCTTTTAATTGTTTTTTGTTTTAAATTTGAAATTCATACCCTGAGAGGAAGGTTTTTTCCACTGCTTGATTTTTGGAGGCAAAAGGAACACGATTAGTGATTATTTTTATGCATTTTTAAACCCTGTTGATTGCTTGTGCCCAAAAAATGTAAGGCATATGGGATTTGTAGTCAGTTTGCTTCCAACTCTGAAAGATGCCTCTGCTTGTTGACTTGTAATTACAACCAGCAGGAAGGTGATAAGCTTGCTTTGTGTATACAATGTATCTGAAGATAAACAGTCTACTCTTCCTAGCAAACTGATAACCATTCCATGCTTCCTGCTATCTTGCATGCTTTCTGTGTGCTAGTGAGATGGATCAAACCCATATAATTCCTTTTTACCCCATGAGAATAGTGGACAGATTAGATCTTTGGGACATTTTCTTTCTAAAGGAACTTGAAATCTCCAGGAATCTTTCTCACAATTCCTGACTGATGCCTCCCGTTCTCCAGCAAACTCTTTCTTATCCAAAAACCTTTTTTCCTCCCCTGCCTGCTTGCTTTCCAGCCCCCTTCCTCCCCCCCCCGCTCCCCCGAGCTGCTTCCAGTCGATAGACAGAGAGGGGGAGAGAGAGAGAGAGAGAGAGAGAGAGAAAAGCATTTTGATTCCTAATTTTTCCTGTGGCTTGCTAAAAAGAGTATGAGGGGAATTCTGGCTGCCTAAGCTTTCTGAGAAAAGGAAATCTACATTCTCCATGGGGTTGGAGAAAGAGGAAAATCTCTTAGGGAAAAATAGGGTACAGAATCTTTTGGAAAAATTGCCTTTCTCCTATACTTATACTGAGGGTGCCTGGCATCTGCCACAGCACACAAAAGGCTGGCCTGTGCCTTAATGGCGAATTTTGTTCTTTTGGAAAAGAGGTCTATCTTTGGGATTCCCTCTCTGGGCAAATCTGCTTTGGTCCAGCCCAAGGCTGAACTCTGCATTTGCTCTGAAGCTGGCTGCTTCTGATTCCTGAGGTGCCTTCCCTGGAAAATGGAATCCTGAGTCTGAAGCGATTCCAAGGCTTGTGTTACTGAGCCGTGGACAAAATTTTGGCCTCTCTGCATTCCTTTGGGAAATCCTGCCTCATGGCTTGGCTCTTTGCTGCAAGAAAGGGACTGCCTTTGGGGCATCTCCTTGCCTTTTGGAGATACATTTCCTGGCAGGCCAAAATGTTTACCCTCCTGCTTCTGGGGTTTGATGAGATCTTCCTGAGTGTCATTTTGCCCTGTGCTGAGACTGTTCTTGATGGAAATTTTTGATCTTAGAACAGCACAGGCTTCCTTTTTTCCCTCCACCAATTCCTGATCGTGGGACACTGCTCCTAACTGCAGGTCACTAGGTGGAAAAATTATTGGTAGGGTCATCTTGAAATCTGGGGGAAGAAGTGAAGCGGGCATTTCCATGCGTCCCCATTGCTGCTCTGCTCTATCACCTGCGTTCTGCTTGCCAACCCTGGAATTTTCTGCCTGTAGATTTCTTCCTACTGCTGGTTCCCCACCCAAAGGCTGTTGTGACTCCCAAAACTCTATCTGGGACTCTTGGCTTTCCCAAGGCATTCTTTTGCTCCGAAAATTAACTGACCCACTGAATTCATTTCGCTCTTCAACCGAGAAGAACGCTCCCATCTCACCTTTGGGATCCTCTTAGAGGATGTTTGGACGCGTCTCGAAGCCTTTTCACAGGCGTAGGGAGATGAGGATGGGCTGCATTCGTGCCTTCCGGCCTGGAGCCTGGTCCTTGTGCCTAGTGGTTCCTCTGCATCTGCCTTGCTGCAGGAGATCGCATCTGCGTTGCCTTCTGGGAATCACGTCTGCGTTGCCTTGGGGGAATCACGTCTGCCGTTGCCTTGGGGGGGATCACCTCTGCCGTTGCGTTGGGGGGATCACGTCGGGGTCACCATATGTTGCGTTACGAATCACACGGGACACAGAGTTTCGGGGTGCAATCATCTGGCGCTCAGGGCAGCATTCCTGTTCGTCTGTCTGTCAGGGTTCCATGGATGTCTGAGTGTCTCTCTGTGTCTGCATCGGCTGCGTGCATGTGAGATTGGTGATGATTCTCCCTCTGAGCCTTCTCTCTGAGCCTTCTTTCCCTGCTGCCTGAGCCCCGCCTTTATTATAAGAGAGTCAGCACAATATATACAGAGAAACATTCCTCGGTGGGGGGAAAGAATGCAAGCCTTTATCTGTTCAGTAAACAGGTACACAAAGCAGGGGAAATGGAATCCATAGGTGGGGGGGAAAGGCTCCCTAGCTAGTCAGGCATTACTGATAAGAGGCTTCCTTGGGCCTGAGCAGATGTATCCTGATATCCTGGTTTCCTGGCCTCCTGACCTATGCCAAATATCCTTCTTTCCTCCCACCCAGGCGTCTTCTCCCCATTCGGGGGCCAGAAGGGAGTGGGTGCCTCCCAAGGAGGGCCTGCCTTCTGCTTCTGCTGAGCCTCCCTGGAAGCCACGTGTCTCCTCCACACACAGGCGGGCTTGGCCGGGAGAGGGAAATATTGGAGGAGGAATCCCTGCCTTTCCCGTGTTCTCTCTCTCTTGCCGCCTCCTTCCCACGCGCAAACTCCTTCCTCATCCTCCTCCTCATCCTCCCCGCGTGTTGGCCTTTGTTCTGTCCCTGGGATGGGGGGGGCTGGTCCTCCTCCTCTCTCCAAAGGCTCCTCCTTCCCTTTGATCTCTTGCTCCCCCCTCCCCCCTTTCTCTCCCCCCCTTTCAGGAATAGAGCCTGGCGGTGAACATAGATCCACGACGAAGGAGGAGGAGCTCTTTCCTTTGGCCCTCTCTCGGAACAGGAACCAGAAGTGGGGGCCGTCTGCTTCTCCCCCCCACTTTTCCCCACCTCTTGGGTCTCTCTGGAGAGGCGCGTGGAGGCTGAGCGGCGTGTGAATCCCTCTCTCGTGTCCGGACACGTGGAAGGCGGTGGGTGCCCGAGGGGGGGGGCATTAAGGAGGGGGGGAGGCATTAAGGAGGGAGGGGCGGCAAGGGGGGGTTCTCGCCTCCCCCTTTCTATTTCCCGATGGGGGAGGCAAAGAGGCTTCTCTGCAAAATACAGGTTGCAGATCGTCCGGACCATTTGCGGTGTTTTGTGTAATTAGGGAACGAGCTAAAAAGAACGCGATAAAAGGAAATGGGAGGGGGGAAAGTAGTTTGCTTCCCTTTCTCCCCCTCCCTCCCCCTTTTCCAGCCAAAACCTCCCGGCGGGCCCTGGATAGAAGCTGCTCCACCGCCTTCCCTTTGCTAGAAACACGTCCCTGTGTAAGGATACAACCTTCCCCCCAAAAAAGAGGGCCAGGTGGGTGTGAGGAAGAGGAGGAGGAGGAGGAAGGGTTAGGGTTAGGAAAGGCGAGGAGGAGGAAGAGGAAGGGTATTGTGGGGCAGCAGAAACGGGGTTTGGGAGGGAAGGGTTGGGGGTAAAGAGGGGTGGGTGGGGTTGGATGCCCTCCCAGTGGGCGTAAAACTGGCATATGTAGGTGGCCAGAGAAGGAAGGAAATGGGTCACACTGGAAGGATCCAATGATGGAGAGGATGACAGCCCTTTCCCCAGGATTGGACTTAGTGATTGTAATCAATTGTCATCCTAGAACAGTGATGGCGAACCTTTAAGGGACCGAGTGCCCAAACCCACTTTTTTTTTTATTTTTGCAAAGTGCCAATACAGCAATTTAACCTGAATACAGATCACTGTGAAGGGGTGATGTCGGGTGCCCACTGGGTGGTTTACAAACATATATAAATTGCGTCCAGAATTGGACTCAGTCATTGTAACCATTGTCATCCTAGAAATATGTTGGTGAACCTACGGCACAGGTGGCCCCTCGGAGCCCTTTCTGTGGGCCCCCCGACATCGCCCCTTCCGCAGCCGCCTGTATTCAGGTTAAATCAGTGTATTTGGCACTTTGCGAAAAATGAGTGAGTTTTGAATGGCAGTTTGAATGGCCATTACAAGATTCGCCATCACTGTCCTAGAATGATCTAAGAGAGATCCCATGAATCATTAAATCCACTCCCTGACAAGGAGGCACAGTGAAGGACTGGATTCCCCAAACTCACTGTTGACAGTCTGCTTAGGCTCCCCTCTGATTAGTAAGTGTCCAATATTGCTTTAAAATGTGCACTTGCATAAGTAGAGAAACCATTTATGTCCCAACCTCCAAAACATATGTTGTTCTGCCATTGTTCCTTGATTGAGTCAATCCACCTCATGTTTGCTCTTCTTTCTTCTTTTCCTGCTGTGTTTAAACCTTGCTCTGCATGATTAGCTTTTAAAAAGAAACTTGACTGTAAAATAGGAAGGATTCTTTTTTGCTATAAAGATTTCTTTAAAACTATGCTTAAATTGAAATTAATGAGATAATCCAGGAAGAAAAGAAAAGAAAAACAACCTTAGAAGAGATGATAAGTGGAAGGCAGGAGGCAAAGAGGGGCACCAAATGGGAGGTGTAGTTACTGCCTAATGGAAGCCACAGACCTCCAAGCAGGGCTTAGAATGGTAGAACATGTGGGGAGTTATAAAAGCATGAAGTCTCTCTACCCCAGAGCCTATTTAATGACAGATACACAACCACAACCACTGCAGCTCCATTGGTTTTTATCCATTCTCCATGAACTCTCCATCAAACTCCTCCGATTCATATACATGAGATATTGTGCTTCAATATTCATGATTAAAAATCTCAGAAAGTCACCTAATGTTGTCCTGCAAATTTCATTGCTAGCAGGAAACAGGATACCAGCTTTTGATAGCGAAGTCCACCTGAATGTTGATGGCACTGATGTCCGGTGTCTAGAGAGCCTCTACAATATTCTCTCTCTGGTACTCATTACCATTTGGAGAAAGACACTAAGCACACACACACACCCAAAAAACCCGAGAACTTGACTTTCATTTTTCATCAGTTAAGTACTGACTACCTAAAACAGAAGGGAAATAATTATGGCTGGGATTTTAAAACCAAATTCTGTAGGTATCCTTAACCGTAAATAGTATTGTGACCAAACTTCTTTTAGAGGATCAAGTAATGGGGGTTAATTTACCCAGTTAATCGGTCATATCTATGCTTGAACTCATGGTAGTCTCATACGGAGAAGAGTGCATTTGACTTTGAATTTCAGATCCAGAGAATGGAGGCCTTAACTCTTATTCTCATATCTCTGAAGATTCTCATTCGTCCAGGTGAGGTTATCCGGCAGTTAAGTCAGGGCAACTGAGCTTCTTTACTTGTAAAGTCGTTTTACTGTTACTTTTGATTGTTGTAAGATGTATCTTATAATTCCTTGTTCCTTACTTGAGTACGTCTTAAATGTCCTGAGCTGTATATTGTCCCTCATTACTGGACGCTGCCTTGGGTCCTTTTTCGAGGAGAAAGGTGGAGTAAAAATAGGGAGGGAGGGAGGGAGGGAGGGAGGGATGGATGGATGGATGGATGGATGGATGGATAGATAGATAGATAGATAGATAGATAGAAGTCAATTAAATTAAAAGGGGGACAGGTCTTCTCTCTTTTCTGCACTGGAGGTGATGCAGTAATTCTCCTTCTGTAATTCTTTTCCATGAAACCCTGTTTCCAATAAAAAATTGTGTTTCATATTTATATTTTAGTACTGGCATTTCCCAAATTATCTCTGTCAGAGGAGCGAGCGAGCGAGAGAGAGAGAGAAAGAGAGATTTTTACTGTGATTTTCCCTTTCTGCTACCGATGTCTCTTTTAGGAGGTGGTCTCGAGTTTCACCAATACTGAGTGGAATCTTCTGGATCCAGAAGTCTGATTTTTAAAAACTCTGTGCAAAGACATCCTGTTGGAAGTTTCTGAAAACAAGGGCTCCCCAGGTAAGGATCCCTTTGCCTTTGGGGGATAGGTTGTAAGAACATAAGAACATAAGAAGAGCCATGCTGGATCAGGCCAAAGGCCCATCTAGTCCAGCTTCCTGTGTCTCACAGTGGCCCCACCAGATGCATTTGGGAGTGCATGAGACTAGATCTCTGTCTCCTGATCCCACTCCCCTGCATCTGGCCCTTGAAGTACCCTGGTTTTAAGCCTGGAGATGACACATCTCCATCATGGTTTGTAACCTGTGATGGACTTTTCCTCCAGGAATCTGTCCAATCCCCTTTTGAAGGCATCCAGGCCAGATGCCATCACCACATCCTGTGGCAGGAAGTTCCATAGACTAACAACGCGGAAAAAATATTTTCTTTTGTCTGTTCTTACTCTCCCAACCCTCAATTTGAGTGTATTTCCCCTAGTTCTGGTATTTTGTGAGAGGGAGAAGAGCTTCCTTCTATCCACTTGACTCATGCCCTGCATTATTTTGTACATCTCAATCATATCCCCCCTCAGGCGCCTTTTTTCCAGACTAAAGAGCCCCAAATGTTTTAGCCTTTCCTCATAAGAGAGGTGCCCCAGCCCAGTAATCATTTCTAGTCACTCTCTTCTGCACCTTTTCCAGTTCCACTATGTCTTTCTTGAGATGCAGTGACCAGAATTGTATACAATACTCCAGGTGCGGCCTTACTATTGTTTTGTATAATGGCATTATAATGTTGGCTGTTTTATTTTCAGTCCCCTTTTTGATAATCCCTAGCATGGAATTGGCCTTCTTCACCGCTGCCACACATTGGGTAGACACCTTCATGGAGCTTTCCACCAACACACCAAGATCTCTTTCCTGATCTGTCACGGATAACTCAGAGCCCGTGAGTTGATAGATAAAGTTTTGATGTTTTGCCCCAATATGCATTACTTTACATTTGGCTACATTAAAACACATTTGCCATTTTGTAGCCCATTCCCCCAGTTTGGAGAGATCCTTCTGGAGCTCTTCACAATCTTCTCTGGTTTTTACCACACAGAAAAGTTTTGTGTCATCTGCAAACTTGGCCACCTCACTGCTTATCCCTGTCTCCAGGTCATTTATGAACAGATTGAAAACCACCAGTCCAAGGACAGATCCCTGGGGCACACCGCTTTTCACCTCTCTCCATTCTGAAAATTTCCCATTGACACCTACTGTTTGTTTCTTGGATCTCAACCAGTTCTCATTCCATAAGAGGACTTGCCCTCTTATCCCCTGACTGTGCAATTTTCTCAGCAGCCTCTGGTGAGGGACTGTGTCAAAAGCCTTTTGAAAATCCAGATAGACTATATCCACCGGTTCACCCAAATCCATGTGCCTGCTGACCTTTTCAAAAAATTCTAAAAGATTTGTCAGACAAGACTTACCCTTGCAGAAGCCATGCTGATTTTCTCTCAGCAAGGTTTGTTCTTCTATGTGTTTTTAGAGATTTCTCTTGGATGAGGCTTTCCACCATCTTCCCTGGGACAGATGTAAGGCTAACTGGCCTGTAGTTTCCAGGGTCCCACCTCCTTCCTTTTTGAAAAATTGGTGTGACATCTGCTATCCTCCAGTCCCCCGGCACTGTGGCCGTTTTAAGAGACAAGTTGCATATTACCTTTCAGAGATCTGCAATTTCATTTCTCAGTTCCCTAATAACCCTTGGGTGGATGCCATCTGGGTCCGGTGACTTGTTAATCAATTTATCAATTAGTCCTAAAATATCCTCTCTTTTAACCTGTATTTGATTTAATTCTTTAATCAAGATGGGCCGTTCAGGCAGCGAAAGCTGCTCAAGGTCTTCTGTCGTGAAGACAGATGCAAAGAACTCATTTAATTTCTCTGCAATTTCCAAGTCCTCCTTAACCTCCCCTTTTCCTCCGTCACCATCCAGAGGGCCAACTGGTTCTCTGGCAGGTTTTCTATTTCTAACATATTTAAAGAAGCTTTTATTATTACCCTTTATGTTTTGTAGCCATGCGTTCCTCAAAATCTTTCTTTGCCTCTCTTATCATCTTCTTACATTTCTTTTGCCAGAGTTTGTGTTCCTTTTTATTTTCCTCATTTGGGGAGGATTTGCATTTACAGAAAGACCTCTCCTTGCGCTTTAGAGCCTCACTAACTCCACTCGTTAACCATGCCGGTGCCCTCTTGGACTTAAATGAGCTCTTCTTTCTTTTTCGCATGCACTTGTGCTGGGCCTCTGTTACCGTTGTTTTAAACAGGTTCCATGCACTCTGAAGAGATTGGATTCTTCCAACCTTCCCCTTCAATTTCTTTCTAACTAATTTCCTCATCTGAGGGAAGTTTGCCCTTTGAAAATCAAGGGTTTTTATGTCTGATTTGCTTGACACTCTTCCTCCAACGTGCATGGCAAAGGAGATTGCGGCATGGTCACTTTGTCCCAGAGGCTCAGTGACATTCACATCCCTGACCAGGTCCTGAGTATCACACAGTATTAGATCCAGAGTTGCCTGTTCTCGGGTGGGCTCCATGACAAGTTGCTCTAAGGCACAGTCATTCAGCAAGTCGAGAAACCCAGTTTCTCTTTCTTGCTCGGAGCTCACATTGGCCCAGTTGATGTGGGGATAATTGAAGTCCCCCATGATTACTATCCTATCCTTCTGAGACACCTCCATGATTTGTCTCCTCATTTCAAGGTCCCCCTCAAGTTTTTGATCTGGAGGGCGATAGCATACCCCAACTATCACATCACTCCTTGGACCTGGTAGTTTAACCCACATTGATTCTATGGTGGAGTCAGACCCTCTGTCAATCTCCATTCTGCTGGATTTTACCCCTTCTTTAACGTAGATGGCCACTCCCCCTCCAACCCACCCATCTCTATCCCTTCTATAGAGTTTATAGCCTGGAATTGCTGTATCCCACTGGTTCTCTACATTCCACCAGGTTTCTGTTATGGCTATTATATCAATGTTATCCCTAGCTGCCAAATGTTCAAGTTCTCCCATTTTTGGTCGGAGGCTTCGAGCATTGGCGTAGAAGCACCTGTACAGTGGGTTCTGCAACAACAGCTGCTGCTTTGTTCTTTTCCCCCCACAGGTATTATTTTCAGTAGACAAACTATCACATTCCATTATTCTACCAGTACTAATACCTGCTATGTCATCTCCATGTGATTCTCAACCCTGTCCAACCTCATTCCCTGTGGATGAGGTGTTCCGAACCGGATGCCACTCAGCTCCTGTCGGCTTTCTCCCAGTTATTGTTGGCATAGCAAGGCCTACATCCAAACATATGGCAAACTAATCTCAGTATGAGTCAGCAGTTTGTATATCTCTTTAAGACCTCACTATTTAAGTAATGGTGCTAGCCTCAAACTCACCCTCTCTCCTCGGCCACGCCCTGACCTGCCTGACGTTTGTCTCCAGAGGGATAGAGAGAGTTGGAGAATTACTACTATTTTATTGCTATGTAAGCTTGTATTTTACTCTTTTGTATTTTAATAAGCAAGGCAGTATATATGTGTATAGCTCCTTATATTTTCTTTTATGAGCTCTAACACAACTGCTGTTGCCCTATTTTCTATTTTGTATATTTATCTGTACAGATATTCGATGAGTGTTTTATTATTTTTATAGACCATCCCGTTTACCTTTTCCCCTTTAGAACATAGAGATAAAATATATTTTCATATACATTTGTGTCTACGACTCCTCCTTAATCAGACCGCAGCAGATAATATCAAATAATACACCAATCTCCCACCAATCCATTAATATATCCCAACAGTTATCAGTTTAAAAGCTGCTCTGCAGCCTTTTTGAGGTTGAGTGCCAGCAATCTGGTCCCATCATGATTCAAGTGCAACCCGTCCCTCCTGAACAGCTTTGGCTTGTCCCAAAATGTTCTCCAGTTCCTGACAAATCTAAAGCCCTCCTCTCGACACCATTACCTCATCCACGCATTGAGGCTTCTGAGCTCTGCCTGCCTGGCGGGTGCTGCACGAGGAACAGGTAGCACTTCTGAAAATGCTACCTTGGAGGTCCTGGACTTCAATCTTCTTTCTAACAACCTGAACTTGGCTTCCAAGACTGACCGCTTGGCCTTCCCGACATCATTGGTACCAACATGTACCATGACCACTGGCTCCTTCCCGGTTCTCTCTAACAAGCTATCTAGATTTCTCGTGATGTCTGCAACCTTTGCACCTGGCAGGCAAGTGACCATACCGTTATCATGCTCATCACAAATCCATCCCTCCGTATTTCTAATTATAGAATCCCCTAGCAGAAGGAGCTTCTCTCCTGCAGCCTGTTCTTCTACATGTATCTGATCCTGTATCTCATCAATTGTGATGAGGGAGAGTTCCTCAAGTGGAACCAGTTCCTCGGTGTGTGCCTCGTGAGGTGTGATGAGGGAAAGAGCCTCAAATTGATTGTGCAATATGAGACTCTCTGAGCGATCCCTTGGCCTTCTACTCCTTTGAGTCACATTCCTCCACACATCTACCTCCTGGGTTGGGGAAGTGATTTCATCCTCAGAAGTGTGCCCTGTCTCTTCTTGGACCTGGATAGTCTGTTCTGCTCTGTCCAAGAACCGCTCAAGCTCCTTAATATGTTGCTGGTTCGATATGCGGGCCTCTAGCTCCTGGACCGTCTCTTCTAATAGTGCAACCCACAAAGGTCTTTTTGAATTCTCATCCTATCCTCTAGGGAATTAGCAACCCCTCCCAATTTGGTATCATCTGCAAATTTAATTAGCATACTCTCTATTCCTTCCTCCAAGTCATTAATAAAGATATTGAACAGCACTGGACCCAGAACAGAACCCTGGGGCACCCCACTGGTCATGTCTCTCCAAACTGAAGAGAGGCCATTTATGGTCACCCTTTGGGTGCGATCTGTCCATCAATTACAAATCCACCTAACAGTAGCACTATCTATCCCACTTTCTACTAACTTCTTAGCAAGAATACCATGGGGAACCTTTTCGAAGGCGTTACTAAAGTCCAGATAAACAATATCCACAGCATTCCCCTCACCCACCAGGCCTGTAATTCTATCAAAGAAAGAGATCAAATTAGTCTGGTATGACTTGTTTTTAAGAAACCCGTGTTGACTTCTTGTAATGACAGCATTGTTTGTTAAATAATTGCAGACTGTCTGTTTAATAATCTGCTCTAGGGCTTTTCCAGAAATTGAAGTCAAACTGACTGGGGAGTAATTATTTGGGTCCTCTTTTTCCCCCTTTTTGAAGATGGGGACAACATTAGCTCTCCTCCAGTCAAAGGGGACTTCCCCTGTTCTCCAGGACTTCTCAAAGATTATTGCCAATGGTTCTGAAATTACTTCTGCCAGTTCTGTTAATATCCTTGGGTGCAATTCATCTGGTCCAGGAGACTTAAATTCATTTAATGCTTCCAGGTGTTCCAGTACTAGCTCTCTACCTAGTCTATGTTGCAATTCCCATCCTACCTCATCTACACTTTGTCCCAGCGGATCTCTTTCTTCCTTTTTGGAGAAAACGGAGGCAAAGAAGGTGTTGAGCAATTCTGCCTTTTCGTTGTCTCCTGTTAGTAACTGGTTATTATCGCCACGCAGAGAGCCTATCATTTCCTTATTTTTCCTTTTGCTGCGGACATAACTAAAGAAACCCTTTTTACTATCTTTAATCTCTCTGGCAAGTCTAAGTTCGTTTTGTGCTTTAGCTTTTTTACTATCCCCCTGCATATATAATTCCCTAAGTTTACAAAAATTGGCTTTCTTTTTTTAGGGGGGGGGTTCTATGGTTTAATGTAAAGGTGCACAGTAAGAAAATCAGTAGCTCAAATGATTACTATGCATTGGCATTTAACCAAATTATATTCAGTGCAAAAAAAAAAGACAAAGTTGTTAACTTCAGGAACCATTTATATGTCCTAGTGCTATAAGTAACAGCACCACCACTGGCATTTTAAAAAAACGACAACACTAAATGAGCATGGTAGACTTTGCATTCTTAGATGAGCTGGATTGCCAGCATATATCAGGATAGTTAAAATCTCCAATTATTACTACACCTCTCCCTTTTGACTGTGTGGCCATCTGCTCAAAGAAGGCATCATCCCTCTCCTCCAGCTGGCTTAGGGGTCTATAGTATACCCCCACAGTGACATCCGTCCTAGTTTTTTCACCCCTGATTTTCACCCAAATACTCTCAACATGGTTCCTCTGCTGTTTATCTTGTATTGCTTCAGCAGTATAAATGTCCTTAATATATAAAGCTACACCTCCTCCTTCCTTACTCGGCCTGTTCCTTTGAAACAGGTTATACCCTCCAATGACTACATTCCAATCATACGTCTCATCCCACCATGTTTCAGTGCCAATTATGTCATATTTATTTTGCTGTATTAGGAGTTCCAGCTCCTCTTCTTTGTTCCCCATGCTCTGTGCATTGGTGTAGAGACATTTGAGGCTACGTGCGCTTCTTATATGTCCTTTGCTTAACCTGTTTTTCCTCGCACTGATGGTCTGAACTACTTCTTGTCTTGCTCCTATTGCAACATTTGTGCTAGTCTCCACAACCCCTTCTGGATCTCTACCGTTAAGAGAATTTTCTCCCTCCCCCTGCAAACTCACTTTAAAGCGTTCCTTATTAAATCTGCAATCCTCTTGGCAAAAAGATTCTTACCTGCTTTGGTGAGGTGCACCCCATCCTGGCCCAATGTCCCCTCTGAAAGAAAAAGCAAACCATGGTCCAAGAATCCGAATCGTTCCTGCCGGCACCTTCTCCGAAGCCAATTGTTCACTTCCACTATTGTTCTTTCCCTTCAACAGGGAGGAGAGATGCGGTTACCACCTGCCCACCCAGGTCCTTCAGCTTCCTACCCATTTCTTCATACTCTTTTGCGATATTCTGAAAGCTGTGTTTTGAAGTATCATTAGTTCCTACATGGACCAAGAGAAAGGGGTTAGAATCAGAGGGCTTGATGAGTCTCGTCAGTCTCTCCGTTACATCCTGAATCTTGGTTCCAGGGAGCAGACCTCCCTGTTCATTTTGTCAGGCCTGCAGATGAGCGCTTCTGTTCCTCCAAGCAAGGAATCCCCAACCACCACCACCCGCCTCCTCCGAGGCTTGGTAGATGCCCCCTGGAGCGCTGTAGGATCTGGATTCCTATGTGCAAGATTTTGCGGCTGTTCTTGGTGCAGTTCCTTCTCCTGGTCGATAAAGGAGAGAGGTTGGAATCTATTTTGCAACTGCGAACTTCCTGCCTTTTTCCGAGTTCTTCACTTTCTGACGGTGACATTCTTCCAAATCTCTGTCTCCTGTATTTGTGAAATGCCCTCATCCTGATTGAGATTACCCCTGCCCCCTGTGTTGGCAAAGTAGTCCTCTGCTTCCTGCAAAAAAAAAAAAAAAAAAAAAAAAACCCTCCTGCTCCCTAAACTTGCGAAGATTAGAAACACAGGCCTCCAGCTGCCTGACCTTGTCCTCCAAGAGGGCTACTAGCTTGCGCTTTGAGCATGTGTAAGCTGGCAATTTTTTTGGCAAAAAAACAACAACCATGCCACAGATGTTACAAGTAATTACATCTGCCCCCTGACCCTCCATCAATATTGTTAATTTATCAAGGTATCTGCCTTTCTCCTCTTCTTATATAAATATTTGTAATTATTCTTTCCCCCCCTTTTTTTTTTTAGTTTCGTGTGCCGTCAGGCGCGCGCTGCTCATGTGCTCCCAGAAATTTGTAAATGGCTCTGAACAACCCCTCCTCCTGGCTCCTCCTGGCTGCTGGAAGGAAAAATGTTTCTTTAAGAATTGGCTCGATTTCACATTTCTTTCTGCCCCTCTTAACCGTTGTTTTTTTAAAAAACGTCTTGTCACACTTTAGGAGGATGAAAGGGGACAGGATTCAAGCATACTAAGGAAAGCCAATCCATAAACAAACATAAAACATACCTAGGCAACCAAGCATATTTGAAAAAGAATATTTTCACAAAGTATACAAGTACCATTGATCCTTGCCCAGCCTGTGCTGTTTGCAAGGAAAGCAGTGATGGTTCCCTTGCAAACTGCTCAGGCTGGTTGGTTTGCATAGGAAGCCAGAAGCAGGCCTTTCACATAAGAACCTAAGAAGAGCCCTGCTGGATCAGGCCAAAGGCCCATCTAGTCCAGCTTCCTGTATCTCACAGTGGCCCCACCAGATGCATCTGGGAGCGCACGAGACTAGATCTCTCTCTCCTGATTCCACTCCCCTGCCTCTGGTCCTTGAGGTATCCCGATTTTAATGTTGGAGATGATATATCTCCCTCATGCCTCCCCCAACTCATGAGTATCTGCCCGAACAGCCAGGTAGCTCTGGCTAGCGGGGGAAGTGCATCCACACACACATCCATGTTCAGTGCGAGGGGTATGGGGTGAAAGGGAAGGCTGGGGCTGGGGGTGGGGAATGGGAGATAAGTGGCAGGCGAAAACCAAGTTACCAGGGCTTTGTAATACAACAACTTCCTGGCCAAAGCACATTAGTTTGGGGGTGGGGGGGTTGCAAGTGAGGAAGCCACTTCAACAATTACTCTGAAGCGTGGTTTAGGGCTCCGGACTTCCTCTCAAAAAAAAAATCCACCTTTTAGAAAGGGGTCTGGGAAAGTTTCCCTCTGTGTTTAAAACAAGAGGAATGTGCCTGACAAGAAGGAGCACAGAAACTTGCCTAGATCTCCTTTTGAAAGGGGGATCTCTGGGAGAGAACGTCTGGAGCACTAAGCTAAACCAACAGGGCTCCTGCTCTTCCGACAGAGGAATTGTTGAAGCAGATTCCTCACCTGCAACACCCCCCCTCAAAAAAGAACCTAAATAAACATTTAAAGTGGCATGTGCTGTGGCGTAGGTCTCCAGACTTTCTCTCCCAGTGATCCAGCTTTCAAAAGGAGATCTAGGCAAATTTCTGGGCTGCATTTTGTCAGGCACGTTTCCCTTGTTTTGAACAGAGTGGGGAACTTCCCCAGACTCTTTTCTAAAAGGTGGATCTTTGGGAAAGTCACTATGATACTCCTCACTACCCCCAAGAAGACTGCAAACGCACGCTTGCATGCACACACCACGGACATTGCTCCCCCCCAGCTCGTCTTTAGCCTGCGCCCTCCCCATTTAGCCTGCTGTAGTTTGAGGACCACTGTCCAAAGTGAACGGGGTGGCAGGTAGAAAATGTGGGGCTGTGCTTCCCTCCTCCCTGCTAACTCTCCTGTGCTCTTGCTGGGGATCTGCCGGGAGAGGGCCACCAGCAGATGCTGGGGGTTGTATGGGGGGCTGCCACGCTCTTTTCCTACTGACCTCCATTGGCTGGCAAAGGGAGGTGGTGCTCCTGGCTTTTTACAAAGCTGTGGCAGTGAGAGCTGAACAGAGGGGATGCAGCTTTCATTGCCGCCCATGGCTGCTGGGCTTGTCGGGATGTTGGCTGGTGGCCGGCGCGGCAGAGCAGAGAGTGTGAGCCACCAGGCAGGAAGAGCCTAGCCACGTTGCACCATGCCCTCCCAAAGGGATTCCTGTGAGCCCAACTGACCACTTCGCATGACACTGTTCTGGGCAAGGAGGAGGGATGAGGCAAGTTGTCGATGGCAGTGGTGGTGTCGGTGGGAGAATGGCTGATACTGGCCCCGGCTGAGGAACAGCAGGCACCGCGATCCCCATGGGGGCAGCAGGAGGAGGAGGAGAAGCCATCGCAGCAGGAGCAAGCAGGGCAATGCGGCCCCTTCGCCAGTGAGCGAGGTGTGCAGTTCTGAGAGTGAGCTTGTGGAGGGTGAAGGGGGGAGGGAGGGGGCAGACCAGCCAGTCGTGGACTCTATGGCCCTAACCCGCAGCCCAGACTTTGGACATGGCTGCTACATAGGGTCAATTAGAAAAAGCAAAATATTCCTGAACATTTTGATGCCTCTTGCACTTGATTTAGAAAAGCAAAATTGGAAGGAATCTTATGACTCTGACAAATGTGTGATAGATCCTGACCAGATGCTTTTCCATCTGATCTTGTTGATAAATTGAGCCACAAGGACCCTTTTGCAGCCGTTTCATTCCTCTCTTTCTCATGACAGGTGATATTAAAACAAATAACTTGAATCGCTCTGTCAATTCAGACTCGCTTGTGTGCTGTCCTCCTCATGGCATCATCTCTCTTTTTTCCACCCAGGGAAGAAATGGGAAAAGCAGAATCCTATGGAGCCACTCACTCTGTCACTGGAAAGAACTGAGAGTGAAGCGAGGAAAGAAGAAAATGAAAACCTACCAGAAAGGGAAAGGGAGAAGGGAAGCCTGACAGTTACAGGGGAAAATACAACTGCAGCTGTTTGTGAATTCTTTGCAGTCCAAAAAAGACACAAAGGACAAGAAAAGGGAAAATGCCCAATGCCGGAATCCCATTGAGTGTGCCTCCCATCGGAATAGACATGGCCGAATCCAGGCAGCGGAAGAACCTATTCCGTACAGGGAAACAAGGAAAAGCATCAGTATGAACAAAAATCATACAACATGTGAGCATACCCTGAGGGGAAAAGAGCAGCTTAAATGTCACAACTGTGGAAAGAGCTTTTGGAAAACTGGTGCCCTTAGTCAATATCCAAGAACTCAAACTGAGGGGAAACCGTATGAATGCATACAATGCGGAAGGAAATTCAGACAGAGAGGTCAACGTTTATTGCACGATAGAACTCACTCTGGAGAGAAACTATGGAATGTGGAAAGAGCTTCAGTTTGAGTAGCAGACTTAAGAAACATCAACAAACTCATACTGGGGAGAAACCATATAAATGCATGGAGTGTGAAAAGAGCTTCAGTCAGAATGGTAATCTTAGAAAACATCAGCAACCTCATACTGGGGAGAAACCACATGTATGCTTGGAATGCAGAAAGAGTTTCAGTCAGAAAAGTAGTCTTAGGAAGCATCAACGAACTCATACTGGGGAGAAACCATATAAATGCATGGAGTGTGAAAAGAGCTTCAGTCTGAGTAGTCATCTTAAGAGACATCAACGAACGCATACTGGGGAGAAACCATATAAATGCATGGAGTGTGAAAGGAGCTTCAGTCAGAATGGTCATCTTAAGAAACATCAGCAAATTCATACTGGGGAGAAACCATATACATGCATGGAATGTGGAAAGAGTTTCAGTGACAATAGTAGTCTTAGGACTCATCAACGAACTCATACTGGGGAGAAACCATATCAATGCATGGAATGTGGCAGGAGTTTCAGTCAGAATAGTATTCTTAGGACGCATCAACAAATTCATACTGGGGAGAAACCATATACATGCATGGAATGTGGAAAGAGTTTCAGTGACAATAGTAGTCTTAGGACTCATCAACGAACTCATACTGGGGAGAAACCATATAAATGTATGGAATGTGGCAGGAGTTTCAGTCAGAATAGTAATCTTAGGACGCATCAACAAATTCATACTGGGGAGAAACCATTTAAATGCATGGAATGTGGGAAGAGCTTCAGTTGCAGTAATACCTTGAGGTCACATGAACAAACTCATACCGGCAAAGCACCATATAAATGCATGGAATGTGGAAAGAGCTTCAGTGTGAGTAGTAGACTTAGGACACATCATCGAACTCATACTGGGGAGAAACCATATAAATGCATGGAATGTGGAAAGAGTTTCAGTCGCAATAGTAGTCTTAGGACGCATCAACAAACTCATACTGGGGAGAAACCATATCAATGCATGGAATGTGGAAAGAGCTTCAGTCGGAATAGTAGTCTTGAGCTACATCAACGAACTCATACTGGGGAGAAACCATATAAATGCATGGAATGTGGAAAGAGCTTTAGTGTGAGTAGTAGTCTTAGGAAACATCAACGAACTCATACTGGGGAGAAACCATATAAATGCATGGAATGTGGAAAGAGCTTCAGTCGGAATAGTAGTCTTGAGCTACATCAACGAACTCATACTGGGGAGAAACCATATAAATGCATGGAATGTGGAAAGAGCTTTAGTGTGAGTAGTAGTCTTAGGAAACATCAACGAATTCATACTGGGGAGAAACCATATAAATGCATGGAATGTGGAAAGAGTTTTAGTCGCAATAGTAGTCTTAGGATGCATCAACGAACTCATACTGGGGAGAAACCATATAAATGCATGGAATGTGGAAAGAGCTTTAGTGTGAGTAGTAATCTTAGGAAACATCAACGAACTCATACTGGGGAGAAACCATATAAATGCATGGAATGTGGAAAGAGCTTTGGTATGAATAGTTCGCTTAGGACACATCAGCGAACTCATACTGGAGAGAAACCTTATACATGCATGGAATGTGGAAAGAGTTTCAGTCTGAATAGTCATCTTGGGAGACATCACCAAACTCATATAGGGGAGAAACCATATAAACCCATACTGAGGAGACAACAAAGAAATGCATGAAGTGTGAAGAGAGCTTCAGTTACAACATAGGCTTTCGCATACACTGTGGAAATGGGTTTTGCAAAATTGGTGCCTTTAGTCAACATCAAAGAACTCACACTGAGGGAATCATATGATTGCATAAAATGTGGAAACAACTTCAGACACAGAAGTCGACTTTTATCCCACGAAAGATATCACACTGGAGAGAAACTATATGAATGCATGGGATGTTAAAAGAGTTTCAGAACCATTAGTGCCTTTTGCATACATTGAAGAACTCATACTGGGGAGAAACTATAAAAATGCATGGAATATGGAAAGGGCTTCAGTCTGAATAGTAGCCTTAGGAGACATCAACAAACTCATACTGGGATGAAACCATGTAAATGCATGGAGTGTGAAAAGAGCTTCAGTGACAGTACTGCATTTGATATACATCTAAGAACTCATCCTGGGACACACCTTATTGCAAGGGTTAGGGACCCACCCAACCTGTGATAACTGAAAATCCGCGATATGCAGATGCAGGTCGGGGGGGGTGCCCACTACTGCTTCCCAGGCTGCTGGAAGACTTTTGTAAAAGCCTTCCAGCAGCCACTGCAAGGGCGGTGGGTGATCCAATCCACCCCCAGCCTGCACCAATCAGCTGCTTGGTGCTGCCTTGGGGCCAGACTCCCTTGCAATCTCCATTGAAATGCATTGAGCCAATGCATTTCAGTGGAGATGGCCGGGACTGGAAGAGATTTAAAAATGGATGCGGAGTTTCTCCGGAGCCCCCACGGGGGAAGGGGGAAGATCTGCGCCCATTTTAAAATGATTTCTGACTTCTTGCAGCAGCCCGAGCGAGCGACAGCCCGGGCACCAGCTCATTGGGGCTGGGGTGGGGAGATAAAGTTTTTTTCTGCCCCACCCGAGCACTAACCAGCTGGAGCCCCAGCATGCACTGTGGTCTGTGGTATTGTGGGACCGCAGTACATGAACCGTGAAATGGCGGGGGTTTACTGTATGGGAAATGGAAAATGGAAATGTGAACACCAACCTGAAAGGTAAATGAATGTTAATTTGTTAGTCTGTAAAAGAATAGTGGTAGTTAGTTATAGATAAGAACTTACATAAGAACATAACAACAGCCTTGCTGGAACAGCCCACAGCCCATCCAGTCCAGCATTCTATCGAACACAGTGGCCCACCATTTGCTTCAGGATATTCCAAGCAGATGTCTTCACCTGCTTTATATTCCCTGCAAAGGGTATAAAGTGAAATATAGGTAGCTCTTCTATAATAGCCCATATTAATTTGAATTAAATATTATCAAATAAATAATATGTGACAGATCAGGAAAGAGGTCTTGGTGTGTTGGTGGACAGCTCCATGAAGGTGTCTCCCCAATGTATGGCAGTGGTGAAGAAGGCCAATTCCATGCTAGAGATAATTAAAAAGGGGGTTGAAAATAAAATAGCCAACATTATAATGCCATTGTACAAAACAATAGTAAAGCCGCACCTGGAGTATTGTGTACAATTCTGGTCACCACATCTCAAAGAGGACATAGTCAGTGGAACTGGAAAAGGTGCATAGGAGAGCGACTAAAATGATTACTGAGCTGGGGCACCTCCATTATGAGGAAATACTGGAAAAAAGTCTGGAAAAAAGGCGCCTGAGGGGGGATACGATTAAGACGTACAAAATAATGCAGGGCATGAGTCAAGTGGATAGGGGACACTCTTCTCCCTCTCACAAAATACCAAAATTAGGGGACATATACTCAAACTGTGGGTTGGGAGAGTGAGAGCAGACAATTTTTTTTTACCCAGCGTGTTGTTAGTCTGTGGAACTCCCTGTCACAAGAGGTGGTGATGGCATCTAGCCTGGATGCCTTCGAAGGAGGATTGGACAGATTCCTGGAGAAGTCCATCACGGGTTACAAACAATGATGGAGATGTGTAATTTCTAGGCTTACAACCAGGGTACTTCAAGGGCCAGATGCAGGGGAGTGGTTGCAGGAGACAGATAATCTAGTCTCATATGCTCCCATAGGAATTTGGTGATGCCACTATGAGATACAGGAAGCTGGACTAGATGGGCCTTTGGCCTGATCCAGCATGGCTCTTCTTATGTTCTTATGTAATATCTATAATTAGCCAAAGGTATCCTAAGTTGTTTAGTATTGAAGAATTAAACATTGAGGTTGAATATATTGTTGAGATTAGACAGGCTATATGCTTTGTATTAAAAATAGATGTAAGTAAAGATAGAATATGGATGAAATAGTAAGGAAGTTAAGTGTGAAAGTATGTTCATTTTAGCTGGGAAAGGAGATATGAATTATACTGGGCTGAAATGCTGGGGGAAATTGTGATTGAATTTACTTGATTTAGTGTAGAAAATACATAAATGTATTTCTTGCATTTGATTTAGAAAAGCAAAATTAGAAGCAATCTTATGACTCTGACAAATGTGTGATAGATCCTTTTTTTTATAATTTTATTGGGTTTTTAAGGGGGGGAAGGGAGGGGGTATGGGGAAAAGGGAAAAGGAAAAAAAGGGGGGATAGAATTTAAAATTTACATTGAATATGTCAAGCAAAGTAAAAGGAAGTAATATAACATATTGATAAATTGCCAAATATTATCACAGTACTAATAAGTTTGTTACTTCTTGCCATCTTTTCTGAGAGATCTCATCATAGTCTCCCTTTAAATAGCCGGAGAGTCTTTCGATTTCGATGCATTCTCTTATCTTTTCGTGGAAATTCTTCTCTGTTGGCACGTTTGGTTGTTTCCAGAATTTCGCATACAATATCCTTGCAGCAACAATTACATGGTGAAGTACATATCTCTGATCATATGAAATATTTATATTTACTATGTTTAATAAGAAAAGTTCTGGTCTAAGCTCTATCTTAATTTTCAGACATCTTTCTAAAAATAGTTTTACCATTTTCCAATATGCCTTTGCCTCTTTACATGTCCACCACATATGGTAAAAAGTACCACAATCATATTTACGTTTCCAACATTTGGGTGAGCAATTATACATCTTAGATAGTCGGTGTGGTGCGAGATGCCATCTATAGAACATCTTATAACAGTTTTCCTTAAAAGAGATAGATTTAAAGATTTTAACTGTATTCCACAGAGAGTCCCATTTGTTTAGATGAATAGAGTAACCAAAGTTTTCTGCCCATCTTATCATAGTGTCTTTGACCAGTGTATCAATCATTTTTTCATTTAACAATATAGTATAAAATTTACTAAGCAGCTTGGAGTCGCCAGAGGAAAGTATTTTATCAAGTGGAGTATCAGTAGTCGTGAATCCCCCTCTTTGGTGAGATCTTTGAAGTGTGAATATATTTGTTGATACTTCCACCAGTCTAAATTATAGCCTTCTGATACTAATTTCCCTAATGGTTTCAATGAGAGGTCAACATTCAGAAGGTGTCTATAAGTTATAGCTTTTGGAGTTTCACTTATATGGGAGCTATAAATCGCTCCCAGCGGAGATAGCCACAATGGTGCTTTAGAGTAGAATTGTTTTTTAATCGATAACCATATTTTAACTAGGGCGTTCCTTATCCAATGTTTTTTGAAGAGAGTAGGTATGTTACCCTTATACCACATGTAATAATGCCAGCCCTTGTCTAGGCCATAACTCTCAAGCTGCAAAATTCTTTTGTTTGTCATCAGAATCCAGTCTTTAATCCAGGTCATGGCAGCAGCCTTGTAGTATAATACTAAATTAGGAAGGGCAAAGCCACCAGTTTTGGTTCTATCCTGTAGATAGACATTTTTAATCCTTGCTTTTTTCTTTTGCCATATGAATATACGTATACTTTTTTCCAGATCCGTAATGATCTTAAAATTAGGTAATATAGGCAAGGATTGAAATAAAAAAAGCAGTTTAGGTAAAACATTCATTTTAACTGCAGCAATTCTGCCCATTAAGGATAATTGGAGTCTTGACCAAGTTTCGAAGTCAGCTTTGATTGTTTTTATAACATTCACATAGTTATCTTTAAGTAAAGAGTTACAACGATTAGATACAGTAATACCCAGATATTTTACCTTACTGGCATGTTGGAAACCCGATTGATTTACCAGTTTTCCAATCATAGATGAGGTCATATTTTTAGTAAGCAAGAATGTTTTTTCTCTGTTTACCTTTAATCCAGAAATTTTAGAGTATGCCTCCAAAGTCTTCAAGAGTTCTAAAGAGGAGGTCTGGGGGTTCTCCATAATTACCAACAAATCATCTGCAAAAGCTTGTACCTTATAAACTTCTCCTTTGCTCTGTAGGCCTTGAATACCAGGGGTTTTTCTTATAACATGAAGGAGTACCTCCAGAGTTAGTATAAACAAGAGGGGAGAGAGGGGGCATCCTTGCCTGGTACCTTTATATATATTGACTTTGTCTGTAAGGTGGCCATTGACTATAATCCTGGTATTTTGGGTGGAATAGATTTGTTCAATTGCTCGCAGCATTCTATGGCCACATTGTAGATAATCTAACTGAGTTTTAAGTAAAGACCAGGATACGTTATCAAAAGCTTTCTCAGCATTAATGAATGCGAAAGCTACTTGCTTCTCGGGGTGGGATTCGTAATATTCCAACACATTGAGAAAAGTTCTGATGTTGGATTGGAGATGCCTTTTCGGAAGAAAGCCAGACTGATCATGCGATATCAAAGGGGGTAGGATCGTCCGCCATCGATTAGCCAAAATGGTTGCAAAGATTTTGTAATCCACATTTAGAAGGGCAATTGGCCTGTAGTTCTGTATCAAATCTTTTGGTTTCCCTTCTTTGGGAATCAGTGTCGTATGTGATAATTTCCAGGAATCTGGTATGTCTTCGCCTTCTAAAATGGATGTAAAAAGATTTTTCATATTTCCAGAGACTATCTCCAAGAATTTTTTGTAAAATTGAGCCGGTATTGAGTCGGGATCAGGGGCCCTGTTCATTTTTTGGTGGTTGATAGCCTCTGTTATTTCCATCATTGTAATAGGAGCGTTCGTCTGGGCTCTCTGTTCTTCAGTAAGTTTTGGGAAATTGGCTTGTTCGAGATAATGAAAGATGGCATCTTTGTCAATCGTCTCCGGCTTGAATAAGTTCTGGTAGTATGCCTCTATAATTTTTTGGATTTGTAACTGCGCTGTCTGATTTTCCCCAGTTTTATCTTTGAGTGATAATATGAGTTTTTGAGATTGTACCTTTTTTAACCTGTAGGCCAGTGTTTTTCAACCTTTTTTGGGCAAAGGCACACTTGTTTCATGAAAAAAATCACGAGGCACACCACCATTAGAAAATGTTAAAAAATTTTAACTCTGTGCCTATATCAGTCTCTAAAAGGTTCGCCATTGCTGGTGTAGGGAGAAGCAGGACAGAGGGGCCACAGATTGAGGCAGCCTGCTCTCTAGCACCCAGTTCCCACTTACCTGTGTTGTTTTTTTAAAGACATTTTGCCCTGCATGGACTTCTGTGTCCAGTAGAGACCTGAGAAGGGGCACTGACTCTCCAGGAACACAAATAAGACCCCAAAGCCCATCTTGCTCTCCACACTGTGGCCAAGGCAGATGCCTTCAGCAAGTCCAGCGACAGGAGGGGAGGAGGATAAAGGAAGGCAGGAAGGAAAGAAGGCAGAAAGTGTTCTGCTTGTATACTGCCCCATACCACTTCAAGGAGTCTCTGGGCGGTTTACAGTTTTAATTACAGTAGGCAGGCTGCTAGACATACACATATGCAGGCTAGAAACGAGCATGTTTCTATGAAGAGGGGAAAGGGTACGAATGGAAAGAGAGAGGTGGGGGGGAAAGAAAGAAAAGACAGAGAGAGAGAAGAGGGCGACCCAAGACAGAAAGAAAGGGGCAAGACTTCAAGGAACCCATCGCGGGGCCCCTCAGAGATGGCTCTTCCCCTCCCGGACCCTAAAGGCCGTCCGTCCGTCCATCCGTCCAGCCGTGCCAGTAGCCCGCCCCCACCCGCCCGCCCCCTCAGCCCAGGCCCGGCGGAGGCCTCCTCCATCCCCTCCTCCTCGCAGCCCTGCCGCGGTGCTCATGGGGCAGCTGGGCGCCCCTCCTCTCCTTCCCCTCACCTGGTGGTTTGTTCTGGGCTGGGGCTCCTGGGCCGGCTCGTGTTGGCGGGTGGGCTGTCGGGCGGCTCAGTCCATTGGTAGCTCCCAGGAAAGGCGTGGTGGTAGTCCAGGGTAAGAAAAGGAGGGGGGAGAGGGAAGCGAGCGAGTCGCGGCGGCGGTGGCAGGCACAGGGCAAACCACTAAGAGAATGAGCGGGGCCAGGTCCGGCCGGGGAGGAAGTGACACCAGCGCCATGGACCTCGGGGGGGAGGAGCCAAGCTGGCCCTTGGACGCTATTTATAGCGCCTCCCAGCTGTGGGCCGCCCGCTGGCCCTGGGTTGAATTTCTTTAGAATTTTTCAATTTTTCCCACGGCACACAAGGCAACATCTCGCGGCACACTAGTGTGCCACGGAAGAGTGGTTGAAAAACGCTGCTGTAGGCTAACCATCTGCCTGTTTTGTTTGCATTTTCCACAAAATTCAGTTTGGCCAACTTGATTTTGTGAGCTATATCTGCAGTCAGAATCAGATCTAGTTCATGCCTACAAGAAGCCAAGTCTTTGTCCAGCTGCTCATTGCGGGGATCGTGAATTAGATCCGTTTCAAGCTTTTTCATCGTATTAAGAATTGATTCAAATTGCTTTTTCCTCTCTATTCCGTCTTGCCATATATTGAATGACAAAACCTCTAAAATAGGGCTTTGAGGCATCCCACACCGTTTTCAATGGTGTACCCTTGTTCAGGTTCATTTCAAAATATAGGTTCAAGTCTTTGGCTGCCTCTAAAATAAATTCTTTATCCGTCCACAAGGCTGAGTTGATTTTCCAGTGTCTGGGCTTACCCGAAGATTTCAGTGTCCATAAAATGGCATTATGATCAGATATTGTTCGGGGCAAAGTTTCTATATCCCTTGTATTTAGCAGAAGATCGGATGTAGCCCAGCACATATCTATACGGGAGAAAGAGGCATATTGTCTTGAATAAAAGGTGAAACCATCTTTTAGTGGATTTTTCCTTCTCCAAATATCTTGAAGTTCTAAAATGTCAGACATGTCCAGAAACGATTTAGGCAGTGTGGAAGATGAGATCATGGATTTTTTCCTTTTGGATGTTTTCCTATCTACAGATGGAGTATGTACAGCATTGAAATCTCCCAATATTATTAACTGATGGTTTTCGTATTGCAGCAGTTTCTTGGCCAATTCTTCGAAAAAGGTTTGTCTTCCATGATTATCATTGGGGGCGTATATACCAACAATAATTGTTTCTTTAGATTGGATATTTGCCTGGACAAGGATCCATCTGCCTGCTTCATCTTTTTCCAGAAGGGTTGGGAAGAGCTCTGGTTTAATATATAGTGCCACCCCATTTTGCTTCTTTACTTTGTTTGATGTGGAAAATAAATTCCCCAATTTGTTTTGGATTAAATATTGTTCATGCTTTCTCAATATGTGGGAAAAGCAGAATCCTATGGAGCCACTCACTCTGTCACTGGAAAGAACTGAAAGTGAAGCGAGGAAAGAAGAAAATGAAAACCTACAAGAAAGAGAAAGGGAGAAGGGAAGCCAGCCAGTGACAGTGGAAAATACCACTGGAGCTGTTTGTGAACACTTTGCAGTCCAAAAAAGACACAAAGGAAAAGCAAAGGGAAAATGCCCCATCGCCAGAAAGGCCATAGAGTGTGCCTCCCTTCGGAATAGACATGCCCGAATCCAGGCAGCGGAAGAGCCTATTCCGTACAGGGAAACAGGGAAAAGCATCAGTCAATCAATCAATCAATCAAACCTTTAATGGCATAAATAAGACACATATATAAATAAAACACATATATAAACCTAATTTAGGTTTTCTGGCAATAACCAAGTCAATGATTGCAACTGACATTCAAACATAGCTCAGAGTGGGAGTGTTGATACAGGCTGTAGAGTTTCAGCATGATTCACTATGTATGCCATAAAGCCCGCTACTTTCTTCACCCTGTCTTCCACTTGATCATTTAGCATTAATTGCATTATTCCTGCATCTGGCCATCCCTTCACCCTAGCTAATATTGGGCCCAGGTATTGCATACGGGGTACTGAGTAGCGAGGGCAGTACAAACACATGTGTGCCAGCGATTCAATTCCTCCCAACTCGCACGAGCAATTCCTCTTGTTATACGGAATGCCTTGGAACCTACCTGCTAATAGTGCTGAAGGCATTACATTGAATCTAGCCAGAGAATAAGCTCTGCGTTTTTGTGGTGACTGCAGTAAATGAAGATATCTAGCACTCTGGCCTTGCCTGATTGGAATTAAGTGATTTAAGGGTGAGCAAGTCTTATTTGCTGAACTCAGGAGATCCTGGAATTCAATATCTAGTAGTCTGCGTTTAATTACATGAAATGCTTCTTTTTGGGGCAGAGAGCCAAGTTGTTCTAATGATAGACCTATTTTTGAAATTTTCTTTTCAATGTAGTCAAGTTCTTGTGCCCTGACCTGTTCTTGGAGAATTTGGTGTATGAAGCTACCCTCTTTAAAGTTGTAGTGGATCTTTAACCAGTATTTGATTGCTCTCAACCATGCCTGAGTTGCTACCATATTTTGGCCTGTTTCCAAACAAAGAGCCGCATATGGTACACATGTTGGTACTTCTAAGATCTTCCGTAGGAACATAGATTGCACTTGTTCTAGCGAATGGTCCCATGCCTTGATCCATAATGGTATACCGTACAACAACTGAGGTACAATCTTTGCATTAAACACTTTTAGTGCGGAGGGTACATATCTGTTTCCTGTATTATAGAAAAATCTGCAAACTGCCTGGGTGGTGCCTTTGGCCCGTTGTATTGCCACTTTGCGTTGGAGCACCCAGGACTGTTTGTAGTGAAACATGATACCCAAATATTTGAAATACTTAACCTGTTCAATCTTTCTTCCAGCAAAGATCCACCTGTACAATTTCCAAGATTTAGCAAATACAACAATTTTAGACTTATCGTAGTTAAGTTGTAAGTTGTTGTTACCTAGGAACTCAAGGCATTTATACATCAAACGTTTTAGGCCAGGTCTGGTACTAGACAAGATCACGGCGTCATCCGCGTACAGAAGTAGAGGGACTGGAGTGGAGCCAATTTTAGGGGGATGTCCTTCAGTTTCCAACAATAGTGGGGCTAAATCATTGAGGAACAAGTTAAACAAGGAAGGGGCTAGTAAACAACCCTGTTTAACACCTTTGTTGGTAGTTATTCGTTCAGTTAGGATCCCTGAGTTAGAGCATTTAATTTGGCAGGAGGTTGCCAAATGCAATCTCCTAATAAGAAATATTAATCTTCTGTCAATTGGGAGGTTGGCTAATTTGTCCCACAATTTCTCACGGTCCACTGAGTCAAAAGCCCCTTTCAGGTCTAAGAAAGCCACATATAATTTAGATTTAGCCTGAGTTACATATTTATTTACCAGATGTGCTAGGGTGAAGCAATGATCAAGAGTGGATTTCCCCTTCCTAAAACCTGCTTGTTCTGGTCCAATTACTGATGTCTGCTCCTCCCAGTCAGTTAGTTTGTTTAAAAGATGTTTTGTATAAAGTTTTCCAATGATGGATAGGAGACTAATTGGTCTATAATTACCTGGGTTTAAGGGGTCACCTGCTTTGTAAATTGGGACAACTATTGCATTGGTCCAGGCTTCTGGTATCAAGCCAGATTTGTCTACCATGGTGAAAAGGGCAGCCAACGGTGCCATCCACCAGTCAGCATCAAACTTCAGTATCTCTGGGGGTATTATATCAGCCCCTGGTGATTTGCCCAGTTTTAACTGGGAGATTAGTTCTTTTATCTCTGCAAGAGTGACTGGGGGCCATTCTGGAAGACCCTTAGGCATGGTTTCCTCGCTGGCACTACTGGAGTTGCCTCCATTATGGAACAGAGATGAGAAATGTCTGTGCCAAATATTGGGTTCAATGTTGGCTGGGTCCAAATAATTATTTCTGTTTGTGTTGTTCACTATGTCCCAAAATTGTTTGGATTTTTTAAGGGATATTGCTGTGAATAATTGATTCCATTGGTTATGGATGAAGGCTTGTCTTTTGGCCTTATACAGCAATTTTAACTGATTCTTTGTTTCATAGAATTCCTTTGGTATATATGCTAGCTCCTGGTCCTTATAATGCTTGTAGATCTTCCTTAAAATAATTTTCTGTTCTATACACTCACGGTCAAACCAGTCTTGTTTGATGTGGTTTGTCCTGCATTGCTCTAAAGTTGGATTAAAACTTAGTGTCTTAGATAAGAGTGCTGTCAATCCTTCGTAGGCTCCAATTACATCCCTAGGATCATTAGAGGTCGTAATGGAGGATTTAAGGTCTAGAAGTGTTTTAGATTTTAGTAGCTGGGCCAGTTTAAGTTTTGTTGTTGCATTCCATCTTACCTTATTGAGTACCTCCGAATTTTGGTTTCGTCTTATCAGCATTGATTTACCCTCAGTTTTCAAGTTCAACGTGAGTAACAATGGGAAGTGATCACTACAAATGTTATCCCCTACCGTGAATTCAGCCACAAAGGGTTTCAAGGGAAGGGACACCATGATGTAGTCTACAACACTAGCTCCTCTAATGGAAGAGAATGTGAAATCTCCTGAATTGGGATATTCTGTTAAACCGTTCAACCATATGCAATTATGTTGGATACAGAATCTTGCCATATTATGCCCTGCTGCATTTATGCTCTTATCCTTAGAACATCGCTTATGATTGAATGGTAATAGCATTGAAGAGTCTAGATCTATTTCTGGGGTCATATAAAATATGTCCATGTCACTGGCTACTCTGGCATTGAAATCTCCCCCGATTATGAAGTCTGTGTTGGGGAATTGGACCTCTAACTTGCCTAAGAAAATTGCCAGAAGATCCCACTGCTGATCTAAGATGGGCTGGGTAGAGTATGGGGGCATATAAACATTAATTATTAAAATACCTCTTCCCTCAAAAATTATCTTAATAGCTAAAAAATTACAGTTGTTGCAATTCAGATCAGATGTAGCTATTAATTCAGGATTTAAATTTGAGTTAGTAGCTACCAATGTGGCTATACCAGCCTGTGGGCGCCCTTTGGCCTTGAGTTTATGTGCAGAAAGGGAGAATGCTTTGAAACCTGGGATCTGTAGCTGTGATTGTTCCTGCAGCCATGTCTCTTGCAGCAGGAGGATATCAAATCCTTTCAAGTAGATCAGAAAGTCTTCATCTGCTACTTTAGTCTTCCAGCCTGCGATGTTCCATGAGATGATTGCTACTGGAGAGGTAGGTTGTGTTCTAAAGTGGGCTCCAATGAGTCAGTTCTTTTGACTCCTCTGTGTAGCCTGAGCTGGCCGTATATCCTTGTTCTTTCTGTGATTATCTGTATCACACAACTGAGAGGAAATTAATGCCTGGGCGAGTTTACTGTCATCCCTAATTGCAAGCTTGCTTCTGTTGTCAGGCTGGGTATCTTTGATAGGTCCCTGATCCTGGGCGCATTTGAACAATGATTTTGTTGGTTCCATGCAATCCCCATTTTGGGGTCTGGCGGGTAAGTCCATATTTGGAGACAGTAAGTGGGTGGTTGATATATCTGTGGGGTCAGACCCCATTGAAACTGGCCCTCTCATATGGGTTCCTGGCTCTCCTTCCTTCTCATGGGTGGTATGGTGGTGGACTTCCACTGGCATGCAGCGCTGGGAACAAAGAGGTGTTTGGGATGTAGCATGTAGAAGGCGGGCTTCCGGTGCTGGCCTAAGATTAGACCACTTACTTTCATCCTCTGCGTGGTGGGCTGGTGATGGTATATTTGGATCCATGTTACCAATTAGTTCAGCCCTCACCTTGTCCAGATTGGTGATAATCTCCATCTGTTCCACCCTAGGCAGAGCTTTAAAGGCAGTGGTAGCTTCCCCCTTCAATTCATCACCATCAATGTCCAGCTGAAGAAGTAAGTCTTTCCCAGAGACTTCACTATCCTCTTTCTCGTTTGCCTTCTGGACATGGTTTATGCATAGGTTGGAAGCACTTTTGGGGTCAGGCTGCTGATTAGACGTTGGTTCCTGAACTACGGTTGGCTCCCTGAAAGCCTGACACCGGGTTTTCTGGGTTAGCCCTTCTGGATCTTGGTTTGACTTTCTCTTAAGATTATTAAGGGAGTTTTCTAAGCACTTTGTCAGAGCCTCCAACTTTTCTACGGCACCTTGTTCACAAGGCCCCGGGTTAGTCACAGCTGTCATTTGATGAAAGTCTTGTGCTTGCCTCCCAGGAGGTCTCTCAGATAAATCTTGTCTTGGCAGTCGGCCAGATTGTGCTGTCCTTGTAGTTAGTGAGGGAGTGGGCAGAACAGAAAGTTCCTCAAGGCCGCACTGAGAAGGACTTGTAGCTATATCCACATTGGAGAAAACTCTCTTAGTTGCTATTGAAAAGGTGTTCAAAAATCCTTTCATCCTGAACAACATAAGGGGAATCGTTGGTTTATGGAATTCCAATTGAAGTCTCGTCTTATAGTGTGGGGCCGGTAGGTTTACTAGATTTTTCAGGTCAATTTGATTCACTTCTGTTCGTAGCAGTTTACTCAGTGAATTTAACACCTTCTTTCTGTTCACCCATTTTCCTTTGTTTGTGTAGTTATCTGTGACTTCTAAAATTATTTGGCTCACTATCAGGCGTCGGGAGACGGGGGCATTATCTGGGTTTATTACTGAGGGTTTCCCCGTCTTTCTGTGCCCTCCTGGATTAAACTCAAATCCTTTCAAGTAGAGGGAATGAACAGCTTAAATATCAGCACAGTAGAAAGAGCTTTTGGAAAACTGGTGCCCTTAGTCAACATCAAAGAACTAACACTGAATGGAAACCGTATGAATTCAAACAATGCGGAAGGAAATTGAGACAGAGAAGTCAACGTTTATCGCACGATAGAACTCACTCTGGAGAGAAACCATATAAATGCATGGAATGTAGGAAGAGCTTCAGTGACAAAAGTACCTTTCATATACATCAACGAACCCATACTGGGGAGAAACCATATAAATGCATGGAATGTGGAAAGAGCTTCAGTAACAACAGTACCTTTCGTATACAACAACAAACTCGTAGTGGGGAGAAACCATATAAATGCATGGAATGTGGAAAGAGTTTCAGTCGGAATAGTAGTCTTAGGAACCATCAACGAACTCATACTGGGGAGAAACCATATAAATGCATGGAATGTGGAAAGAGCTTCACTGTGAATAGTATTCTTAGGAAACACGAACGAACTCATACTGGGGAGAAACCATATAAATGCATGGAATGTAGAAACAGTTTCAGTCAGAATAGTAGTCTTAGGAACCATCAACAAACTCATACTGGGGAGAAACCATATAAATGCATGGAATGTGGAAAGAGCTTCAGTGACAAAAGTACCTTTCGTATACATCAACGAACCCATACTGGGGAGAAACCATATAAATGCATGGAATGTGGAAAGAGCTTCAGTAACAACAGTACCTTTCGTATACATCAACAAACTCATACTGGGGAGAAACCATATAAATGCATGGAATGTGGAAAGAGTTTCAGTCGGAATAGTAGTCTTAGGAACCATCAACGAACTCATACTGGGGAGAAACTATATAAATGCATGGAATGTGGAAAGAGCTTCACTGTGAATGGTATTCTTAGGAAACATGAACGAACTCATACTGGGGAGAAACCATATAAATGCATGGAATGTAGAAACAGTTTCAGTCAGAATAGTAGTCTTAGGAACCATCAACGAACTCATACTGGGGAGAAACCATATAAATGCATGGAATGTGGAAAGAGCTTCATTATGAATAGTATTCTTAGGAAACATGAACGAACTCATACTGGGGAGAAACCATATAAATGCATGGAATGTGGAAAGGGCTTCAGTGTGAATAATAGTCTTAGGAACCATCAATGAACTCATACTGGGGAGAAACCATATAAATGCATGGAATGTGGAAAGAGCTTCAGTGACAACAGTACCTTTCATGCACATCAACGAACTCATGCTGGGGAGAAACCAAATAAATGCATGGAATGTGGAAAGACCTTCACTGACAACAGTATCTTTCGTATACATCAAGGAACTCATACTAGGAAGTAGAGATGGGCACGACTTAGCGGTATTCCCGTTTCCGTTTCCGTTACTCGGTTCCGTTACTCTACGGAAACGGTAACGGGAATTACTCTGCCAGACTTCGAGCTCGAACCGACGAATGAACAATTTTGGTCTGATTTGTCGTGCTCGTTCCTTGCATCGCGCGATGCCACGCGGCACAGAAAAAAAGTTTTTAAAAGTTAAAAAAACCCGGTTCCCGGCCGAAAAGCAGGCGGAAAAATGCCTGCCGTGCCTCAGGGCACCTACCAGAGGGGTTGTTTCTGGAGGTCCCCGGCCTCCCCCTCCATCCCCCCATCCCCCGTCCTTGTGGGCTGCTCTGTGGGACTCGCCGCAGGCTCGCAGCCAGCCAGCAAAAAGCCCAGTCTCGCCGGCCGCCGGCTGCCGCAATTAAAGCTCAAGCAAGCGGCACGGACGGCACAGGAAAAAACTTTTAAACTCTCCCCCCACCCATTCCCGGGCCAAAAAAGCAGGCAGAAAAATGCCTGCTTGACTAAGGGCGCAGGGCACCTACCGGAGGGGTGGTTTCTGGAGGGGGGGTCCCGCCTCCCTCCCGTCCTGGGCAGCCGGACTCACGAGTCGCCATCGCCATGCCATGCGGTGCGGGCAGGGGATCCAAAATGGGGCGGCGAACGCAATATTGTTTTTGAAATCGTGGTCCAAAAACACACAAGCACAACAGAAACACGCGAAAATTTATAAACTGCCAGATTTTTCACAGTAGCAGTGGGTTTTTTCTTGCAACAAAATGTCTCTCCTCTCCTCCTCTGTCCTCCATTGATTTTATTTTATTTTATTTTATTTACACCTGCGCAATGATGGGCTGGCCGAGTGGCCAGCCATGTGGGAGTGGACGACCATGCAAATTTTTGGAGCCATCCCACCAATCGCATGTCCACTTGGCCATGGAGACTTCTGGGATGTGCCAAAAAGCCCCCTAAAACCTGCCCTAGCCCCCCTAACCCTAACCCTAACCCTTGACTCCGTACCCATACGTCACAGACTGTCTTCTTAGTGGGTCAGAGAGGCACCCAGAGGTGCAACCCACTAGCCCACCGTAACCTTACCCGTCACTAGCCTAACCCTAGCCCTTGCACTAACCCACCTTAAAGCCTGATCTACTTGCTTGCATTGCACTACACGCAGCAAGTACAATTCCCTTCTGTGTGAGACATGGTGGTGCGAGAGCCTTAGTTAGGCATCTCACTATGGCTCTGGGTTCAGTGCCATCCACTAGTCTTCACAGTTACTGTCTGCACATTATGTTATGCAATATCCATATGGCTATTGCATAGCATTTTGCAGCAGCAGCAGGTGAGGAAGGGAGACCCCCATGTTGAGGGGTCTCTTGGAGCCTGCTTCCCCTTCCTAGTGGGTGAGGATAGGAGGCACCCACGGGTGCCTCCAGGAGCCCACTTTCCCTTATAGCGGGCCAGAGGAGGTACCCACCCCAGAGAGGTGCCTCCAGGAGCCCGCTCCCCCCCAAAAAAAACCAGTACTAACGACAACGAAAAACGAACTGACTAATTTTTGCGAAATTTCGCGAAAAACGGAAACGAGCCGAAACGGGACCGGCCCGACTAATGACAACTCGAAAAAAATTTTTTTTTCAAGTCGTGCCCATCTCTACTAGGAAGAAACCATATAAATGCATGGAATGTGGAAAGACCTTCAGTGTGAATAGTAGTCTTAGGACACATCAACAAACTCATACTGAGAAGAAACCATGTAAATGCATGTAATGTGGAAAGAGTTTCAGTCGCAGAAATGCCATGAGGTCACATGAACAAACTCATACTGGCGATGGACCATATAAATGTATAAAATGTGGAAAGAGCTTCAGTCAGAATAGTAATCTTAGGACACATCAACGAACTAGGGAGAAACCATATAAATTCATGAAATGTGAAAAGAGCTTCAGTTGCAACAGTACCTTTCGTATACATCAACGAACTCATACTGGGGAGAAACCATATAAATGCATGGAATGTGGAAAGAGTTTCAGTCTGAATAGTAGTATTAAGAAACATCAAGAAACTCATTATGGGGAGAAACCATATAAATGCATGGAATGTGGAAAGAGTTTCAGTCTGAATAGTAGTCTTAGGAACCATCAAGAAACTCATTATGGGGAGAAACCATATGAATGCATGGAATGTAGAAAGACCATTGAGAGTGGTAGTCTTAGGAAACATCAGCGAACTCATACTTGGGAGAAACCATATAAATGTATTGAATGTGGAAAGAGCTTAGGTCAGAAATGTAGTGTTGGGAAACATCAGCGAACGCATACTGGGGAGAAACCATATAAATGCATGGAATGTGGGAAGAGCTTCAGTGGCAGTAATGGCTTGAGGTCACATGAACAAACTCATACTGGCAATAGACCATATAAATGCATAAAATGTGGAAAGAACTTCAATCAGAATGGAAATCTTAGGATACATCAACGAACACATATGGGGAGAAACCATATAAATGCATGGAATGTGGGAAGAGCTTCAGTCGCAGTAATGCCTTGAGCTCACATCAACAAATTCATACTGGGGATAGACCATGTAAATGCATGGAATGTGGAAAGAGCCTCACACAGAGTAGTCATCTTAGGAGACATCAACAAACCCATCCTGGGAATAAACCACAGAAATGCATGGAGTGTGGAAAGAGCTTCAGTGACAACAGTACCTTTCGCAAACATCTAAGAACTCACACTGATTTCATACAATGCGGAAACAACTTCAGAAACAGAAGTCGGCTTTTATCACACGAAAGAAATCACACTGGAGAGAAACTCTATCAATGCATTGGATGTTAAAAGAGTTTCCGAACCAGTAGTGCCTTTTGTATACATCTAAGAACTCATACTGGGGAGAAACCATAAAAATGCATGGAATGTGGAAAGGGCTTCAGTCTGAATAGTAGCTTTAGGCGACGTCAACAAACTCATACGGGGATGAAAGCATGTAAAAGCACGATGTGTGAAAAGAGCTTCAGTGACAATAGTGCATTTGATATACATCTAAGAACTCATACTGGGACACAGTAACCCCACCTATCATGGGGGTTAGTGACCCACCCTACCTGTGATAACTGAAAATCCACGATATGCAGATGCAGGTCGGGGGTGCGCCACCACTGCTTCCCATGCTGCTGGAAGACTTTTGTAAAAGCCTTCCAGCAGCCAGTGCAAGGACGGTGGGTGATCTAATCCACCATGCTTGCTGCAGGGCCATTCCACCCCCAGCCTGCACCAATCAGCTGCATTTCAATGGAGATGGCCGGGACTGGAAGGGATTTTTAAATGGACGTGCAGTTTCTCCGGAGCCCCCGTGCGGGGAGAGGGAAGATCTGTGCCCATTTTAAAATGATTTCTGACTTCTTGCAGCAGCTTGGGCCAGTGGCGGAGGGAGATCGGCTCCGCCACTGCCCACCTGGGCTACACCGAGGCTTCTTGCAGGAGCTTGGGCCAGCGATGGCGGGGGATCGTCTCCACCTCTGCTGCTCCACCTCCGCTGCCCAAGCGAGCAACAGAGGGGGATTGGTCTGTCTTGGGAAAGGAGGAAAAAGGTTTAAAAAATCCAGGCTTTTAAAACCTTTTTCCCCTTCCCCAAACCCCGGGCTCCAGTTTTTTCTCCCCCACCCCAGCACTAACCATCTGGAGCCCCAGCATGTACTGTGGTCTGCGGTATTGCAGGACCGCAGTACATGAGCCGTGAAATGGCGGGGGGTTACTGTATGGGAAATGGAAATTGGAAATGTGAAGACCAACCTGAAATGTAAATAAATGTTAATTTGTTAGTCTGTAAAAGAATAGTGGTAATTAGTTATAGATAAGAACTTACATAAGAACATAACAACAGCCTTGCTGGAACAGGCCACAGCCCATCCAGTCCAGCATTCTCTCTCACACAGTGGCCCACCATTTGCTTCAGGATATTCCCAAGCAGATGTCTTCACCTGCTTAATATTCCCTGCAAATGCATAAAGTGAAACATAGACCAGGAGGTAGGTCTTGTATAATAGCTCATAAAGTATTAACTTGAATTAAAGATGATTTCTGAAATTAGGCATTCTTTGGAAGAATAGTCAAATCTCTTGTAGATCATATATAGAATATCTGTAATTAGCCAAAGGTATTCTAAGTTGTTTAGTACTGAAGAAATAAATATTGAGGTTGAATATAATGTTGAGATTCAATGGGCTATATTCTTTGTATTAAAAACAGATGTCAGTAAAGATAGGATATGGAGGAAGATATGTCTGAAAGTGTTCTGCTTATATACTGCCCCATACCACTTCAAGTAGTCTCTGGGTGGTTTACAATTTTAATTACAGTAATGCAGGCTACACATTGCCCCCCCCCCCCCGCCACAAGCTGGGTACTCATTTTACCGACCTTGGAAGGATGTAAGGCTGAGTCAACCATGAGCTGCCTACCTGGGATTGAACCCCAGGTCAGGAGCACTGTTTTACTGGCAGTACAGACATTTAACTGCTGCACTGCGGGGCTCTTGTACTTTCAGAAAGTATGTTCCTTTTAGCTGGGAATGCAGATATGAATTATACTGGGCTGAAATTTTGGGGAAATTGTGATTTAATTGGTAACATGATTTAGTGTAGAAAATACATAAAAATGTTTTTAAAAAGAAGAAAGAGAATTTTTGAAGAACTATTGGAGGTTGTTAAAGATAGGGCAATTACCACCCTGGGGGTGATAGAAGGCGTGGGAGGAATTGTGCTGGGTGGGTGAGGATCCTTCCTTGAACTTATGGATTCTGGAGGCCTAGAGGCAGGAATTGGGCCTGGAAACTCTGGCAGCTGTAGTCTTTGTCATCCCATTGATGAGAGGAGGCCATCATTGGGGAAGGTACCCCCGGTGGTTGTTACTGGTGACGTATTCTGGCCCTCCATGTTCAGACCCAGGCCCTGGACAGCAGATCCTTGAGTGCCAGCAATCTCTGGCTGCTGCTTTTCAATGCCAGGTCAGTGAACAACAAAGCCCCCATCATATGTGATTTGATCACAGAGGAGGAGGCGGACTTGATATGTATCAGTGAGACCAGGTTGGGCACCTAAAGAGGTGTCGTTCTCTCTGAGATGTGACCATCTGGGTTCCAGTTTTGGGACCAGCTGAGACGGCAGAGGAGAAGAGGGGTGGCAGTTGTAATTTAAGAATCTCTTCCTTCAGGGGCACTGCCCCAAAATTATCCAGTCGTGATTCCCTGTTTTTTAAGTTGGGTTCCCAAGAACAGTTGTGGGTGTTGCTACCATACCAGCCTCCCTGCTGCAGAGTGACTTCCGTGCCTGTCAGGCCTCTCTCTCTCACACACAGATGAAGTCCAAGCTTTTGCTGAGCATTCAGGATAAAGCACAGCACAGCATGTTTAGGGTTAACAGCGTCCAAATGCAGGTATCAAAAACACACTGCCAAATCCGATAGCTGAGCAAAATCCAAGATACAAAGTCCAAAGTCGAAAACTGGTACACAAGAGATGCTTACGCCAGATCCAAGGAACAGGAGAATTCAGAGCCAAGAGAAAAGGTCCAAGGTCGAGCCCAGCAGGAGACAGAGGTTCAGGAATCCAGGAACAAGGCACACGGGTGAAGGCAAGCCTTAGCAACTTGTTGCTCCCACAAAGGTAGCCTGACCCCTGAATGCTTGATTTATGGTCCCAAGAGGGTACCACCTGTGAAGACACTGTGAAAAATAAAATTTTAAAACTTTTGGACCGGTTCCGAAAGTCAACAATACGGCCCAATTGGTCCCCATACTGAGAAAAGCAAGCTGCTTTTCACCCCGTTTAAAAATACCCAGCCGTTCCCGAGATATGGGCAGAAAGCGAGCCCCCCTCTTCCTTCCGACTACAATGTTTTTCAATGGGAATCGGCTTCTCCGCCCTCCCTTCCTGCTACAATGTTTCTCTATGGAGCCAGCCTTTTCTATAAGCGGAGGTTTTGAGCCTATCTTTCAGAATCCTTTAACCTTTTTCTGTCTTTTACTATTAACCCGTTCCTGCCTCCATTAACCCTTTCCCCTCCCTTCCCCTCTCCTGCTCACCAAGCAGAACCCCAAAAGGACTGCAGCCAGGGACTCAGCCTGGGCAAAATAAGTCTTAGACTAATTTCTATATTCTCTACTCAGGCTGAAGGGGGGAGTGACTACCCATCTCACCCTTTGGGCCAAGAAACACCCTTAAAACATTGGTCCTCTTGCCTACCTCTGGCACCAACCAAAAATACAAAAGGCTTTTTCCTTCCTTCCACCTCTCTATTCTCTTCTCCTGTTTAACCTCCCCTCATCCCACTACCCTGAGGTACCCTCTCCCCTGACCCCCATCTCTCATCAACTGGGGCTGAAGGAAGGCAAGGCACCAAGAAGAAAATGGCAACTTCACAGGCTGGCAAGGGGTGTCCAGAAACTTCCATCCTCATCAGGGCCTCCACACGTACCGGCAACTACTCTCCAGAGAATCAACATTTCTGTCTACCACTCCAGATTGTCATCAAAGCCTGAGGACACTCTCCATTGTTTCATTTACACCTGGGGAGGACTTGTATGCTCATGTTTACAGTTTCTGTAACCACCAAAACACTCATATGCAATTCCATAAGAGTTTACATCCTTGTGCCTCTACACCCCTTGTATCTTTCAATGTAACCCTACAATGGCTTGTATCTCTGTGCACTCAAATAATTGTGTTTCCCCAAATGCTTGTGTGTGATCCCATCAGCCCTTCCTGCCCCCCCACTGGTTTTGATAATTGCTCCCCCTCACCCACTATTGACTTACTGATCTCTTCTGTTTACCGACATCTGGGAAACAAAACCACACTCCCCTGCCTATTGTGTCACCTTGCCCAAACCCATTAACATTTGCCTAAGCCCCTGGCAGCTGCCAGGGACCACCCAGAACTGCCCCCAACCAACCCCCAACCCCTTCTGATTGGGTCATTTGAACTGCCCCTGACCAATCTCTGGGATTGGCGCCGCCCAGGGAAAGGAAGGAGGCAAAAGTCAATAAAAGTTGGAACTCATTGCATGTGCAGGGTCGACATCTTAGCCCGGTTGGAAGGCGGGTGTCCACCTACTGTTTTTATTGGTACCAAATAAAATCAGTATTCCTCGGATTTCTCGCGTTGGATCTTTATTGGCTTCTTGTGGGATTCAGCGGACTTCAGTGGGGCTAGCCCATCTGAAAATAATTTTTTTAAAACCCTATTTTGGGACCTAACACACCCATCTCCATGAACCCTCATTCTGCTAAAACTATGGGTCAATGTAAATGCCTCTGTGTTGCTGATGGTTTATCTCTCCTCTGCTTAGCTGTGAGTGCTTTCTGCAGCTGACAGCTCTCTGGGGAGGAGAGGACTCTCCTGAGACAGATTCATCACTATCGGAGTCAGCTGCTGGAGGATCTGCAGAAGCCCCTGCAGGTTCCTCTGACCTTAACTCCTCGTATCTGAGTCTGGCTCTGGCAGGAACCTAACAGTGCCTGAGCTCCTGGAGGCCATATGGGGGTTGGCGGTGAAATTTCCCAGACTTATGGTTTGGGGGCATTTCAATCTGCCATCCCTGGCATGTGCCTCTGGAGCAGCTGGGAAGTTCATGGGTTCCATGGCATGCTCTCTCTCCCCAGGGATCCCAAAGGCATGTGGGTTCCTGGGGCTCCTTTTCCTCCAGTGGAGGACCGAAGAGCTCAAATGGGAAGATTAATCTCAAAGGTTACTTTAGGTTAGGTGTGGTCATGTCCCATCTCATCTGTGGGCACCCTATAAAGGACCAGCCTCTCAACTGCAACACCATTAACCATCCTGCTCAGGCTTTGAGGAGTCAATCCATCTCAGGCATTGCCTTCCTCCTTTTCTGTTGTCTTCCATTCCACCCTCCCCCAAAGACCAGCACCGTTTCCAGTGTGTATTCTTTTTTTCAGGATGTCTCCCAAACAGGACAGCCTCAGTTCTGTTTAAAATGGTTTGCATCTTGGAGGGGAACATGTGGGCCTGATTTGATGCTGGACACACTGGTTTGTTTTCATGGTGGTCCACCGGACTTGCGGAGGGGCAGGCTGTCCAGATTTTTCCTCTACCTTTTACATCCGTACATCGACTTATGGGCACCCCAGCTCATGAAAAATTTGATTTGCAAATAGAAATCTGTGGGTATAGGGAAAAGTCTGTTTTTTTCATGTTACAAAAAGGGAAAAGGAAAGATTCCTTTTCAAAATAGCTCCTGTTTATTTGCAATCGCAATACTGCCATCTTTTGGCCACCTGCCTCCAATGCTGCAATTAGGAAGAAGAAGGAGCCATTTGAACAGGAAGGCTGAGAACCGGGGCTTATTCTTTTTTTAATTACCTTTTCAAGCTGGTCATTTTGATATATTTGGCAGTGTTCTGTGGAGTTTTGGAACTTTTATGAGGATTTCTCAAGCTGTTGAAAGGTAGGGAGCTGACATATTGTCGTTTGCATGCCTGTTGTGTGTTTTTTCATTCGGAGTGTCTATGTGATTTCTCACTTGGAGCAGATTAATCCGTTTCCACCCTGAACCAGCAGAGATAGATTGGGAAGGTAAAGATCTTTTCCAGTGATCTCCCACCGCAGTCCTTGGCCACACTTCCCTCTTCGGGGTAAATTTTGCTTCCTCACAAGAAGGAAGGAAGTGGCTGGATAAAGCTTTCACCAGACATTTCATAGAATCATAGACTCATAGAGTTGGAAGAGACCTCAAGGGCCATCTAGTCCAGCCATGCAGGAATCCCCATCACAGGACTCCAGACAGATGGTCATCCAGCCTCTGCTTAAAAACCTCCAAAGAAGGAGACTCCATAGGACCTGATACTGAAGAGGCCTCGATATCGAGCAGTGGAACACCCTCGCCTTTTTGCAGGCTCCCTGAGTCTGCCAGGACAGGCAGCTGTTGGCCTTTGGCACCTCCTTTGGGGCCGGTCGGTACTGAGGCGTTAGTAGGATACTGAGGGCAATCCTTGGAGTCTCAGGGTGTTCAGCCTTCAGCAATCTCAGAGTATGTCCAGTATCGGGTGATGGCCCGGGACTGAGGTCCAGTACTGAGGAATTGCCTCTTACTATGCCAAAGCTAGCTTCAGATGTGGCCATTAAACATCTTCCCCCACCATCGGAGAATTTCAGGTCCTGGGTCCTCCTCATTTTCAGATTGCAAGGATGTTGGCCCTTGATGTACAGCAGTCAATGTTTTTTCCAGCAACGTCTATGAAGGCATTAATCAGGGCCAACCCCCCTCTGGGCCACTCAAGGTTCACTCCATCCCTGATGAAAATGATGAGGGTATCCTAGGTCACACCTCTCTTCACAGATGTAGGTGTGTGGAAGGATGGGCCATCGTATGTGTAATGAATGTATCTGTTTGTTTAGCCCTGTTAACTACAGGCCTCTGTCGCCATAATGTGCAGCATGCAAGTTAAATAAAATAAATAAATACCAGGGTTTGCAAAGCACCTGTTGCCAACAGGCCTTTGAAGTGAACGTCACTCATATGTGATCATATGTCCCACCAAACTAGGAGAGCAGGAAGATGGATCTCCTGGGCCTGTTTCCTAGGCTCCTTTTAGTTTAGAGCAGCAGAAGCCCTCATCCTCAAATGACATGGAAATGTCCGCATAGACCTTGGGGTTGTGCAGGGCATAAGTGTTTTATACGGGCAGGATTTCCTCCTTCAGAACTCCTCCAGTCTCTGATACAAACACAGAGCCAATTGCTTCGCCTTTCTCCATGCCCCAAGGGAACTGAGCTGTAATGAGGAACAAAGTCATATTTCCTCCCCTGTGGTGCTTGCCAATCAGGAAGGCGGGATGGTGCCTATCCCTGCACAGCTCCTGATTGGCCAGCATCACGAGAACCAGAGATGATATTGCAGCTTCATTTCTGGTTGGGGTTTAACTCTGCACAAGCCCAGAGGAAGGTAAAGCAATTGGCTCCATGTGTATCAGAGGGTTCCAAGCACCACCTGGGTTAACCTGGCTTGTCTGAGAACCTACCGGTTCAGAAATGAAATGCCCATCCCTAATGACAGGGTGGACCTCTTCCCTTTCATATAAGAGGCCCTCTGGTGCTTTGCCCTCTCAGTTCGGTCCCCTTGCCCGCCGCTGTGGAGAGAACACAAAACACAAATACTGTGATGGAGAGTGTGTGGGGGGGCAGGCTGTGCGGGTAGTGTGTGAATTTACAGAATGACCCCTCAAGGATAGCTACAGGTGAGTCACTTTGCTTTCCGGGCAAATAGTTCAAGACACAAGAGCCAAATATCTTTTTTTCCTCCCACCCAGGCGTCTTCTCCCCATTCAGGGGCCAGAAGGGAGTCATTGCCTCCCAAGGAGGGCCTGTCTTCTGCTTCTGCTGAGCATCCCTGGAAGCCACGTGTCTCCTCCACACACAGGCTGGCTTGGCCGGAGAGGGAAATATTTGCAGGAATCCTGCCTTTCCCGTGTTCTCTCTCTTGCTGCCTCGTTCCCACGTGCAACCCCCTTCCTCCTCCTCCTCCTCGCGTGTTGGCCTTTTTTCTGTCCCGGGGATCCCGGTGGGGGGGGGGCTGGTCCTCCTCCCTCCCTCCAAAGGCTCCTCCTTCCCTTTGATCTCTTGCCCTCCCCTCCCTCCCGCCTTTCTCTCCCCCCCCCTTTTATGAAAAGAGCCTGGCGGTGAACATAGATCCACGAAGAATGAAGAAGAGCTCTTCCCCTTGGCCATTTCTCCCAAACAGAAGTGGGGACCGTCTGCTGCTTCCCCCCCTTCCCCCCCCCCTCTTGGGTCCCTCTGGGGAGGCGTGTGGAGGCTGAGCGGCGTGTGAATCCCTCTCGTGTCCCGGACGTGGAAGGCGGTGGGTGCTCGAGGGGGGGGGGAGGCGTTAAGGAGGGATGGGGCAAGGAGGGGTTTTTCTTGACCTCCCCTTCCCAACTCGGGGGCGGGGGGCAAAATGGCTTCTCCGGGAAATGCAGGTTGCAGATCGCCCGGTGGGGTTGGCGGGGCTCCGGCGCCTCGCAAGGTCCGTCCTTTTCCTTCCTTTCGAGGAGGATGCTTTTATTGGGATTTGCTGGAGGAGAGATTGGTGGGTCATTTAGGGTGTCAAAGATTCAGGTCCCCCCCCCCATCTCTCCTCGTCTGTGGTGCTTTGTGGAAGAAGGAAACGAGAGAAAAGGAACGGAGGAAGTAGTTTGCTTCCCGTTCTCCCCCTCCCTCCCCTTTTTTCCAGCCAAAATCTCCCGGCGGGCTCTGGATCGAAGTTCCTCCACCGCCGCCCCTTTGCTAGAAACACCTCCTTATTTTGTTGGGTATCGCAATCCGTGGTGCTTTAATTTCCACGCAGGAGTTAAGGGTTTGTTCCTGCCACAAACTCACTCGCTGGCCCTGTTTGCAGGAAGACCAACCCGGGGGGATTTTTGTTTATTCCCTGGGGCTCCTTCAAGTCCCCCCCCCTTTCTTCCTCCTTGCTCTCCCACGTGGGTGTCCTGGGAAGCCCTTTCGCTTCTGGCTTGTGTTCTTTGCAAGGGAAGGAGGTCCTTCACCTTTCCAGCCCCGTCCTCCCCGCCCCACCTGGGTTGAGGATGGAGGACTTCCTTTTGAGAGATTTTTCTCCTCTCCCTTCTTTTCTTTATTAACTCTGGGAATGTATAATTCCTGCTGATGACTTCCTGAATTTAGGTAAAGAAAACTTTCTTCTACATTTCTATATTAGAAAAGCAAGCCTCCTGTGTTTTATTGCAGAGAACAATACTAGTACTTGCTGAGGGTGTGGAAAAAGAGGGAACTTCAGTGTTGATCTCCTTTTTGCCTGAAAAGCTGGCTCATTCGCACTGCGCTATAAAAGCGGGTTATACCCACCCACTCCAAAGAGGAGAAAGAGGGCCAGGTGGGTACAATGAGGAAGGGGAGGATGAAGGTGAAGGGAGGCGTTTGGGGGCAGCAGAAACAGGGTTTGGGAGGGAAGGATCCTTTAGGTCAGAGCCTCGTGGCACAGTGGTTAAATGCCTGTACTGCAGGTAAAACTGTGCTCATGGCCTGGGGTTCAATCCCAGGTAGCAGGCTTAAGGTTCACTCAGCCTTACATCCTTCCGAGGTCGGTAAAATGAGTACCCAGCTCGGGGGGGGGGGCAATGTGTAGCCTGCATACTGTAATGAAACTGTAAACCGCCCAGAGACTACTTAAAGTGGTATGGGGCGGTATATAAGCAGAACACTTTATACTTTCTGCACCTCTTTTCCTTCTGGACACCCACTCCACCTCTTAGAGATTAATAATGAGAGCTTAACTTAGTTTTTTATGTACATTATATAAAGGTCTTGGCTCAGAAACAGTAAAGAGGTTGCTCCCTTTGCCTGTGTCTGAGCAAAGGTCAAAGGAGGTTGAGGTGAAAGGAGACAGATCTCAAGACCCGATTCTGGGCTAGGGATCAACTGCAGAGGAGGTGAGAGGCTTGTGGGGGGAGACCTCCTTGTTGTCTGTCTTCTGAATGAATGATCCTGTTTTAATTTCCTCTGAGAGGAAGTTGGGTCAGAGAAGGACTTTCTTGGGTCAGGGGGTTAATATAGGAATAAAGGCTTGGCCAGCAGGGAGAATGTCAAGGTTGGGGGTAAAGGGGGGGGGGGTTGGATGCCATCCCAGTGGGTGTAGGGCTGGCATGTGTAGGTGGCAGGAGAAGGAAGGAAATGGGTCACACGGGAAGGATCCAGTGATGGAGAGGATGACAGCCCTTTCCCCTGAATTGGACTCAGTGACTGTAATAAATTGTCATTCTAGAATGGTGACGGCGAAGCTTTTAGAGACCGAGTGCCCAAACTGCGATTCAAAACCCACTAAGGACTCTGGGAGCCACCTTTGGCACCCGTGCCGTAGGTTCACCAACACTGTCCTAGGATAATACAATAAGGAATAAGCTGAAAGGGATCCTATGGATCACTGAATCCACTCCCTGTCAAGAAAGCACAGTGGGGCGATGAATCGTAGAAACATAGAGTTGAAAGAAACCTCAAGGGCCACCTGGTCCAACCCTCTGCCATGCAGGAACCCCCAATTCTAACTGGCACAAAGTTCTTCCTATTGTCTAAATTGAATCTCTTTTCCTGTAGTTTGAGACCATTGCCTCACGTCTTAGTCTCTGAAGCCATGGAAAAGAAACCAGTCCCCTCTTCAATGGGACATCCTTTCATAAATTTAGATATAGCTATCATATCCCCTCTCAGTCCTCTTTTTGTAAGGCTAAACATTCCCAGCTCCTTAAGCCACTCTTTGTAAGACATTTCTCCCGGACCCTCAATCATCTTGGTCGCCCTTCTCTGTAACTGCTGGATGTTGTCAACATCCTTTTTGAATTGAGGTTCACATAAGTGGACACAGTACTCCAGGTGGGATCTGACCAGAGCAGAATAGAGTCATACCATGTCTTCCTTTTCTCTAGACAGTATGCTTTGGTTGATGCAACCAAGAATCACATTGGTTTTCGTGGCCGCCGCATCACACTGCTGACTCATGTTCACTCTGTGGTCCACAAAGACTCCCAAATCCCTTTTAGAGGTACTATTTGCCAGCCAGTTGTGTCCCATCTGATATCTGTGCAATTCATTCTAGATGCACCACCCTACATTTTGCTCGGTTGAAACCCATTCTGCTAGCTTTGGCCCAGCACTCTTAAGCTGTCAAGGTCCTTTTGGATTTTCATGTTAACATCTAGGATATTAGCAACCCCTCCCAATTTGGTATTATCGGCACATATTGAAAGCATGTAAATGCAAGTAGATAAATAGGTACCGCTGTAAAAAGCGGGAAGGTAAAACAATGTTTCCTTGTAGCCATGCCAGCTATGTGACCATGGACTTGCACAACAGTGGCTCTTCAGCTTGAATACGGAGATAAGCACCGCCCCCTAGATTTAGACATGTGCGGGGGGAACCTTTACCTTTTTTTTTAACCTGAGAAAGAAAAGCGTTCTGGAGTTTTGTCTGCAACACCTTTAAGAAACACTTTCTGGATGCATGCGCCGTTGTTCCATCTTTTGCGGCAAAAGCAGGAGATTAATCAGAGTCAAGTGCCACATGGGGCAGTTGAAGGGAACCCAGCCACCCCGAACTCAGCCTTTGTCTTCAGAATTTCTGTAGGCCAAACATTCCAGCCTCTTTCACAGGATCCCATCTGGGCCCTGCGGAGACGCTTCACAGTCCAGTGTCTGACATCCATCCATATACAGCCAGCCCCTTCCCTTAGCCAGGGAAGGCCACTACCTTCCTCCGCCAACCTCCCCTCCCTCTACCAGGGGAAGTGTGTCTTCCTCTATATCCGAAGGTGCTGATGTTGGGACATCCCACGCTGGAACCAGGGGCTCTGACAATGACCCCATCAAGAATCTTCTTTAGAGTGCGGCTTCAGGCCAGCCTCATAAGAACATAAGAGGAGCCATGCTGGATCAGGCCAAAGGCCCATCTAGTCCAGCTTCCTGGATCTCACAGTGGCCCCACCAGATGCGTTTGGGAGCGCATGAGACTAGATCTCTGTCTCCTGATAGCACTCCCCTACATCTGGCCCCTGAAGTACCCCGGTTTTAAGCCTGGAGATGACACATCTCCCCTATGGTGTGTAACCTGTGATGGACTTTTCCTCCAGGAATCTGTCCAATCCCCTTTTGAGGTCATCCAGGCCAGATGCCATCACCACCTCCTGTGGCAGGGAGTTCCACAGACACAGACTAACTACGCATGTGCTAAACCTTCCACCTGTCTTGGCAACGCAAGTGACCAGGCCATGGTGGAGGATGCAGATTGCACCCAGGATGAAGCGCAAGGTCAATGGTTCCCCAAGCGTGGGTCCCCAGGTGTTCTTGGGAATTGTAGTTGAATATCTGGGGACCCAAGCTTGGGGGCCACCACCTTCTAAGGCAGTGTCATGTTCTAAGATAGGAGCCACACCTGGTGTAGACGCCGTCCTGCAAGACATGCCTCCTCCGTATTACACAGCCCCAATAGGTGGGCAGCAACTGAAACAGAAACCTTAATAGCCAAATTGTAAAGACACAGCCCAGCTCTGTAACCCGGTTAGTATTCCAGGGGTCTTTTTGAAAGTGCCGCTTCCTTCCACCTCAACAGCCATGAGGGAGACAGAGGAGGATCAGTTATGCAGTACAGTAGGGCCCCAGTATCCACTGGGGATTGTTTTCCAGGCCTTCCCATGGAAAATGAAAACCGTGGATAAGATATAACACCAAAAAAAAAAATCCCCCAAACCGTTTTGTGACAGTAGCTTGCTTTACAGCTGCTGCTTTGCGACAGTGTCTTACTTTGCAGCTGCTGAATTAATTTTTTCCTTTGCCAACCATGGATAAATGAAGCAGTGGTTAATGAATCAGTGGATGGGGGGGGGGGTCCTACTGTATTCCAGTGCTGGTCTACTTGGGATCAGCCCCTAGCTGTACTTTTCCCCACACCAAGAGGCAGGAAAAGTTTCCAGGCTGCCAAGAAACCCGTTCGTTTTCGGGACGGGGGGGGGGGAGAGATTCCGTTTGATGTGCAATGCGTGTAACCAGGAAGTCTTCTGATTATGGGTTTTTTGCATCTTCCTGTCTCTCCATCTCACTTCTGGGATGGACCGTTTTGTAACAGTGGCAATAATGAAATTTATAATTCATTAAATCTCATTTTATTAAGCTTACATGTACTGTGAATATGGGTGTCAAAAGAGACATAAATTACAAATATCTCTTGTAACTTCCCTAGCTGACCACAAATAGACTCAGCTGTTAGGTAACCTGTGTTCCCACAGACTCACTATATTGGAAACTTACTGGTTTCTGCTGATTCTTAAGACTTAGACAAGAATGAATTTCACATGGACAAGTCTCTTCTGCTTTTTATAAACTGGAAATCACCAGCCCTACAGCAGTCTTAATATTAGGGATAGGAATGTGTAACAAATGAAGTAACTGTTTTCTAATTTCAGATAGGATACCTGTACCTATGCGCATGTGTGTCTTGAAATATGTGACGTGTCTCTGTCGAAGTCAAGAGTATAAGTATAGCTCTCTGATCTCCAGAAAGTGTCCTTCTTTCCTCAGAGAAGCACCATCAATGCATTGATTCAATTATTGCTATAAATTCTTGAAGGAACCTGGTGTCTCAATGTTCTATTTTGTCTTTATGGCAAATCTGCCAGTCTCATTGCAGTACTTTGTACTGTTTGTGGGATGACAGTTTCAACTATTGGATGCCCAAACCTACAGTTTCCATCTGCTGCCGGGGCGTCCCATTTCCCATTTCTTTATACATGCTTATTCAGCACACAGTCCGCCTGCTGGGGTGGGCAAAGGGTCAAATGTCTCTTCTACAATTGACTGAAAAGTACTTGAGATTTAAAAATACAGTGGTCCCCCACCCATTCGCGGTCCATATACTGCGGTCCCACTATATCGCGGGATCACAGCGTTTGAAAGAAGCCCCCCTGGGGTAAGAGGGGAAGGCCTGCTTCAGGCCTCCCGTACTTACCCCAGGACTGGCACTGCCCCGAACGGGCCTGCAAGGGCCTTCCGAGGCCTTCTGGAGGCCCGAAAATGGCTTCCCTGTGAACCGGAGGCCATTTTGGGGCCTTCAGAAGCCCCTCGCAGGCCCGTTCTGGGCAGCGCCAGGCTGGGGGTAAGTACAAGGGCCCCCAGGCCTGACCCAACCTACATCCGCATATTGCGGATTTCCAATTACCGCAGGTCGGGTTGGATCCCTAACCCCCACAATAGCTGGGGGGGGGTCACTGTAATCATCATCATCATCAACCACCTCTCCCTTTTTGAGCCGGTTTAGGGATTAAGATCACCAGGGGGGAACTTTCTCTCAGTCCCACTACATTCACAGGAGAGGGCCTTCTCTGTTGTTGCCCCCGGCCTGTGGAACTCCCTCCCACTGGAGAGTCAGCTGGCCCCATCTTTGCTGTCCTGCAAGCAGGCAAAGACCTTTCTCTTCAAGCTGGCTTCCCCTGAACCATTGGCTGCCTGAGTGGGGTTTTTAAAAAAATCGATTGTTTGTATTTTTATTGTATTTATTTTATTTTATTTCCTTGATGCAGAAGAATGCATTTTTAGCTTTTTAAATTTTGGTTCTACTGATTGTTGTTGGGTTTCTTTTTGTTCTTTATGTCATATTGTGGAACCGAATTATTGTTTTTCTCTGTATTTTGTTGTATGCTATTCCTTGTCAACCGCCCTGAGTTCCTGTCTGGGAAAATCTGGCGGTATAGAAATATAAAAATACAGTGGTACCTTGTATAACGGAATTAATTTGTTCCAAATGAAATTATGTTAAGCAAATTTTCCTTTATACAAATTTCCCATAGGCATGCATTGAAAACATAGTCCCTAACTGTGACCATTTTTATGTTGTATGAATTCGCCCCATAGATGATTCTGTTAAGCAAATTTCCCCTCTATCTCCGAAATTTTTATGTTGTACAGATTTTATGTTATACAAACCGTTTGTTATACGAGGGTCCACTGTAATTTAATAAATACCTGCTTTGAAGATGTTTTTGTTGTTGCTTTTGTTGGTCATTTTTCGTGTGGCATTCATTTAATCCTTCCCATGTTTGCATACTTACTGTTTTTAGCTCATGATGTAAGCTGCCTTGGGTGGGGGTAAAAATATTTAAAATAAATACCCACTTTTGGAAGGGAAAAAAAACATAGTGGCGGGTGAATCTGTGCTGGATGCAGGCCACGCTTGCTGCCCACCTCCCACCCCTGGCAACCCAACCCAAGCAATAGCTGAGCTGTCACTTAAGTGGTGGTGGTGGGTGTCACATGGGGCCACTCAACCCCCTGGCACGCACCTATCCTTGCAGAATATGCATTCCGACTTGCAGGCAAAGACGACTGAGCCACATAAAACTGGGTATAGTTTTATATTTTGCAAAGACTCTTTGGAGAGTAGATATTAAATCAGGTTTATATATATATATATATATATATATATATATATATATATATATATATATATATATATATATATATATATATATATACACACACACACACACACACACACACACACACACACATTATTTAAAAAACTTCCCCCCAATCAACCATACATGAGAGGCTGAATCCTGCCAAGTCCACACTGCCCCTGCTGTTCTTTTCAGATAGTGGGAGGTGGGCCTCCAGCATCCCCAGCCTAAAGAAGTACAGAGGGTTGTTGATTGTGTGTGTGTGTGTGTGTGTGTGTGTGTGTGTGTACGTGCGCGTGCATGTGTGTGTAAGAGGAGGGCGGGAGGGGAAAAGGCCAACCACTCTGCACATAGCAGCCCAGAGCATAACTCTCAAGAGCTTCTGTGTTCCCTGTCCCCGTCCCCTGCCGCTGACACCGTCTGTCCCCAGGCACCTTGCCAATCCGTTTCATGAAGGGACAAGACGACGGCCCAGAGGTGCCTTCTGGCAGCCGTGGGGGTTGACAGGCAGCAGAACCCCGCAGGGGCGTCAGGGTAGGAGGGCCTACGATAACCCCGCTGGGGCCGGGCCCTGCTAGTGTTACCCAGGGAGAAAGGCACCCTCTGGAAGCAGCCACACGTCTTGGCACAACCGCCCCTTCTCCCAACCTGGCCATATGTGGGAGCTGAGCTTTTGTGGAAGGTTCGAGCCCAGAACCCCAGGCCACCCGCTGCTCTTTCTGCCCTCCGTCGATGTTGGCTCTGCCGGAGCCGCTCGGTCGCTGTGAAGAAAAGAAGCCGGGCGGGACAGCAGAAGGCCAAAGGAGAGCCTCCCTCGCAACCCTCAAAGCCGTCAGTCCTTGCACCGGGCCTTCCCTGTGTCTGTCGGAGGTTGAAGCCCCGTCCTTCTGGGTTTTCACTCCTGGAAGGGGCATCCGAGTCACCCACAAAGTGTTTATCCTGCATCTCCACGTGGGTCCAGAGAGCTCAGCCTGGCCCTGTACGGGACCCCCTCTGTGAAGCCGCTTCTGGCCCCTGCTTCTCACACACCCCTCCCCCCAAAAAAGGAGAAGCAGGGACCGAGGAAGCCAGCAACTATGAGGAAGAAGAGGAGGAGGAGGAGGAGGAGGGGAGGCACACTGCCTCCCAATGTTCCATGCATGGCCGCCCATGCACTTTCCTCTCCCCTGTCCTTGGGACCGACCGAACGACCTCCTGCCCGAAGGCCCACCGCTCCCAAGGCTCCTTTCTACTTGTAGGTCCAGCAGGCGGTGGCCCAGCCTTGCCCTTTGCAGAGCTCCTTGTGCTTGAGGAAGCAGCTCTGGACGCGGAACTTGCGCCCGCAGTCCTCGCAGGCGTAGAGGTTCCCGTCGTGGGTCTTCATGTGCTCCGTCAGGTGGTGCTTCAGCTTGAACTTCTTGTTGCAGACGGAGCAGCCGAAGGGGCGGAGGCTGAAGGTCAGCATGATGTGGCGGTCCCGCTTGGGCTTGACCGCGAAGCGCTTCCCGCACAGGCAGCCGAACTTCTTGCCGTCGGGCGCCGACACCAGCTTGACCGGGGCGTGCACCACCTGCCCGTGGACGGCGTGGGCCAGGATCTCGTTCCCGTGCAGGTCGAGCGGCTTCCAGGAGCTCTCCGGGAACGCGACGGAGTCAGAGGAGAGGGCCTGGTGGTGCGCCTTCCCCGAGAAGCCGCCGGGTGCCCCCGTGGAGGACGAGGCGCCGCCGGGGAAGATGTAGCTGACCTCGCCGGTCTCCTGGATCTCGGCCTGGCACAGGCCCGGCGGCATCTCGCTCAGACCCAGCGGCCTGCCCAGGGACTTCAAGAAACCCGACTCGCCCAGGCCTGAACCGGCGGATTCTCCAGAGTCAAAGCGCTCCTGCTTGATGTAGAAGATTTTGGGGGCCACTTCGTGTGGAGAGATGAAGCCCTGCTCCCCGGAGCCTTTGGGGCAGCCCTCGCGGCCCCCCAGTACCTCCTCCTCCTCTTCCTCCCCTTCGTCCAGGATGACCTTCACGGGCTGGTCCGTGGAGCCACTGCAGACCTGGCCCTGACGTTCCTCTTCTTCCTCCTCTTCCTCCTCCTCGTCGTCATCGTGGGGCACCCGGATCTTTAGCACCTCCCCGTCCGGGCAGCCCTGCTGCGAGCGGTGGCCGGGCCCGTCCACATCCCCTGCCCCCTCCCCATCATCCCTCAGCCCAAAGTAGTTGCTGCTGCTGGGAGACTGGCTCTCGCTGGCCCGGCTGGACCACGGCCGGCAGGGGCCCCCTTCCAGCTCCTTCAAGATACCGGAGCACTGGTCCACCACTTGCCACATCTGGAGACCGCTGGCCACCAGCAGGTGGCTAGGCAGGGCCTCCAGCTGCAGCTTCAGCCGCCCTGAGTAGATGAGCTGGAGCAAGTTCTCGAAGGCCTCCGGCTCGATGACGCTGGGCAAGACGATGCAGTTGGTGTCGTTGAGGAGCAGCTTGTCGTGGAAGTAAGGGGAGGAGGCGGCCAAGACGCTCTTGTGCGCCTGGAAGACCCGGCCCTGGACGTGGATGGAGATGTCGCAGAATTTCCCCTCCAGGCGGTGCTTGTTGAGCGACTCCAGCAGCACGGAGGCGTAATGGGGGAACTGGATCTGCACACAGCGGGATTCGGGCTCCATGGCGCTGGCTGCTCGGGGAACGGCCGTCCAGGGGCGCACAAGGCAGCTGCATGGACAGAAAAAAGGGGGGCGGGGAGCAGGGAGACAAAAGCCAGGTGAGGGGAAAAGAGCCGATCCTGGAAGCCGCTCTCTTGCCAATGACCCCACGAGGGAAGGCTCAGGGGGGTGGGAAAGGCTGAGGCTTAAAACCCACCTTGGATTACAAATATATAGGCCCTCAAAAAGGAGGGGGGATGTACTCTGCACCACCTCAAGGGCACCCTCTCCTCCGACTGGTGCTAAAAGCAGAACTGTGACCAAGGACCTGTTGCCCATCAAACAGATCACTGGTACCAGGGGCAGGAAGAGGGCAGGAAGGGGGGGCTGGAACTGGGGGCTTTGGAAGACTAGAGCCAAGAGTGGCCTTGCAGCTAGATGGGCAGTCTGTAAATCAGTGGTTCTCAACCGGTGGGTCCCCAGATGTTCCTGGACTGCAACTCCCAGAAGCCTCCAGCATTGCGCTGTGCTGGAAGAAGTTTCTGGGAGTTGCAGTCCAGGGACATCTGGGGACCCACAGGTTGAGAACCACTGATGTCAATCAATCAATCAATCAAATAAGTAAGCAAGCAAGTGAGTGAGTGAGTAAGTAAGCAAGTAAGCAAGACAGGCAGACTGCTGGCCTGACTTCCAATTCCCCTCCTTTTTCCTCCCCAGGGTTTCCTTGAAGAGACGGCCATCCCTTCAAGGAAAGCCCTGGGAGGGAAAAGGAGGGGGATTGGAAGTCAGGCCAGCAGTCTTTCGCCTCTATAAACAAACATACGCACGCACGCACACCAAACCCAAAACACAAAATATGTTGTGTGTGTCATACATGCATGCATGCACGCACACACACACACACACACACAATATCCACTTCTGCCCCATAGCCCTAACAAGGAGTAGCTTCCTAATTCTTGCCCTCCCCCAGGTTTGGCTTTTTTAAGGAGTCCCAGGGAGAGGAAAAAGTGCCTCCCTTCCCGCCTCCCCAAAAACACCTTGCGGGGGGAGGGGGGGCTCTTCCAGGCAGCACAGAAAAGGCAGAGCAGGAAGGGGGAAGACCTCGAACAAGCCCCTGAGGCAACCCAAAAGGGTCCCTCTGTGTCTTGGGGTCTTATTTTTTGGGGGGTGGGGCAGTGGGGGTTTAGGGTTAGAGAAGCCAGGAATAAGTACCCCAGGAGGAGGAGGAGGAGGAGGAGGAGGAGGAGGAAGACGTGTCTGCAAGCCCCCTTCCAAGGCAGATACAGTGGATCCTTGTATAACACACAGTTTGTATAACAAAAAAATCTGCACAACATAAAAAATTCCAGAGACAAGGGAAAATTTGCTTCGCATAATCGCCCATGGGGTGAATCCATACAACATAAAAATGTTGTTGTATGGATTCAATGCATTCCTATGGGAAATCTGTATAAAGGAAAGTTTGCTTAACAGAATTTCATTTGGAACGAATTAATTCCTTTATACAAGGTACCACTGTACTACAAATGGGTGTGTGTGTGTGTGTGTTGGGGGGGGAGCAATGGAGACCCAAACACCCCCCACTCCACCACTCCACCTCCCACCCCTAGGGAGGGAGGCAGCCAGCGAGCCTTCTGGGGATTAGGGGGGGGGGTATCTCCTTGCTGGAGATGCCCCTCGGTGACCCGACCACCCCCCCACCCCATTTCACCCCACCCCACCCCTCCCCACAATGCCATTCGCGGGTGGTGGGGGCTCTTTTGAGAAGGGGGGGTGTCTCATTCCTTTCCCCACACACACACACACACACACTCCAAGCTAGCACACTCCTCCTCCGGTTGGGAGCAGCCCTGGCGCTTTCACCTGGCGGCGGCGGCGGCGGCGGCGGCGACGTCACACTCCCTCCCTCCCTTCCAACGCCTGACTTCCGGCCCGCCTCCGTCCCACCCACCGGAAGCGCCCGAGCCCTCGCCCCGCCCCGCCCCGCCCCTTTTCAGCCTCTCGCCCAATGGGGGAACAAAAAAGCCGGCGCGGACTGGACCCTTCCGCCGTCTTCGTCCCGCCCCCTCGGCTGACCGTAGCCAATGGGAGAGCGGATCCTCGTGTCCGGAAAGTCCCGCCCACTCCGGGCTGGCAGGAGCGTCTCTCTCTCTCTCTCTCTCTCTCTCTCTCTCTCTCTCTCTCTCTCTCTCTCTCTCTCTCGGGCGGCCCCGCCCACCTTCCCGCTAGAGGTCGAAGCCCTGGCCGGGAGCGCCACACCCCCTTACCCCGCCTCTTAGGCGGAGCCCCTGGGTGCGACAGAGGCTCGGATTGGCTGCCCTCGGGATTGGTCACGTGCGTTGGCCAATGAGAGACGGCCGAACGGTGCTGAGAGGGGGGGTAGGTCAACGTCACGCCCTGCGGTCCCATTGGGCAATACAAAAGGGTGGGCCTTTCCACCGATTGGTTGGGCGAGGTATCATTCTTGGTGGCTTGAAGGGGGTGCCCTCAGGACGCCTCCGGAGGCTGTGCCGCCTCCTGCTGGACCTTTGTAGGAAGTGACGCCTCGCCCATAGTTTTCTGGACTCCAACTCCCATAATCCCCCACCCACATGTCCAGCGATGGAGATCCACAGATGAATTTTTTCCCGGTGGTCCAATCTTTCGCTCCTGTGATTTTATTGCAGTTTAAATCAAACAATTAAGATTATTTATTTATTTATTTATTCATTTATACCACAGTCCTTTGGCATTGGCAACACAGGCTTGGAATTCTGGGAGTTGTGGTCCAAAAACATCTGGAGGGTCAAACTTTGGACACCCCTGATTTGCAGTACAGTAGGACCCTGGTATCCACTGATTCATTATCCACTGATTCAGTTGTCTACGGTTGGCAAAGGCAAAATAAATATAATTTAGCATCCGCAAAGCAAGCTACTGTCACAAAGAGCAGCTGTAATGCAAGCTATCACAAAACAGCAGTTTTGGGGGGACATTTTGGTGTTCTTTAGTATCCACAGTTTTCATTATCCACCCGAAGGCTTAGATCCAATCCCCAGCAGATACTGGGGTCCTACTGTATATCCCACCCATCTGGCCAATCAAGGCTGAGCCTGTGTGGTTTCCCCAGGCCCACGTGTGACACCACTAGAAAAGGCACAGGCACTGGAAAGGAGAAAGAGTGGGTCCCACCCACTCGCGTTCAACTCAGTCCAAACGGGACAAGCCTCAAGAATAAACCATGCTCGCTTCTTTCTATTTGGCTAAGAGGGTTCTTTGTTCTGGGACGAGATCTGTGGAGGGGACCACCAATCTTGCAGTGGATCAGGCCCTATGGTGGTGGACCTCGGGCGCTGCAGATGTTTTGGCCACAGCTCCCAGAATCCCGAGCCTAGATTTCCAGTGACAAAGGACTGTGGGAGTGGTGGTCCAAAACATCCGGAGTGCCCAAAGTTCGCCACCACTGCACGGCATGGCAAGAGACATTCAGGAAGCATTCTGTCACGGTACTCTTAGTGATTCCCCCCCCCCCCTTGGGTTCAGCAATAGCAGCCAAAGGTCTGGTGGGGAAAATGTCTTTCCACCTCATTTGCTGGCCTCGAGGCAAACCCAGGCTGGACCTTTGCCCACAATGTGCACCTGTGGGTCGCTCATCATCACCATCATCTTACAAATGCAGAACTGAAAGGGACCCTCTGGATGACTGAGCCCAGGGGTGGTCTTAGCGAAGAACAGCAGGTGGCAACACATAAATGTTCTGTATCTGTGGGTTCTTCCCTTCTCAGGTTGTGGATGAGTAGTGGATGCCAATCTGGCCCTGTTGCTCCGGTTGTTAACGCTTCCCTTTCGTTTTGGTGGGCAACGTAGTCCAAGGAGGGCCTAATACAAATCCTTAAGCCAACAGTCTGTCTGGCTCGACTGGACACCGCTGGGCGGTACAAAGGGATGCTTATACAACCACTGAGTGCGTGGCGATGAGTCACGTCCGGCAACCGGTGTGTGGGGTTGATCCAAGCTCAGTTACTGCATGAGACCTATGGCTTGGGTCCAGAATATCTGACGGTTGCTAAAAAATATGGCTTTTTAAGACTGCCTTCGTCGACTATGAGGTGGAACGTTGCTTGACCTTGGTTTTGTTCACCCATTTTTCTTATTTTGCGCCATCTTAGGGTGTTTTTTTTCCTTAAGTTTAAGTTTATTATGTGGGTTTATCATTTTATGTCGTGAGCCGCCCAGAGTTCCCTTGGGGAACTACAAACACAAATATAAATAAATAAATAAATAAATAAATAAATAAATAAATAAATAAATAAATAAATAAATGGCAGCCCGTTCTGGTTTGTTTGTTTTTTTCTGAGTCCCCACTCCCTGTATTATACAGTGGTCCCCCTCCATTTAGCAGTTCATATACTCCGGTCCCAGCAAATCGCGGGACTGCAGTAAATGAAAGACAAGGCCCCTTGGGTTAAGCTGCGTGGGCCTGTTTGAGGCCTCCTGCACTTTCCTGACGCCAGGCACTGCCCCCAATGGCCATCTGACGGGCTTCCTGGGCCTGTCGGAGGCCCCCAGAAGTGGCTTCTGGCAAACTGGATGTTCTCCGGAAACCACTTCTGGGGCCTATGACAGACCCATTTGGGGCAGCACCAGGCCTCAAGTAAGTGTAGGAGGCCCCAGGTAGCCCCCCCCCCAGTCCTGACCCAACCCATCACCCGCATATTGCAGATTTTTCTATTACAGTGGTCCCCCACCCATTCACGGTTCATATACTGCGGTCCCGCTATATCCCCCCTGGGGTAAGGGGAGGGAAGTGCCTCAAAAGCGACTTCCGGTTCGCAGGGAGGCCCTTTTGGGGCCTCCAAAAGACCCGGAAAGGCCCTCGCAGGCCCATTCAGGGCAGCGCCAGGCTGGGAGTAAGTACAAGAGCACCCAGCTAGCCCCCCCCCCCCCCCCAGGCCTGACTCGACCTGCATCCGCATATCACAGATTTTCAATTATCTCGGGTCGGGTTGGGTCCCTAACCCCCGTGATAGGCAGGGGATTACTGTAGTACAGTGGTACCTCAGTTTACGAGTACAGTATCTTGGTTTATGAGTATTTCACAAAACAAGATATATATATATATATATATAAATTGCCCATGCAGCAGCTTTCAGTGCAAGCAGTGGGCCTGCACCAGGTCTCCGGTCCTACCCACTGTGACTGCCACAGTGGGGGAAATAAAGCAAATTCCCCCACAGGAAATAAGTGGAAACTGGGACTCTTGAGGGAATCATCGGAGTTTCCATTATTTCCAATGGGGAAATTGGCTTTAATATACAAGTATTTTGGTTTACGAGCATGCTTCCAGAATGGATTGTGCTCGCAAACCAAGGTACCACTGTCTATATTTAGCATGTGCTATTATCCAGGGATTTCGGTACAGTATCCATGGGGCAGGAGCCCTTGCGGATAATGGGGGTTCTCCTGTCAATCCTCAGAACGTCCTCCTTGTGAAACTTAGCATCTGCCTCTGACGGAGAGGACCTGTCTACGAAAGCTTGCATTAAAACAGAGAAACCCCCCCCCCTCAACCTTTTTGTTTGAGCACCAGGGGCCACTTTTGTAGCTGCATGGGGGGCTGCAGTGGTTAAATGCCTGTCCTGCAGGTAAAAATGTGCTCATGACCTGGGGTTCGACCCCAGGTAGCTGGCTCATGGTTGACTCAGCCTTCCATCCTTCTGAGGTCGGTAAAATGAATACCCAGCTTGCTGGGGGGGGGGGCAATGTGTAGCCTGCATTACTGTAATTAAAAACTGTAAACTGCCCAGAGACTACTTGAAGTGGTATGGGGTGGTATATAAGCAGAACAGTTTGCTCTCTGCTTCTTTCATGTGCAAAGGAGGCTTTCCCCCCAACGGCACACATGCACATACAAACTCCCCCACCCCTCGCACTGCTTCTGTAGAGCCCTAAACAAAGATGGTTGAACTCTGTGTGTGTGTGTGTGTGTGTGTGTGTGTGTGTGTGTGTGTGTGTGCATGCGCGTGGGGGGGGGGGGAGAGGAGCCTTACATGGAGGGTGGGGTAGTGGTTGAGGTGCACACATCCACTTGGGGATGCACCTCACAGGGGACCCTGCTGGTTGTGTGGCCCAGTTCCTTAAAAGCCGTGGAACAAGTCTATGGCCCATGGGACCTTTGGGCAGTGGGTGGCATATAAATTGTATAAATAAATTAAAAAAAATTGTAAGGTGACGCTGCCCGGTTCATGGAGGCCTTCGGGCAGCTTTCTGGCGGACTGGCTGATGACCCGATTGATGCCCTGGTGGATAGGTGGTATGAGGGTGCCGCTGGGGCAGTCAACCGGTTCCCCCTCAAGCGCTTCCTCCGTTGTGGAGCCCCCCGCTCGCCGTAGTTCATGGCTGAGCTGCGAGTGATGAAACAAGAACGTAGGAAGCTCGAGTGCAGATGGAGAAAGGATCAGATGGTAGTGAATAAGGCTGCTCTTAAACAGCTGACCAGCCGTTACGTTTATGTGATCAGGGACGCTAGAACATCTCATGCCTCCCTGAGAATTGGTGAGGCCTCAAACCGCCAGGCGGAGTTGTTCCGGGTGGTTCGAGACCTCTCCAGTCCTGGTCAGCTGGGGCCTCCTTCTAGTGAGTTCATTAATGAGCAATTTGCAGCCTATTTTAGATCAAAAATTGAGGCCATCCGTTCCGATCTGCCCCCTGGTTGCGCTAGTCCATCCTCTGATGTCTCTGGGGCCTCACCTCCTCGGTCTCCTCGTCTGGTTGAGTTTGGGCCTGTGTTACCAGCGGAGGCCTCCAGGTCTATGGCTCACTGCCGTCCGGCAGCTACTCCTTTTGACCCTTGCCCAGCCTGACTTATTAAATCCGCTGGACGGAACATGCCGGAGTAGGCTTCCTCCATCACCACCGCTTCCTTCAGGGAGGAATCTTTCCTTCTTGCCTGAAGGAGACAGTGGTGAAGCCCACTTTAAAGAAGCCCGGCTTGGCATTGGACAATCTTGCCAACTATCGCCCGATATTCAACGTTCCCTTCCTGGGCAAGGTTGTCAAGAGGGTGGCCGCCATCCGGCTTCAGTCGTACCTGGAGGAAAATCATATCCTGGACCCATTCCAGTCTGGGTTCAGGCCGTTTCGGGGGACCGAGACTGCCCTGGTCGCTCTGCAGGATGACCTCCTCAGGGAGGCCAACAGGGGGTGTTCCTCCCTGTTGGTCCTCCTTGATTTGTCAGCGGCCTTTGATACCGTTGACCACGGTATCCTGCTGGATCGTCTCACCAAGGTGGGAATTGGGGGCTCAGCATTCTGCTGGCTCTGGTCCTTCCTCGACGGCCGGTCTCAGTGGGTTCAGCAGGGGGATGACTTGTCGGCTCCTTGGATGCTCCCTTGTGGGGTGCCCCAGGGGTCGGCAATCTCCCCCGTGCTGTTCAACATTTACATGAGGCTGCTGGCTGAGGTCATCAGGAGATTTAGAGTTCGCTGTCATCAGTACGCTGATGATATGCAGCTCTATCTCTCCTTTTCTACCTCTGCAGTGGAGGTAGTACGCTCCCTCAATCTGTGCCTGGAGGCGGTCCTGGAATGGACCAGGATCAACAGGCTCAAACTGAACCCGTAGAAGACTGAGATTGTTCTTCAGGGTGCCCTTGTCTAGGTACAACGCCCCCCTCCCTAGTCTGGGGGGAGTTTCCATCTAGCCTACGGACAGGGCTAGGAATCTGGGTGTGGTCCTGGACTCGGCCCTCTCCCTGGAAGCCCAGGTGATGGCCGTCTCCAGGGCCGCTTTTTTCCACCCCCGCAGGATAGCCCAGATCCGTCCGTACCTCGATGAGACCTCCCTGAGGACAGTTGTGCAGGTCCTCATGATCTTGAGGATCGATTACTGCAACGCACTCTACGTGGGGTTGCCCTTGACCCTTATCCGGAGACTCTAATGGGTACAGAATGCAGCATCCAGACTGGTGGTGGGTGCTCGTAGATACGATCACATCACCCCAGTTCTGGCACGCCTGCATTGGCTGCCCTTGGCTCTCCGGATAAGGTTCAAGGTCCTGGTTTTGGTTTTCAAAACCCTCCATGGCTTGGGTCCTGAATACCTGTTGGAGAGTATCTCCCAGAGGTCAACTAAGGCTAGGCCCATCCGAATGTCGCAGACACGCTCACTTAGGGTGGCCACTCCTAGAGGTGCGGAGGTTGGCTACGCATGGCCGTGCCTTCTCTGTTGTGGGCCCCTGCATGTGGAATCACATACCAAGTGAGCTGCACCTTGCACAGTCCCTGCCTGCCTTCAAAAAAGCTTTGAAAACCTTGCTTTTTAAGGAGGCATATGGCAACCTTTAATTTTATTTTAATGTATTCATTCCTGTATGTTTTTTTTTCTTGTCTGTTAGAATGTCCTGCTGCCTCTTGCCGAGGGTCTTCCCTTTTTTTTTGGTTTATATTGTCATTTTTATCTTGTTGTTTTATCTTTTTTTACTCTGTAAACCGCGTAGAGTTCCTGTGGAAAATGGTGTGGTGTATAAATGAAACAAACAAACAAACAAACAAACAAATAAATAAATAAATAAATAAATAAATAAATAAATAAATAAATAAATAAATAAATAAATAAATAAATATGGCTCCAGCAAAGTAAAAATCAATGGCAATGCTGGATATTACTTACCACCTACCTATTATGATTTGTTTACTCTATCTGTTTATTATGCTTACATATATATAGTTGTTCTAACTTTTCTTATATACCACCTGGAGTTGTTCTCTGAATTAAGCTTGGTGGTATATAAATCCAAATGAAGGAATATTTATTTATTTATTATTGTGCTTATTAACCGCACTGGCTTTCCCAAAGGGAACTCTGGGCGGTGAATGAATGAATGAATGAATGAATGAATGACCTTTAAGGTGCCACATATCCACAGTATGGGCTTACCACACCTTAAGAAAAGTGGCAACATGGACAGATGGGCCTAAAAATGCCCCACCCCCACCCCTCAGGCTCCTTCTGTTCGCATCTCTGCCTTCTTTCTGGACTAGATGGTTCCTTTTGCCCCACATCACCCAGTGGCCAAATCGGGGGTCTTTTTCAATTGCTCTCCCCGGTTCTCCCTGTGGGGGGGGGGTCTTCCTCCGCCTGCCCCTGGTTCCCACCCTCACCCATAATGGCTCAAGAAGGGTCGTGAGCCCAACTCTGCCACCCACCCACACCCAGCTCAAGAGGCCATAAAAGCTGTTGTCCACCCACCCCTCTCTTTTGGGGTAGGGGCAGAATTAGGCCAAGAGAGAGAATCCGAAGAGACCTTTGGGTAGTGGGCGGCATATTAATTGTAAAGGTTGCTTCACATTCTTCCTTGTTCCGCAACTAGTTTTGTACCGTGACAGCGGCGGTTACTTCACATCCGTTTTGTCTCTGTAGTTGTTGCGTTTAGGAGCGGTACACAAAAAATGTTACTTCACGTCCATCTCGCAACAACTGAAATTTGTCTCAACCACACCCGTGGAACGGGTGCTAAGCGAGACAAATCTGTACCTAGCATTAGGGTTGGGTTTTCTCTTGCCCTTTTCTGTTCCGCTTCTTGTCCTGGTTAAGAGGATGTGAAGTAACAGCTGTACTGGTAACCTGGCAGGCATTGTCAGCACAGCTTTTGTGTCCATGTAGTGCAGGCATGTCCAAACTTCGGCTCTCCAGATATTTGGAACAGCAACTCCCACAGTCCTTTGCCAATGGCAATCTAAGCTTAGAATTCTGGGAGTTGTGGTCCAAAACATCAGGAGGGACGAAGTTTGGACATGCCTGATCAAGTGGTTAGTGGGTGAAGCGACATATATCATTACTTTCCCTATGGTGAAAAACATGCAACTAAAATGTGTAAGAAAGAAAACATTATCAATGCTGCCACATTGGCATATGAAAACCATAATACAGTGACCCCCCCGCCTATCACGGGGGTTAGGGACCTGACCTGACCTGCGATAATTGAAAATCTGTGATATGCGGATGCAGGTCGGGCCGGGCCTGGGGAACCTAGCTGGCAGCTCTTGTACTTACCCCCAGCCTGTCGCTATCCCGAACAGGCCTGCAACAGGCCTAGAAAGGCCCTTGGAGGCCTCAAAAATGATTTTCGGCAACCTGGAAGTGACTTCTGGTTCGCAGGGAGGCCCTTTTGGGGCCTCCAGAAGGCCTGGCAAGGCTTTTGCAGGCACATTTGGGGCAGTGGCAGGCTGGGAGTAAATAAGTAAGGCCTGAAACAGGCCTTTCCTCCTTACCCCAGGGGGGCTTTTTTCATATACTGTGGTCCTGCGATATAGCGGGACCGCAGTATATGAAGCGCAAATGGGCGGGGGAACACTGTATCAGTAAATTGAAATATCGAAAAAGAATTTTTTTATACCCCCCCCAAAAAAAGAAAAAGGAAGGTAGACAAATTCAGTGTTTGTCACGGTACAAGACCGTGAGGTAACACTTGTCACGAGACAAGTTATCACGACCATGGGAACACTGAAACAGGGACAAAACCACGTGATCGTGACCAACGCTGTCACGGTACAAAACTAGTCATGGAACAAAGAAAGACATGAAGTAACCGCTAGCGTTGGTCACGATCACATGGTTTTGTCTCTGTTTAGTCTCTCTTTCTGTTTTCTCATGGTCGTGATGATGGGTCTTGTGACAACTGTTACTTCACGGTCTTGTTCTGTGACAAATTTTGAATTTGTCTTGCTTTATATTTATTTATTTATTTTTAAACTTATATACCGCAGCCTATTTCCCCACAGGGACTCAGTGCGGTTTACACAGTACAATAGGAAATACAAGAGATAAGAACAATAAAAAACAGAAACAACATTATTCAGGACGGCGAGCCTAAATAGGCAGGGCAACAAAAGGCGAGGGGGGGGAGTTACCCCTGGAGGTTTCCAAAAGCGTCCTTGAATAGCCATGTTTTTAAGGCTTTCTTAAAGGACGCCAGCGATGGATCTTGCCACAACTCGCTCGGCAAGGCATTCCAAACGGATGGGCCAACCACCGAGAAAGCCCGGTTACGAGTAGTTGTTTTACGGGCTTCCCTCGGCGTGGCTATCTGGAGCGAGAGGGCCTCAGAAGAGCGGGTGGGTCGGGGCAGATCTGAACGTTGGGAGATACACTCTGTCAGATAGACAGGGGCCAAGCCATGGAGGGTTTTGTAAACCAAAACCAACACCTTGAACCTTATTCGGGAAGCAACGGGCAACCAGTGCAGCTGAACCAGGATGGGGGTGATGTGATCGAACTTACGTGCACCAACCACCAACCTGGCCGCTGCGTTCTGGACCCGCTGCAATCGCCGAACAAGGTTCAAGGGAAGCCCCATGTAGAGAACGTTATAGTAATCCAACCTCGATATGACCAGCACCTGTACCACTGTCCTGAGGGAGTCCCCATCGAGGTACGGGCGAATCTGGGCGATGAGCCTAAGGTGGTAGTAGGCCGACCTGGTCACGGCAGCCACCTGGGAATCCAGGGACAAATCCGGATCCAGGACGACGCCCAGACTCCTCACTCTTTGCGCCAGCTGGAGGGCGGACCCACCCAGACTGGGAAGAGGGCCACAGTACCCCTCCGGGCCACCCCCAAAGAACAAAACCTCGGTCTTGCCAGGGTTGAGCCTGAGTCTGTGAGTCCTGGTCCAGTCCAAAACTGCGGCCAGGCAGCGATCAAGAGTCTGGACGGCCTCCACTGCATCGGTGGAAAAGGAGAAATAGAGCTGCGTGTCATCAGCGTACTGATGACAGCAAACTCCATAACTCCGGATGATCTCAGCCAGCGGCTTCATATAGATGTTAAAGAGCATGGGGGAGAGTGACGACCCCTGGGGCACCCCACAAGAGAGTGTCCAGGGAGACGACAAATCACCCCCCAGGCTCACACGCTGGGAGCAGCCCTCGAGGAAGGAGCGGGGCCAGCGAAAAGCCAGACCCCCGATCCCCACCTCAGAAAGCCGCCCCAGGAGGATACCGTGGTTGACGGTATCAAAAGCCGCTGACAGGTCGAGAAGAACCAGCAGGGTAGAACAACCCCTGTCAGCCCTCCTCAACAGATCATCATGCAGAGCGACCAGTGCCGTCTCAGTCCCATGACGCGGCCTAAACCCAGATTGGAAAGGATCCAGGATATGGTTCTCCTCCAGGAACGTCTGGAGACGCAGGGCGGCGACCCGCTCAATCACCTTGCCCATGAAAGGAACATTGGCTATAGGGCGATAATTAGACATATCGTCTACAGCCAGGCCAGGTCTTTTGATAATGGGCTTCACCATCGTCTCCTTCAGACGACTGGGAAAAAATCCCGTCTCTGAAGGATGCTGAGGCAATAAGTGAAGCCCATTCCGGCCTGCTCCCTCCGGCGGTCTTAATCAGCCAGGAAGGGCAAGGGTCGAACGGAGAAGCCGCAGGCCTGCAGTGTCCCAGAGCCCTGGAGGCATCCCCTGATGAAACAGACCCAAACTCATCAAACCTGGGCGACCGGGGCGGCTCAGCGCCGGCCGCAACAGAGGGTGGATCTATGCAACCGGCGTCCAGCTTGGAACGGATGGCCTCTATCTTGGATTTTAAAAAGGCTGTAAATGACTCACTAGTGAAATCACTAAGAGGAGGCCCAGGCGGACCAGGATTGGTGAGGTCTTGAACCACCCGGAACAATTCCGCTTGACGGTTCGAGGCCTCACCAATTCTCAGGGAGGCAAAAGATCTCCTGGCGTCCCTGATCGCTCGGGAATAGCGACTGGTCGACGCCTTAACCGCAGCCCAATTCAAAGCCATCCGAGCGTTTCGCCATCTGCTCTCCAGCCTCCTCCGCTCTTGCTTCATCGCCCGCAACTCCGCGGTGAACCACGGTGAAGAGCGGGCTCTGCATCGGATAAGGCGCTTGGGGGCGATCCGGTCCACTACCCCAACCACCTCCTCAAACCACCTATTGGTCAGGGAGTCAACCGGATCGTCAACCAGTCCGCCCGGAAGTCCCCCAAAGGCATCCGAAAACCGTACAGGGTCCAGGAGCCTTCGGGGGCGGGCCCAGATGGAGGGGCCCAGCCCCCTGTGGGGCGGGGTGGCGATTGATAGGGAAAAGGTCAGCAAATAATGATCTGACCATGACACGGGTCGGGTGCACATCCTCCCGACCCCCAGATCAACACCCGCCGATGAGGAGGCAAAAACCAGGTCCAGGGTATGTCCTCCCTTGTGGGTGGGGCCGATGACATACTGAAACAGGTTCATAGAGGCCATGGACTCCATGAACTCCAGAGCAGCTCCCGACAGCTCAGACTCGGCATGCACATTGAAGTCCCCAACCACCAAAAGGCAGGGGGATCTCAAAAGTGCCGCCGAGATGAACTCGGAGAGCTCCGGAAGGGAGAGTGCAGGGTTGTGGGGAGCGCGGTACATGAGCACAATCCCAAAACTGTCCCTGTGTCCCACCACAAGGTGAAGACATTCTAAACCCGGACTCACCAACATCGCAGATCTGCTGACATGAAGAGATTCCCTAAACACAATGCCCCCCGCCCCCCCAACTCTCTGACCTGCCCAGATGCTGAACGCCGTAGCCCTGGGGGCGAAGAAGGGCGAGAGAAGCTCCCCCCCTCGCCAATCCAGGTCTCTTTTTTTAATATCGTAAATAAAACTTTCGATATTCGATTTACTAGTCTTCTGGGCTTTACACGTCAATGCAACAGAATTTTCAGTTACTTTCTTTAAAATAAACATTTGCACTGTGTGGTGTTTCCTCATAGGGAAACTAATGTCGAATGCTACTTCAGCCGCTGACCACTAGGTGGACACTGGTTGTTGCGTGACAGTTGTTACCACACGGTCCCTTTTCTCGGAACAGGAACAGGGAACAAACCGTGACAAGAGAATACCCCAACCCAGCACCAGTTACAGTATTGTCATGCTCTGATCCTGCCCCGGGGGCGAGGCTGAGACAAATTTCAGCTGTTGCATGATGGACGTTAAGTAAGATTTTTTTTGTATACGTCTGAAGCGCAACACTTACAGAGACAAAACGGACATGAAGTAACCACCAAAGAAGGAAAACTGCTATCCATCTAGACCACCTCACGGGGATCAATGGTGTGGTAGGAAGACCCAAATTCCTGCCCTCAAGTGGTGTGGGGCAGGCAGACTGATGGAGCCGGTTGCCCCCTCCCACCCCATGGGTAGCCCCCCGTTCCCTCTCTGAAGAGCTGATCATCATTTTCATGGCACTCACGGGAGCAGGGCATAAATTAAATCAATCAACACATTCCCTGTGTGCCCATAGCCCTCCCCTTGCCCCATTGCCCGGGCAGGCGACGTGGCATAAAAGACCAATTGCTTTTTATTAAACATTTTCTTCTGTTTTCACCACACACTCCAGGAAAAAAAATGAGAGAGAGAAAAATAATAAATTTGACATAAAATAAACTCCAGAGCTTGAGAGAGAGAGAGAGAGAGAGAGAGAGAGAGAGAGAGAGAGAGACTGAGGACCCAAGAGATGGGGTGGGCAGGCGGGTGGGGGGGTGGGAGAGCTGCCAGGGGGAGTCAATTTAAGGCCCCATGGCTCCTACTCTCTTCCACTTGGGGGGTGGGGGGAGAAGGTATGTACAGGGGGCTGAGATCAGGGGTGGGGATTGTAGGAGAAAGAGAGAGAGAGAGAGAGAGAGAGATCATCTTATATACAGTACAAATCCCGCGGTAATTACACCTGTGGGGGGGGCAGGCTGTGGGGAGCAGGCTGTTGGGGAATGGGGGGGGCAGAGGGAGGAAAGCGGAGGGCTGGGGGGGAAGGGGCGGAAAAAATAGGATTTCACCTATGTACAAACTTTTATATAATAATAATTAATAATAATAATAATTAATAATCAATAATTAATCATCATCATCATAATTCATCATAATAATACGTATAAATATCTACGGCGCCGCCGGAGCCACCGTCCTTGTCCGAGGGGGAGGGGAGTGGTTTTTTTTGGTGTGGGGGGTGTGAGGGCAAAAAAAGAAAGGGGGGGGTTCGAGGCAAGAGCGAGTCCTTGCAAAATAAATCCAGTCCAGTGGGAAGCAGACATGGCCAGGAGAGGGTTGGGGGTGGGTGGGTGAGCAGACAAATGTGCGGTGGGGGGGGGGCACTGCAGGAAAAACTTGGGGAGAGCAAGAGGGGTCAGAGGAAGGTAAAGGGGGGTGCGCCGGGAAATAGGCAGAAAGAAGAAAGACCCCACGGTACGCTGGAGGAACACACACACACCCCCAGCCCCAAAATTAGATGCAGCAGCGGCAGCAGCGGCAGCAGCAGTGGTAGCTCAGGACCTGAAGCGCGATGGACAGACGGACGGACGGACGGACGGACGGACGGCGAGCGAAGGAGCGAGCACCGCGCAGGAGGGGCAAAGGGGGGGGTGTGTGTCACCGCCAGGGCCCCCCCTCTTTTGCCTCCGCTTCCCTCCAGCAGGCTTGTGGGACGGGGACCCCACCCCCTCCAACCCCACCCCTGAGCACCCTACAGCTGAGCAGTTCCAAAAATAATCATCAATCAACTAATAATTAAGAAGTAGAAGAAGAAATGGCTTCGTTTGAGAGTTTTTGACGAGCGCCCACGCCCCCCACCTGGCCGGTTCGCGCCTCCCACTACACCCCCCCCCAAAAAAAAAATACCACATAGGGATCCAAGCCGAGGGAGGAAAAGTCAAGCATCATCAGCATCCTTCCCCCCCCCCACCCCCACTGTAAAGTGGAGGAAGAGCGGTGGCTGCTTGGAGAGATTTTTTCGAGGGGGGGGGGTTATCCAGGAGAAGATCCAGCAAGAAAGGGGTGCGAGGGGGGTCACTGTACAGAGCAGGCGAAGCCCTTTGTCAGATGAAGGAGGGGGTTCATATGGGGGGGGAGGAGGGAGAGGGGTCAGGCGCCAGGGAAGGGACTTGGCCCCTTTTAGGGAAAGGGGTTTGGAGACCCACAATTTGGGGGTTGTTGTTGTTGTTGGAGGCGCAGCCAAGACTTGCTGGCCCGTGTTATGTATGCAGAGCACCCCCCCCTTCCGTGCCAGCTTCTCTCCAACTCCCTCCTCCCCCATGGGTGTGGTGGTGGGATCCCAAAGCCAGGCTGAGGGGGGGGGTGAGAGGGACGGAGGAAGGAAGAGAGAGAGAGAAGCCAGGATATGGGGGGGGGGTCGCGACCCCTCCAAGGCAGCGGGCGACCTCCTCATGTGGGAATCGGGACCAGCCTGCCCACCCCCGGGGAGGCCCCCCGAAGCGTTTCTCTCCCAGCAGCCAAGACGGGCCTTGAGAGCATGTGTGATGGGACCGGGGGGGGGATAGAGGGGAAGGAGCAACCCCTTCTCTCTCCCCCCCCCAGTGAACACCCCCCACCCCCGAACCTCCTGCTGCCTTTTGGAAACACGATCGCAGCGTTACACTGCCCTGGGGAGGGAAATGGAGGCGATGGGGCGGAATGCCACTCCTGAGAAATACCTGTTGGGGGGTGGGGGGTGGAGGGGTGAGTGGGGGGGGGTAAGTGGGGGGGACGTCGGGGCAGGAGGATCCTCGCCCACTCTCCTGCATGTGCAGAGGTTTTGTTTTTGGGGGGTGGGGGGGAGAGTTTAAGATTGTCGTCTGTGCCCTGCTATAAAACACCCTGAAAAATGCATCTAGAGGACCCTTTTCCCGGCCCCTGTGCCTGGATCTGGGCTTGCGGACCCCCACCCCACCCCCCCACCCCGCCCCATCCCGCCCCGCCCGCCGGACCACCCGCCTCTTCTAACCCCGCTCCACTCCCCCCCACACACTCCACGCGTTCCCCCTTCCCCGTCGCTGGGGTGGTGGGTGGTGGGTGGTTGCTGTTGTTTTTTCCGGGTCGGTTGGGCGAGCGGGCGGGCATCCAGGGGCGGGGGGCGTTCGCTAGTGCTCAGACGCGGTGTTGCGAAACTCTCCATTTTCCGTGATCTGGAGTCGCGGGGGCGGAGGCGGTTGCCCGGGTAGGATCCCGTTCCAAGGGGGTCCCAAAGCGACGTTCAGACGCGGGTTTGCTGCACCCACGGCGGGAAGCTGCCTCTCCTGCAGCGGAGACAGAAGGGGGGGGAGAAAGAGAGAGCGGCGCTTATTTATTCACGTTAAGGGGGCGCCACCGCGCAGGGAGGGGGGCCGTCCACCCCTGCCCCACAGAAAGGGCATCCCTCCCCCGCTGCTGCCACAAGAAAACTAGTCCCCTTCCCCGACTCCAGGCATCCCCCCCCCACCCCAGGTGAAGAGCGACCCCCCCCACACCCCTCTGCAGGTCGGGCACAACCTCTTCCCCACCACTACCCCATGTCTCCACCCACATGGTGAGTTTCTGGGAGCCACTTGGCCAGGGACCCCAATGCAGCTCCCCTCCCCAACCCCCCCCCTGAGGTCCCTCCTCCCCCCTGGCACTAACCTCTCGGTGCCAGCTTCCACCACGCGGCGGACCCCCCTGGCTGGGAGCAATCAGGGCCCCCTCCTTTCCAGATTGGGGGTGTCTCCTGCACCCTCCACCACCCCCCTCAAGACACAGGCAGGCACACAAGCCCCCCTGCCCAATCTGTGTGTGTGTGTGTGTGTGTGTGTGTGTGTGTGTGCAGCTTAGAGATGGGCACGAAACACAAAAATGGTGTTTCGTTTTCGTTTTGCTTTGTCTCCGTTTCATTTAGTTTCGTTTAAAATAAAAAATTTTACAAAATTTGTTTTGTTTTCGTTTCGTTTCTCTGTGTTGTGTGTGTTTTGTGTTTCTTTTCACTTTTTTACTGTTTTTTTTGGGGGGGCGTAGGTGGTCCTTGTGCAACATGTGTGTGTGTGTGTATTTTTTCCCTCCCCCAAGTCCGTGCCAGATGATCAGCGCTGTGGCGGGGGGAAAGGTTTACCCCAACCTCAGCCCCAATCAGCTTCAACCCACTTGGGGAGGCGGGACCGCGGCCCTCTCCCGACCCAAGGGATCTCCGCCAGCTGTCATCCACTCGTGGCGGAAATCCCTTGGGTTGGGAGAGAACTGGCGGAGGGGAGACCGCAGCCCTCTCTCAAACGCCCTCTGCTGGCTGTCATCACCAGCGGGGAAGAACGAACCTAACCGAACCATTTTTCCCCCCGTTTCGTTTCGTTTCGTTTCGTTCTAAAATCACTATGGGCTTCGTTATTCGTTTCATTACCTAACGAAACGAATAACAAAACGAACTAAATGTTCTTTTCGTGCCCATCTCTAGTGCAGCTGCAGGCAAGGTACGAACCAACGAAGGTTGGAAGGGAGGTGCAGTGGGGGGGGCGCCTGGTGCAATGGGGGGGTTGCAGACAGACACCAGACAAGGACGGCATGGGTGACAGCAGTGCAGGAGGGCGGGGGTGGGGAGGGTTCTGGGGTGGCTCCGAGGGGGGGGGGGTTACAAAGTGTGTGTATGTGGGGGGGGGGCTTGGAAGGCCCTTTTCCTCTCTGGCATGCTCCTTCTTGACACCCACTTGTTTGGACCGCGCCCCCCCCCCCTTGTTGCTTGTCTTCAGATTTAGGAGCCACTTGAAATATTTAGTAGCCCAGAAGCTGGGGGTGTCGCTCAGGGTGGGCTGCCCTCCACCACTGCGCCCCCCCAAACCCCCAGGAAGTGGGGGCACAGCTTTCAGGGTCAACTCAGATGTAAACAGATGCAGTGTGGGGGTGGGTGGGTGGGGAACGGTGGGGAGGGGACCTGATCAAACATGGCTACAAGCCCCCCCCCCAGCTTTCAGCGTTGTAGGCCAATGAGGGGAGGGGGAGCATCAGAGCAGAAGAGCCCCCCCCACCTAGAGACGGTCTTGGGGTACCTCGTCCGACCCCCGCACCCTCCCACCCTAGAAAAGAGAGAGGAGGCTGGGTGGGGAGGGGCTGAAGACTGACTCTTGGCAGTGTGTAGGGGGATCAGGGAGGGCGAGGGGGGGCGGGCGTGTGCAGGACCCACCTGGTCTGCTACTGAGCGGCGAGGGTTCCCCCGATCCCTCCATGTGACAAAGGAAGAGTCATAGAGAGTTACCTGCTGAATCGCTAGGTTGAAATGGAAAAAACACACGGAATAAGGCCCCAGTGGGGGTGGGGAGGGTGAGGGTTAGGGGGTGATCTGTGCCCCCCCACCCGCAGGCAGGGGAGGAGAAGAGGCTCCAGAGGGCAGTCTGTATGTGTGTGTGGGGGGGGGGGCAGAGCAGCAGCGGCCCCCATCTCCCTTAAAATTAAAAGCATTTTTTCAGGGGGAGGGGGGCTGGCACAGTGCCCCCGGTGCCTCGCTATCCCTCTGGGACCCCCCCCCCCCACATCACCCAAAGAGCTGGGGGGGTGGGAACTCCCTCTCTCCCCTCCCCCCACGATCGCCCCATTAGGGCTAAAAAAAACAAAACACCCGCCTTCTGTGTGGGTGGATGTGGGGCAGAGATCTCCCAGACATCAGCTTCCTAACCAGAGAGAGATGATGATGTTGGGGGGAGGGGGGAGGGAAATGGCTGTGATTTATTTGGGGAGGGTCGTCGCAGCCACGCTATGACGTGCGGGGGGGTGTCTATTGCTTCTCTCTCAGGGCGTTTATACACGACCCCTAAGCTCCGCCGCAAATGGCTGCAAGCTCCGGACCTTAAAAATGTTTACCCACCAGCTCCGGAGTTTGCAGACAATTAAGTGTGACCCCACCCACTTTAGCGCGACCCAGCGCACTTTTCTTGTACCTGCTTTTTGATGGTGAAAAATATTTGATGCGGAGAGTGCCTGAGCTCTCCTCACTTCTTTCTGTTGTTTTTCTTTTGCCTCCGCCCCTTAAAGAGGAACCAGGAAGTAAACGGAGGTCGGAGCAACCTCCACCGGCACCGGAGGTAAAAATGCATTCTTTTGTCTCTGTCTAAGGCTTTTTTTTTTCTCCCCTCCCCTCACGCAGACAGAATAAAGAAGTGCGGAGCGGGTGGGGACGGAGGAACAGCAACGAACCCTCAAGATCTCTGGTCTGAATTTAAGGGACCAGCAGATCTTAGGGGTCGTGTAAAAAGGCCCTCAGTCTCCCCTGCCAGAGAGGGGTCCAGGGCAGGCGAAAGTCTGTTCTGCCCCACACCCACACCCACACCCACACCCCGCAGGTCAGCTCTTCTCCATGGTGGGGGGCGCAGGGCCGTGGCTCCTGGCAGGGGTCATATTATGAGCCAATCTGGCAGGGAAGAACCGACTTCTTGGCCCCGACTTGGCCACTCAGGACCTCTCCTTGCGCTCTCTCTCTCTCTCTCGGAAATTTGGGGGCACCCAAGCCCCTCTCTCTCTCTCTGCTTGCCCTCGGACACCCCCCCTTGTGTGTGTGTGTGTGTCTCAAGCCACCTCCCACCACCTCTCCCTTCTTAGGGTGAGACCCTTTGGGGAAGGCAGACGGGGCAACTCAACGATCAAGGAGCTAACCACCACCCCACCCCCTCAGATTGGCTCCCTCGCACACGCCCCCCCTTTCTCTCCCAGGGTCCAGCCCCACACGTAGAGGGCAGCCAGAAGCGCAGGCAGGCAACAGCACAGGCGGACGAATGGGACAGGTGGACGTGGAGATGGGAGGTGGGAGACACACACATCACAACACCAGGAGCGTGCAGGCAGAGGGAAGACCGGGGTGGGTGGGTGGGTGGGTGGGAGGCGGGCAAAGATGAGGAGCATGGGGGGGGTTGGATGGGGGGGGTCGGGCGGAATGGGGACACCATGAAGACACAGAATAGAACAATGACATTGTAATTTCCACCTGAGCGTCGAGCAGCCGCTTCCGCGTTTCGGAGGCGTCGAGGGCGCCCGAGTGATCCCTGCGCAGCTCCTCCTCCACCAGCATCAACCTGCAGGGACAGGCTTCACTGGAGTCAATCCGGGCCCCCCCCAGCCGGCCAAGCAGGCGGGCGGGCGGGGAGCCGGGGCCGCCAGCTGCTGCGGAACGGGGGCTCCCGAGGACGACGGGGCCGCGGTGACGGAGCCCCGAGACCCCGCCGGCGGGGAGCCCCCCTCCCTCACCTCCGGGGTGCACCCACCCCCACACTCTGCTCCACGGGCCCCCCAGCCCTCCTCCGGGCGGGGGGGGGGGAGAGCCGGGGGAGATCGGCCCCAGCATGTGATACTCCCCGTCCCCACCCACCCACCCCCGGGTGTCCCCCGCCCTGCAGCTCACCTGCCAATGATGCTCTTGATCTGGCAGTCCTTCTCCACCTGCTGCTGCCGGAGCCGCTTCTCGCTCTGCTCCAGCCGCTGCTGGTATTGCTGGAGGATCTTGCTGGTCTGCTCCTCCTGGGTGAGCAGCCGGCGCTCGTACTCCTCCAGCTTCCGGTTGGACATGTGCAGGCGCTCCTTCAGGGAGTGGATCTCCTCCTCGTACTCCTTCACCTGCAGGGCCCGCGGCAGGGTGGGTGGGTGTTAGCGATGGGAGGGAAGAGAAGAGAGGATCAGGGGCCTCCCCCTCACCCCGGGCCCGGTTCCCGTCAAGGGGGGAGAGGGAGCGTGCAACTGGGGCACCCCCCCCTCCTTCAGCCAGAATCAGGCCCTGGTGGGAAGGGTTTAAACCAGGCATGTCCAAACTTTGGCCCTCCAGATAATGTTTTGGACCGCAACTCCCACAGTCCTTTGCCATTGGAAACACAGGCTTGGAATTCTGGGAGTTGTGGTCCAAAACATCAGGAGGGCCAAAGTTTGGACAAGCGTGGTTTAAACCCTGGGATCTCCCCAAAGCAGCCTGCCTTCTCTGCTGGTTGCACCCGGAGTCTTTGGCTGTGGGAGGTGCTGGTCGGCCACTACCAGCCACAACCGCCCCTTGGCCCAGTGCTGCTTCGGATTCCCTCTCTGGTGGCAGAACAAGGCCAGCAACCACCCCTGACACCTCAAGAGGAGAGGGTGCCGCCAACTTCACCTGCCCCCCCCCCCACTTCCAAGGGTCAACCGCTCTTGGGGACCCTCCCCCCCCGGCTCCCCCCTCCTACCCTGTCCAGCCGACTCTCGTCCATGGACTTGGAGTACTCTTTCAGCTTGTACTCCTCCCGCTCGATGTGGGAGCTCTCAATGTCAGCAGAGAGGTGAGGCATGTTGGAGACCCAGGCCACCGTCCGCTCGGAAGCGGGCATGGCCGGGTTGAGCGTCGAAGGCGTGTGCGATTGCTGCCAGGGGAGAGAAAGGAGGAAGGAAGGGAGGAAGGAAGGGAGGGCAAGGTGAGTGAGGCTCCCCCGCATTGCTAAGACTGGTGCAGCATCCCTCTCTGATCATCTGCAGGCTCTCAAATTTGCTTTTTTAGGAGCGCTTCACATTTCGACACATACTTGGAACCGCGGTTTTCCTCCCCAGATTTGCACCACGCAAGAAAAGGGGTTGCCGGCTGGGACATAAGGCCATCAAAACTCCCAGTCTCTCTCCCCCCCCCACACACACACACACACCCTGTCTTTTCCGCTACCTCTCTGATCTGATCTGATCTGATCTGGTTTCTGTCACTTGAGGAATTTACTTCCCATACTTTTAAACATAAACAGAGGCTGGCGTGAGCCATAAAACCATAAAACTATACCGCTCTAACTCGGTCTTGTCACCATTTAATGTTCTCACCATTTCTAACAATTAACTCTCCCTCCTCTTCTCCCCCTCTCCTCCCTCCCCTCCCCTATCCATCCCCTACATGCTACAGCCAATGGCTATACAGACTACAGCCTATCAATATCTGGTATGAAATATATATCATATTATACAGTATCGCACACCTTATTCTGCTGCTATATGCCTGAAGAAGTGCACATGTGCACGAAACGTCACATTAAAATATGAAAGTTAGTCTTTAAGGTGCCACATGTTTGTGTCTTTTGTTTTGTTTTGTTTTGTTTTTCTTTGATTTTTGCCTGAAATTTTAGGGAGGGGGGGGAAGTACGCCTATTTTAACACAGCGCTCCAACAAGTTTCATCAACGGCAGAGGAGCGGGTCCCTGAATCCAGCCAAAGGGGCACAGCGGTGGTGTGGGTGGGGATCGAACTTGCAAACACCTTGTAAGGCCAGCATATTGGGGCAAAAAATCCAAACTTCATATATCAACTCATGGGCTCTGAGTTATCCGTGACGGATCAGGAAAGAGATCTTGGTGTGTTGGTGGACAGCTCCATGAAGGTGTCTCCCCAATGTGTGGCAGCAGTGAAGAAGGCCAATTCCATGCTAGGGATTATCAAAAAGGGGATTGAAAATAAAACAGCCAACATTATAATGCCGTTATATAAAACAATAGTAAGGCCCCACCTGGAGTATTGTGTACAATTCTGGTCACCGCATCTCAAGAAAGACATAGTGGAACTGGAAAAGGTGCAGAAGAGAGCGACTAAAATGATTACTGGGCTGGGGCACCTCCCTTATGAAGAAAGGCTAAAACAATTGGGCCTCTTTAGTCTGGAAAAAAGGCGCTTGAGGGGGGATATGATTGAGACATACAAAATAATGCAGGGTATGAGTAAAGCGGATAGAGGGAAGCTCTTCTCCCTCTCTCAAAATACCAGAACTAGGGGACATACACTCAAATTGAGTGCTGGGAGAGTAAGAACTGACAAAAGAAAATATTTTTTCACCCAGCGTGTTGTAAGTCTATGGAACTCCCTGCCACAGGATGTGGTGATGGCATCTGGCCTGGATGCCTTCAAAAGGGGATTGGACAGATTCCTAGAGGAAAAGTCCATCACGGGTTACAAACCATGATGGAGATGTGTAATCTCTAGGCTTTAAACCAGGGTACTTCAAGGGCCAGATGCAGGGGAGTGGTATCAGGAGACAGAGATCTAGTCTCATGCACTCCCAAATGCATCTGGTGGGGCCACTGTAAGATACAGGAAGCTGGACTAGATGGGCCTTTGGCCTGATCCAGCATGGCTCTTCTTATGTTCTTATGTTCTTATGTAAGTTTCCGCTGCTGCTTCTGCAACCCGGTCGCGGATTTTGGGGAGGGAGGAGAGGGTTCTCTGAGACGGTGCACCTGCCACGCGCAGCCCGTAAAACAGAAGCCACGGAGCTGGTGGCCCAAAGGTGGGGAGAACTTCGGTGCTTGTCCAGGGTCCTCTCCACCCCCCTTGGCCTGGCCTCAGGTGTCTTTTTCCCTCTCCAGCTCCTCTAGCCAACCTCTCTCTGGCTACCTTCTGGTTGCAAGCCCTCTCCTCTGGCTTGGTTTGGGCAGGCAACAGCGGACTCTTCAGAGAAGCCCTGCCCTTGAATCCACTCCTTCTGCACTGTGTTGGCCCAAACCCCCGTGGCTGTCCGTGCCTTCCCGTGGCAAAGGATGACGAGGGTGTTGGGGAAAGGGCCGCCAGCCGTTGGGAGCAAGAGGCCGGTGGAGCCGTAGTTCCCTGGGCTCTGGAGGCACACAGACTACGACAAAACATGACACCCGGGTCTGCCCCAGGTGCTTAGAAATGTTGGCGAATTAATAAACGGTTTAGGACCTCGCTACTTGTCAGAGCGCCTTCTCCTTTTGAAAACTGCCCATAATACCCAATCCTCCCAGGCTAGGCCTTTGAGGCAGCTACCACCACGAGAGGCCCGAAAGGAACAAACTAGAAACAGGGCCTTTTCTGCTGTTGCCCCTCGCCTGTGGAATAACCTTCCACCAGACATCTGCCTGGCCCCCTCTTTGGCTGCCGTTAAAAAACTATTAAAAACTTGGGTTATTTAAGCAAGCATTCCCCCAAATATAATTCCAACTCAGTGCTCACCCAGTAAATCTTGATTTTAACTGATTAGCCTGCCAATAATAATATATTGTTTTATTGTTTTATGTCACTTTAATATTATTTTTATTTTATTTTTGTTTTATTGTGTTACTACTTATGGTTTTTATTGTATAAATTGTCTGAATGTATGAATTGTTGTAAACCACCCAGAGTGACCTTGCTGCCAGATGGGTGGTATAAAAATCCAATAAAATAAATAAATAAATAAAAAACAATCTTGATGCAAATTTCCGCACGTGGGAGGAGGGGCCTCTTTCACAAACCAACTTTGTCATAATATGTAGAATTGACAAAATGTATGTATTGTATATTTAACTGAGTGAAAAGAGAATTGTAAAATGGAGTCAGTCAAAAATGCAGTGTCATGATGTTAGCCACAAGTGCAAGGAATTAAGTGATTTAGCACAGGTGGAATAGTTAATGACATTATGGTGTGTCAGAATGTGATTGGTTAAAATTATTTGTGGTATATTTGCTGTATATATTCAATATAAGAGTTTTATTCTAATTCATGTTTCTTTGTCTCTCCGTTTCTGGGTTCTGATAACACTTATAACAATTAACTACACTTTATCTACATGCTCCTCTGCTAAGCTCATATTTTATCTGCTATACACACGTGTGTGTTTATTTTCATAATCCCTTAATTATTGTTTGATAAACTTGCTTCTAACCCTAACCCTAACCCTAACCTCTCCCCTTTCACCCTTGCCAGATGCAATGAGGGGCAGCTGCACCTTTGCAGCTGTTTCCAGATGTTCTCCAGCCACGCAGGCAGAAGAAACAAACTTATTGTTTCCTGCTGTTTTTCCTTTTTAATTTTTCTTCTATCAGTGTTGATCTGATTGGGCCACCTGCTGTATTCGCTGGATTTAAATGAGTCAAGTGCTTCTTTAACGCTTGATATACCTAAAGTGTTGGGTCGTGGAACAAGGGGCGTTTATACACAACCCCTAAACTCCGGGGCAAATGGCTCCCAGCTCCGGAGCTTTAAAATGTTTACCCACCAGCTCCGGAGTTAACAGGAAATTAAGTGCGACCCCGCCCACTTTACGCGTCCCAGCGCACCTTTCAAGTACCTGCTCTTTGGAGGTGAAAATTATTTGATCCGGTGTAACGATAGTGATTGCGGGGCTCTCCTGGCTTCTGTTTGTTGTTTTTTGGCTCCCGCCACTTTAAGAGCTACTTTTACAGAGACGAGAGGCAGAACGAGGTGAGCGGCATGCTTTTCTTTCTCTTTTTCTCCCTCCCTCACGCAGCCAGCAGCCAGGAAGTGCGGAGGGGGTGGGAACGCAGGAAGAGCGACGAATCCCTAAGATCTCTGGTCTGAATTTAAGTGGCCAGCGGATCTTAGGGGTCGTGTAAAAAGGCCCAAGGGCATTGTGGGAGAAACATGGAGGCGCACCCTAGAGGTGTCTTCCGCAGGGCAAAAGTTTCCCAGCAGGAAAGAAATGGAGAATTTGGCCTCTCCCTGTTGTAAGGGGGATATAGATTCAAAGAGATGCAGTGATACCTTGTATAAAGGAATTAATTCATTCCCCCAATGAAACTCTGTTAAGCAAATTTTCCTTTATATAAATTTCCCATAGGAATGCATTGAAAACATAGTAATCCCTAACTGTGACCATTTTTATGTTGTACAGATTCACCCCATAGGCGATTCTGTTAAGCAAATTTCCCCTATCTCCGGAATTTTTTATGTTGTACATAATTTTTTGTTATACAAATTGTGTGTTATATGAGGGTCCACTGTACCAAGACTGCCCAGGGCTCCCAGATTAACACTGCTGGAAAAATAACAATAGCAGAGTGTTTCTTGGCTAAAGTGGACAACTAGCCACTTAGGGAAATCTTTTGTTTCCACACCCGGGCATTCCTTCAGCAAAAACCCCTGATCATAAGCACACCTCCCTCCTCTTTGTGTCCTTAATCCCCTTCCCTCCCCAAGGGGGCACCCAGACTGATACTACAAAGCAAGATTTGAACAACAAAGACTCCACCATCAAGCTCATCATGCTCTTCCAATTCCCATCTGTAAACATTGGCAGAACTCAAGAGTTCCCCAGCCAGCTGCGATACCTTTTGTATATGTGCTGTTTACATACTGACCTCCTGTATAAACCACTCACACACACACACACACACACACACACACCGCTCAGGAGCAGACCTCCGCATCTCTGGGCGCTTTTACACGACCTCTAAAATCCGCCTGCACTTCAATTCGGACCAGAGATCGTGGGGGTTTGTCGCTCTTCCTGTGTTCCCACCCCTCCACACTCCATTGTCCCTGTCTGCGTGAGGGGAGGGAGAAAAAAAGGGAGAGAAAAAATGCAGGCTCACCTCCCTCTGCCAGTGGAAGCCGCCCCTAGCCGCCCCCTAGGGATTCCTGTCTCTTAAAGGGGCGGCGGGGACAAAAAAACAAACAGAAGGCGAGGAGAGCCCGGCATTCATAGCTTTACAATCCGTATCGGAAGATTTCTTACCTCCTAGAGGCCAGGTACTTGAAAAGTGCGCTGGGACGCACTTAGGTGGGCGTGGTCATACTTAATTTTTTTTAAAGTCCGGAGCTGGTGGGAAAACATTTTTAAGCTCCGGATCTGGGAGCCCTTTGCCTCGGATTTTAGGGGTCTTGTAAATGTGCCCTCTGTGGTTCCTTTGATGGATCCATTAAAGCAAAGCAAAGCAAAGAGGTCTGCTTCTATACCTCCCCATACCACTTCAAGTACAGTGGTACCTTGTATGAAGGAATTAATTCGTTCCCAATGCAATTATGTTAAGCAAATTTTCCTTTATACAAATTCCCATAGGAATGCATTGAAAATGGAGTAATCCCATTTTTATGTTGTACGGATTTTTCCTATAGGCGATTATGTTAAGCAAATTTCCCCTATCCCTGGAATTTTTTATGTTGTACAGATTTTATTTTATACAAGCTGTTTGATATACAAGGGTCCACTGTAGTCTCTGGGCGGTTTTACAGTTTTTAACTATCTCCAGTGACTCAACAAAAGGAAAACTCCTGAATCTTATTTCATACAAAGGCTAGGCTCGGAGAGGGCGGAATCTCCAAAATATAAGAGAAAAAAGGAATTTTTTCCCCCAGAACTAATTCTGACTGTTGTGTATTGATCTGTTTTCCTATTGGTTTCTGTTCCTGTTCCAAAGGGAACAGGCCTATTGGTTTATTCAAGTTGCTGCATTTGGATCCTCAATCCTATTGGTCTCTGCCAAAAGGCAGCTTGTGATTGGTTGTAATTGTTCCCTCCAAAATGTATCTTTTCCTAGCCAGTCCTGGCTCCTATAAAAGTAGCTCCCTCTCCCCAGTCCCCAGTCTTGTTCTCTCCCTGAATAAAGAGCTGTTACACTAGAAGCTGTCTCCAGCCTGCTATGTCAAAGAGCTGAATCACTGCTGAAATCACTAAACCCACTCCACAACACTGGCGACGAGGATGGGATCCGGAATGCTGAGAAGCAAAGGATCATCACGCTGACTCAGAGTCCGGATCGCAGTGGAGAACAAGACTCACCAGCCGGCTTAGAATATGACCCTGCCCGCCTGGGGAATGTAAAGTCCACGGGTATTGGAGCCCTTCCAGCCATCAGAGCCCCACACTTGGGAGGACAATGTTGAACGCTTCGAGTTCTTCGAGGTGGCTCAAATAATCACTGATGCCAGCAAAAGAAGGGCCACGTTCCTGAGTTGCTGTGGGCGTGAGACCTTCATGTTGGCCAAGGCACTGCTCGCCGCAGCAAAGCTGAGTGAGACATCACTCACAGACATTTTCACCCAGCTGACAAGCCATTAGGCACCTACCAAAACCAAGATGGCCTGGCAGATGGAGTTCCAGAAAAGGCAGCAGCAAGCTGAAGAATCTGTGGCTGCATTCCTGGCAGGACTCCGGGAGCTTTCTCAGCACTGTGGCTTCCCAAATCTTGAAGACACTCTCTTGAATCGATTTGTTGGGGGGCTCAGCAGCAAAAAAGCCCAAAGGCGCATTGTGGCAAAGGAAGATGTCACCCTTGTCTCCGCCTTGAAAGAGGCCACCGCCACAGAGAATTATAAGCAGGAAGAGCTCAATGCCAGTTGCAAGGCCACAAAGCTGCGGGTAGAGGCTGCCCATGCCATAGATGAACCAGAGGCTAGTCCAAGCCAGAGCCCAGTCCGTGGTGTCGAGTTGGTGCGTCAGGCTGATGCACGGCCCAAAGATCGCCGAGGCACTTGCCCAGGCTATGGCGGTAACCATGAGCGGAAAAGCTGCCGTTTTTGTGATGCTACGTGCAGGGCATGCGGAAAGTCAGGACACATCGCCAGGGCCTGTAGGTCGGTGGCAGCTGGAACAATGGGATCACCTAGATCAACGCGTCGCAGATCATCCACCACGACTCGTCTCCTGGACGACTGCAATCATCTCACAGAGATCAATGGAGAGACCGTGCAGTTCCCGGCGCAAGGCAAAACATCCGTCAGAGTGAAGATTGAAGGTCAACCATGTGACATGGAGGTGGATTCCGGATCTGGATTCACCATTGTTTCATACCAGACTGCAAGGGGGCTATTCCCTGGGGGTAAGTTCCCCTCTCTGGAACCATTCCCAGCAACCTTGCAATCATACACGGCTGGCCGCATCCATATTCTAGGAATGTGTGCGGTGAGGGTACAATTCCGGGAGAAACAGGCTGTGCTTAAATTGGTGATTGCAAAGGGGAGTCGCCCCAGTCTTTTGGGTACTGACTGGTTTCCTGCCTTGGGGCTGAGTATATCAGGGCTCAACTCAGTCCAAACTGCCCCTGAGTTGGGCGAGGTATTAGGCCAAGAATTAGCTGAACTCTTCAGTGGAAAGCCGGGTTGTTATAAAGGGCCTCCAATTGACTTTGAGCTGGACCCCAGGGTGGCCCCAATCCGACTCAAGCCAAGGCGAGTGCCATTTGTGCTGCAACCCAAGATTGAGGCGGAACTGGACAAATTGGTCAAACAGGGAGTTCTTTCACCTGTGGACTCTTCTAAGTGGGAGACTCCTATCGTCACACCCCTTAAGGCAAATGGGGAAGTGAGAATTTGTGCAGATTACAAATCTACTATCAACAAGGCACTCAGGGGAAATTCATACCCCATTCCAGTCATCCCACAGCTGTTGGCAAAACTAGCTGGGGAGAAAATTTTCACCAAACTTGACCTGGCACAAGCTTACCAGCAGCTGCCAGTGACTCCGCAATCTGCGGAAGCACAGACTATCATAACACACAAAGGGGCTTTCCGAGTAAATAGGTTACAGTTTGGAGTTTGTGTGGCCCCAGGGATTTTTCAAGGACTAATGGAGCGCCTGTTAAGGGGTCTGCCAGGGGTCTTGCCATTGTTGATGATGTTCTGATTGCTGGGAAAGACCCCCCAGGAACTGGTTGGGCGTATCCGTGCTGTGTTACTCAAATTTAAAGAGGTGGGGCTGCAGCTAAAAAAGGAAAAATGCAGTTTTGGGGTGCCGTCTGTGGATTTCTTGGGGTTTAAAATTGATGCAACGGGCATCCACCCCACTGACTCTAAAATTAAAGCCATTACTGAGGCACCACGCCCACGGAACAAGACGGAGTTACAGTCATTCCTGCGACTTATTAACTTTTATCATTCATTCCTACCTCAGGAAGCTTCAATAGCAGAACCGTTGCACAAACTATTGAAGAAAAAGAGTGTGTGGCGTTGGGCTCAGGCACAGCAGAAGGCTTTTGACACCTTGCGGGGCATGCTGACTAGCCGGAGCGTCCTTGCTCATTATGACGAGTCAAAACCTCTTGTCCTGGCATGTGATGCCTCTCAGTATGGGCTGGGAGCTGTGCTGAGCCATAGGGAAGCGGATGGGTCAGAAAAGCCCATCTCGTTCTATTCTCGTACGTTGTCGCCAACGGAGTGCAACTACGCACAAATTGACAAGGAAGCCCTGGCAATAGTGGCAGGGATTAAAAAGTTTCATGACTATTTATACGGTTGCCACTTCTTCCTTGAACCTGACCACAAAACTCTGTTAGGATTGTTCAACCCGAACAAACAGACGCCGCAGATTCTCTCCCCCAGAATGTTGCGATGGTCTATATTCCTGCATGGGTTCCAGTACACCCTGACCCATGTTTCAGGGAAAAGGTTGTGCCACGCTGATGCACTAAGTCGCTTGCCCCTTCCTGGTGTGAGCGATGCGGATCCTGCCCCAGCAGAACGAGTGATGATGCTCTAAACACTTCTGGGGGGCCCTGTAACTGCCACTGAAATAGCTGAGAGAACAAGGAAAGATACCGCTCTCTCCTGTGTGCTCACTTGGGTGGGGAGGGGATGGCCAGGTGGCCCGCATGAAGAAAAATTTAGACCATACGCAACAAGGCAACATGAGCTATCCCTGCATAAGGGCTGTCTCCTGTGGGGAGACAGGGTGATCATCCCAGCGCCACTGAGAAACAGGGTTCTGGATACACTGCACATGGGGCATCCGGGAATGGTCAGGATGAAGTCGCTGGCCCGGTGCTATGTATGGTGGCCTGGGATGGACCAAGATGTTGAACAATGGGTACGGACGTGCAAGGCATGTCAGGAAGTGCGCCCAGAAGTGGCCAGAGCACCAGTCCACTGGTGGGAGCAGACCCAGACTCCCTGGAGCCAGCTGAACTTAGATTTTGCTGGGCCATTCCAAGGAAAGGTTTTTTTTTTGTTATCATTGATGCGTATTCTAAATGGTTAGAGGTGGCTAGGGTTCCCAGCATGTCGTCAGCTGCGGTCATCAAAGTGTTGAGACAGCTGTTCGCAACCCACGGGTTGCGCGAGACCATTGTGTCAGAAATGGAGCAGCCTTTGTATCCCAAGAATTCAGGGCATTCCTGGCTGATAATTTCATAAGAGGGGTCACCTCAGCTCCTTTTCATCCCTCATCCAATGGGCAGGCTGAGCGCATGATGCAGACAGCCAAAGGATCTATTGCATGCTTGATGGAGGGTGACTGGTCAACATGCATTGCCCGAATGTTGTTCTTGCAGCATACGACGCCGTGTACTACTACTATGGGCAAGTCGCCAGCAGAGCTGCTCCTAGGTAGAAGGCTGGTAATGGTGCTGGACTATGTCCACCCAGACAAAATGCCAAACCGCAATGCTAGAGCACCTCCACAGGCAGAGAGCAACTCTACAAGGTATTTTGCTCCTGAAGATTTGGTCTGGGTGAGAAATTATGCCAGAGGTCCCCTGTGGGTGCCAGGGGTGATCACCAGAGCGTCTGGGCCAGTCTCTTATTACGTGACCATTGAAGATGGCAGGGTCTGGCATAGGCACGTGGACCAAATGAGGCGCAGAGCGCCCAGTAGAGTTGGTACAGGTGTAGGAGAATTGCAGCCCGAGAGTGACACTACCCCCATGAATGAGTCACAGCTGCAAGATCAGAGCGGAGATGCCCCAGGAGTGCAGGTACCAGTGGCTTCAGCAAATGAATCTGCTCCTGCAAGTCCTCATGGTGCCGAGGAACAGATCAGGGACACTGAGTTGTCAGAAACCCCCTCCGTGTCAGACGAAGCTATTACAGTAGACTCTCCACCACAGACACTGCCTGCTCAAGCCCCTGCAACACACGTAGTCAGGAGATCAATTAGAAGTCGCAGGGCCCCACAATATCTAAAGGATCACGTGTGCTATGCCCACCAGGGGGGAAGGGGTGTTGTGTATTGATCTGTATTCCTATTGGTTTCTGTTCCTGTTCCAAAGGGAACAGGCCTATTGGTTTATTCAAGTTGCTGCATTTGGATCCTCAATCCTATTGGTCTCTGCCAAAAGGCAGCTTGTGATTGGTTGTAATTGTTCCCTCCAAAATGTATCTTTTCCTAGCCAGTCCTGGCTCCTATAAAAGTAGCTCCCTCTCCCCAGTCCCCAGTCTTGTTCTCTTCCTGAATAAAGAGCTGTTACACTAGAAGCTGTCTCCAGCCTGCTATGTCTAAGAGCTGAAATCACTGCTGAAATCACTAAAACCCACGCTACTACACTGACCCTTAGCAAGGTTGTGCGTTTGGCTGGGAATTCAAGCAAGTTCCCAGAACTCTCAATGAGAAGTTTGCAACACTGCTGCCATCCAACGGCACCGGCAACTGTGTGCATACCCCAGAGGGGAGGAAAATATATATGCATGAATTTTGATGGTGCCTGTTCTCTTTCCCTGCTAAAAAAAAGGCCCAGTGGAGGCTTTACTGCCCTCTCCAGCCCCCCCCCCCCCCGAAGCACACAGTCCTTTGCGAACATCCCGGCTTGTACAACACGGACACGGGGCAGCTCTGATGGCTTTGACCTGCAGGCCTCATCATTCCACGCTTGACAGGCGCTGTCTGGACTCGGTGGTCCCCAGCCGGCCCGGTTGGCATTTCTGCTGCAACAGCAGCAGTGACGGGACAGTGGGTGAAGAGGAAGGGCAGGCCCCGGGACAAGAAGGGGTCATGCATCCTCTGGGCGATGTTACGTGGCTCAGGATCGGCACTAGTTCCACGGGGCAAGGGGAGGGGAAGGAGAAAGGAAAGGAGTAGAGGGGCATCCATCGACTCTTGAATCCACCGGCCACGCTGGCACGAAAGAAAGACTTCAGTTGAGATTTGCCGTGGGCAACGGCTGAGAGTTGCCAAAGTGTGGCCGTGGCCTGCCGTGGCCAGAAGCTCCACACCCCGCTCGGCCAATCAAGAGAGCATCCCTCAGCCCGGCTGGGCCACCGGACTTGGCTGGTGGGACAAACAGGGATACCCGGCAGGTCGGCAGTGAATGCCAGAAGCTGGCATCGGGCACCGTCTCGGGGCCTCCTCGGTCAGGACGCCTGACGGGCCTCCTGACCAACTGGCCGGGCCTTCCTCCTCTTGGGGGAGGGGAGGAGACGGAGAAGCAGCCCCGCTGCGTGCATTCAGACAGAGAAACGTTCTCACCGCGGCTCAAGAGGGCAATCAGCAGGAAAACAGGAGGATCAAATAGAGGTGCCAAAGAGGGCGACTGAAATGATTACTGGGCTGGGGGACCTCCCTTATGAGGAAAGGCTAAAACATTTGGGGCTCTTTAGTCTGGAAAAAAGGCGCCTGAGGGGGGATATGATTGTGACGTACAAAATAATGCAGGGCATGAGTCAAGAGGATAGAGAAGAAGTTCTTCTCCCTCCCACAAACAGACAAAAGAAAAAAATTTTTTACCCGGCGCATCTGTGGAACTCCCTGCCACAGGAGGTGGGGGTGGTGGCATATAGCCTGGATGGCCTTCAAAAGGGGATTGGACAGATTCCTGGAGGAAAAGTCCATCCCAGGTTACAAACCATGAGGGAGATGTGTGTCATCTCCAGGCTTAAAACCAGGATACTTCAAGGGCCAGATGCAGCGGAAGTGGTATCAGGAGACAGAGATCTAGTCTCATGCGCTCCCAGACACATCTGGTGGGGCCTCTGTGAGATCCAGGAAGCTGGACTAGATGGGCCTTTGGCCAGATCCAGCAGGGCTCTTCTTATGTTCTTATGAAGCCCTCAGGCTGCCAGGAGTTGGATTTCGCTGGGCAAAGGAGGAGGGCAAACTGGGGGGGGGGGGGGCGTCACGAGGGTCCCTTGAGGGCTGTCATACCTCCTTTCCCTTTGCTCCTTATTTCGGATCAGGACCGTTTGTGTGTCTCTCTTGAGCCCCTAGCTCTGTCTGAGTTTCTCCATCACAAACCTGCCTGCTAATAACGCTCTTCCTTCGAGGTGGGCCTCTGGCAAGCATGAGTGAATGAGGGCAATTACTTAGCCTGGCCCAGACCTCCCAGTTCTTGGAGGGGCCTTTTTATATGGACTTTTATCGTGTCTGGCGGCTTCTGATGGCTTTTTCTCGTTTAACGGCCAGATCTCGCCGTCAGTCACCGCGTGAGCCGGCTCAATGAATCCGTGGCACTCAACCGTGGACGTGGCTCACCAAATCCCTACGGATCCAATGGGCCTCCTCAGGTTGCCATTTGCCCCAGGATGTGAGTCGAAGCTTCAGCCTCAAAAGACTTTTCTTCAACTCGTGGCTCATCTTGACTCGCCGGTTCACGAGAGGGCTGCGACTTCTTGTTGTTGTCATTTTAGTAGAGGCGCACCCAGGTTCCGCATCCACGCCAAGTCCAAATCCCCGAAAAAAGGGTTAATTAACCATTTTACTTGATCGGGCAGGTCGTGACTTGTGCTTTGGGGGGAAGAGACCCCGATCTCTGAAGGTTCCCCATCCAAACTACAGAGACCCATCCCCCCTCGTCCCAAAAACCTCACCGCCCTCCGGCAGCAAGCATGTCCAAGGCAGGGACAGAGTGGCTGCCGAAGTCCCCCCCCCTCCCTGCTCAAGCCCAGCACAGCTCGCACATGTGGACAAGAATTGATGCCTGCTGCTTATATATCACCCCCCCCCACACACACACACACCACTTCATAGAATCCTAGAGTTGGAAGAGACCTCAAGGGGCCATCTATTCCAACACCCTGCCATGGAGGAACCCCCATCCCAGGACTCCCGACAAATGGCCATCCAGCCTCTGCTTCAAAAGCCTCCAAAGAAGGAGACTCCACCACCCTCCTTTGGGGCAGCATCTTCCACTGCCGAACAACTCCAACCATCATGAAGTTCTTCCTAATGTTCAAATGGAATCTCTTTTCCTATAGTTTGAAACCATTGCCCCGAGTCCTAGTCTCTGAAGCCATGGAAAACAAACCTGTTCCCTCTTCATCCTTTCAAATATTTAAACATAGCTATCATATTCACCCCCTCAGCCTTCTTTTTGAAAGGCTAAACATTCCCAGCTCCCTAAGCCCTTCCTCCTAAGACATTTCCTCCAGACCCTCAACCATCCTGGTCGCCCTCCTTTGGACCCGCTCGAGGTTGTCAACATCCTTTTTAAATTGAGGCACACAGAACTGGACACAGTACTCCAGGTGGGGTCTGACCAGAGCAGAATAGAGTGGTACTATCACTTCCCTTGATCTTCAACACCAAACGCCAGCTCTCCCTCCAGGAGAACCTCCAGAACATGCTCTCGCTCCCCCCCCCCCAGATCACCATCGGGTACTCTGGTTTAGAATTCAGTCCTGCAGGCTACACGTGGCACCCCCTTTCCCCCACAACCCCCCCTCCCACAAGCCGGGCGCTCGGAAGGACGGAAGGCTGAGCGAACCTTCGGCCCGCTCCCTGAGCCGGTCGCGATCAGACTCAGGCCTGGAGCGGAGTCGTGACACGGCAGCACCACGGAGCCAGTCTCCTCGAAGCGTGTCCTGCCCCCCCTCCGGCGACTCTGCCCCTTCCTCGGTGGGGCGTCCCGCCACGCCACGCCACGCCCGCCCGGGCCGCCTTCCACCCACCTGCTTGGTAAGCGATGGCTTGAGGGCGGAGGGGGCCTCCTTGGCCACGGACTGCTGGCGGCCGCGGGGGGGCCCGTAGGGGGCCTCCGGCTGCAGGAGGTTGCCGCTAGAGGGCCGGGGTTTCTGGGCGGACGAGACAGTCAGCTGCTGGGACTTTCCCCGTTGGAGGGGAGGCTGGCTGGTTGGCTGGGGAGGCGGAGGGGGCCCGGGGCGTTGGGGCTGGGGCCCGATGGTGATCTGGGGGGGCGAGAGCATGTTCTGGAGGTTCTCCTGGAGGGAGAGCTGGCGCTTGGTGAACTCTGAGCCCTGGCGGGTGAACTCGTCGCTGTAGCTGTGGCTGTGGATGATGTGTTTGCTGGAGGAGAGGTCCTCGCTCTTGCTGTAACCGTGGAAGGGGGCGAAGGGCTCCGGGTTGCCCTCGGCCGGCCGGTGCGGGTGCGGGTGAGGGTGCGGGTGGTGGAGGGGGCCGCCGCCGCCTCCTCCGCCGCCGCCGCCGCCGCCGGGGACCGGCCCGTCGGAGGCCATGTGGAAGAGGGGGTTCTGGAAGGAGAGGGGGATCCTGAGCTGCTGGGCGGAGGAGGTGCCGACGCCCCCGCCGACCCCGGGCCCCCCGTCGGTGGTGACCCCCATCTGGCTGAGCCTCAGGCCGGCGGCGATGCTGGAGCCGCTGCCTTGGGAGAGGCGGCTGGGCCGGAGCCCCAGGCCGGCCGTGATGGAGGCCTGGCTGCTGTTGAGCAGGTCCCCGACGTTGTGGAGGTTGGTGACGCTGTTCATGCGGCTGTCCTGCAGGTCCAGCATGGAGACGCTCTTGTTGACGCTCAGCACCTTCTGGTCCGGCTCCGTGATGTCGGAGCTGCTGGTGCAGTAGGCCGGGGAGGAGCGGGCCAGCGGGGGGCGGGCCACAAAGAACATGTCCTTAGAGCCTTTCTCCTTGGTGGGCGAAGGCAAGCGGGTCATGTCCATGGAGCTGCGGGGAAAGAGGGAGGGGGAACACACGGCCGGGGGTCAGGGAGGGACGGCCAGTCCTCCGGACCTTCCCTTCCTCCCCCCCCCAAGGCCACAGGGCAGACAGAGCCAGCCCAGGGCCAGATGCCCGCCATATATAAGCCCAGGGCCAGATGTCCGCCATTTATAAACATCTTTTTTTTTTAAAAAAAAAATTAATTAAAAATTTAAACAACACATAAATCCCCCACAACACATTGTGCTTACTTATCCACCGCCCTCAGGATTATATAACAATATACTCTGTAACATTATATCACATTTCATTCATTGCAACCCCATGTTTTATCTTAAACAACCTGTCTCCTTCCCAAACTGAATTGATTCTTCAGATGGAAAATAACCTTTTTGCTCTAGAAATAAGTGATCCAGAAATTTATACCAGATTTGATTGAAAACATTCTCTTTTACCGTCCCCTTTTTTAATTTTCAGTTCGCAGGTCAGCTTATCATTAATAGCCAAACTCCACATTTCTTCATCATATATAACAATCTAATAAATCTAATAAATAAACAAACCCTCAACCCAGAGCACAAAGAGAACTCCTAGTTCGCCTGAGCTCCTTGCCCTCTGAAGAGGCCAGCATCACGGAGTCTGGTGAAACGTCCGGAAGAAAAAACTTCCAGGACACGGCCAAACAGCCTGAAAAAAACTCACAGCAACTACCAAACCCTCAATCCTTTGGGAGGGGGTAAAAAAAACAACAACCGGTGCCTCGAAAGCGTGCAGGACCTAAGGCAGGCATGTCCAAACTTCGGCCCTATCCAGATGTTTTGGACCGTAACTCCCACAGTCCTTTGTCATTGGCATTCTAAGCTTAGAAGTCTGGGAGCTGTGGTCCAAAACATCAGGAGGGCCGAAGTTGGGACATGCCTGACCTAAGGCTTTTTGAGGGCCACGATCCATTCCTGATGGGGCGATCCATTCCTGATGGGGCGAACCAGGGAACAGGGAGCCAGCCCTCAAGGCCCTGGGGAACAGAGGTAGCCCATAGTCCCCGTGCAGTGTCGGTCGCCACCCGTGGCCGTCTCCTCCCGGGACGTGGCCAGGCCGTGGCCTCCCCGGAGAGACAGGGGCAGAGCGGAAGGGCAGAGGGGTCAGCCCCGAAGAGTCTGCAGGGAGGGGGCCCAGGTTTGCTCTACTCATTCCAGAACGGGTTGGGGGGGGTGTCCTTTGGGTGCGGAGGAAAGAGGGTCAGGGAAAGCCCTCCTAGGGTGGGGCCCTCCTGCTGGGCTGAGAAGCCACGCTTCTGTGGGTGTGGCTTGGAAGGGGGGGACCCCCGTCAAAGGAGCCCGCCGCCGCCGCCGCCGCCGCCGCCGCCATTACCCACCCGTCAAGGCCAGACTCACCTGTTCATGCCCCGCATCATGAACTGCTGCATATCCATAGAGCTGTTGGGCAGAGAGCAGAGTCAGGCCGGAGAAAGAGAGAGGGGGGGCAGCTCAGCCCCCTTCTGGGAACCCCCCTAACCCCCCCTGCCCCAACATAAATCTGTAGCATATTCTCAATACTCCCAAGCCATCCTGCCGGAAATCCCTGAGAGTCTTTAGTCTGGAAAAAAAAGGCACCTGAGGGAGGGGGGAATAGGATCGAGACGTACAAAATAATGCCGGGCATGAGTCAAGTGGATAGAGAGGGACGCTCTTCTCCCTCTCCCAAAATACCAGAACTAGGGGACAGACGCTCCAATGGAGGGCTGGGAGAGTAAGAACAGACAAAAGGAAATATTTTTTTTTCACCCAGCGCGTTGTTAGTCTGCGGAACTCCCTGCCACAGGAGGGGGGTGACGGCATCCGGCCTGGATGCCTTCAAAAGGGGGTTGGACAGATTCCTGGAGGAGGAAAAGTCCATCACAAGTTACAAACCATGATGGAGATGTGTCATCTCCAGACTTAAAACCAGGGTCCTTCAAGGGCCAGATGCAGGGGAGTGGTATCAGGAGACAGAGATCTAGTCTCGTGCGCTCCCAGACGCATCTGGTGGGGCCACTGTGAGATCCAGGAAGCTGGACTCGATGGGCCTTTGGCCTGATCCAGCATGATGGCTCTTCTTAGGTTCTTAGGTTCTATTTTCACTATGGGGGTTCCTAAGGATCATTCTCTGCCCCCGCCCCCACCCCTCCCTACCCCAAACTGCCACGAGGACCCCTCAGCCCCCCTCCTCCTTAGGGGGGGGGGTGGTACGGCCCAGCCTCACCTGTTGAGGTCGCGCATCATGTAAGAGGACTGCAGGTCGGTGGACGGTCCCCGCAGGATGACCGACTTGGGCTGGAGCCGCTCGCCTTGGTGGCTGGGTTGGCGCTGGATGTGGGGGTTCCTGAGAGCGAGGCTGATGTCGTTGAGGAGGCGGGGGAGAGGCCCCAGCTTGATCAGGGCTTCCTGGTAGGAGGTGGGGGGGGTGGGGTTAGGGAGGCAAGCCAAGCAATGCACCACAGTCTGTCCGTCCATCCATAGAATCATAGAGTTGGAAGAGACCTCCAAGGGCCATCTAGTCCAACCCCCTGCCATGCAGGAACCCTCATCCCAGGACTCCCGACAGATGTCCATCCAGCCTCTGCTTCAAAAGCCTCCAAAGAAGGAGGCTCCACCATCCTCCTTTGGGGCAGCATCTTCCACTGCCGAACAGCTCTCTAACTGTCATGAAGTTCTTCCTGATGTTCAAATGGAATCTCTTTTCCTGTAGTTTGAAACCATTTTCCTGAGTCCTAGTCTCTGAAGCCATGGAGAACAAACCTGTTCCCTCTTCAATACAACCATCCATTCAAATATTTCAACATAGCTATCATATCCCCCCTCAGCCTTCTTTTTGAAAGGCTAAACATTCCCAGTTCCCTAAGCCGTTCCTCATAAGACATTTCTTCCAGACCTTCAACCATCCTGGTCGCCCTCCTCTGGACCTGCTGGAGGTTGTCAACATCCTTTTTAAACTGAGGTGCACAGAACTGGACACAGGACTCCAAGTGGGGTCTGACCAGAGCAGAATAGAGTGGGACTATCACTTCCCTTGATCTAGACACGATGCTTCTGTTGATGCAACCAAGAATCGCATTGGCTTTCCTGGCTGCCGCATCACACTGCTGGCTCATGTTCAATTTGTGGTCCACCAAGACCCCCAGATCCCTTTCAAAGGTACTATTCTCCGGAAGGCACTGCTTGCCCCCTTGCTCTACCATGGCCACCCACCCTTGGCAGCCAGGGGAGGTGTGTGTTTGTGTGTGTGTGTGTGTGTGTGTGCGCGCGCGTGTGTAATGT
>CM074744.1:5072189-5080845 GCA_037367245.1 Phrynocephalus guinanensis | reverse complement strand
AGAGCAAAGCGTGGAGGGTGGAGAGCTCCCGGCCCAGGTCGATGTAACCCTCGAAGCTGCTGCTGTTGGTGAGGGTGTCCAGGTTGGAGATCTCGTACAGGAACTGCTGCATGCTGGCCCACTCCATCTCCAGGAACTCATTCATGAAGGTCATGTACTCCTCCTTGCTCCCGAACCTAGGGCCGGAGGGGGGGGGGGTGGGGTGGGGTGAGAAGGGGAGGGGGAACCAAATTTGAAACAAAGAGTTTTTTCCTGAAATGGACCCAAGGGCCGCTCCTTGGACATTAGGCGCATGACGCGCGCGCGCACACACACACACACCATATTCATCGGGGGGGGCTGGTCTCACCACCTGCTGCGGATGCCTGGAACTGTGGATAGGAGGTATCCTCTCAGGCAGAACATACATACAGCAGGTGGGAGGACAAAGGCCACCGGGGTGGGGGTGGGGTGGGACCAAAGCCGTGAGACAGCATCCTTAAGTTAAACCGTGGATGACGATTCTCTGGATACGGGAAAGGGAATTTGTCTTGTTTTAAAAAAACATTTAATAATAATAATAATAATAATAATAATAATAATAATAATAATAATAATAATAATAATAATAATAATAATAATAATAATAATAAATGAACACTGAAAAAAGAGACAGAAGCCCTGATTTTTGCAGCTCAAGAACAAGCTATCAGAACAAATGCAGTTAAGGCTAGAATAGAAAAATCAGCCGAGCCCCCCACATGTAGACTCTGCAAAGAGGCAGATGAAACTATCGACCATATATTGAGTTGTTGCAAGAAAATTGCTCAGACTGATTACAAACAGCGTCATAATGTAGTGGCTCAAATGGTCCACTGGAATTTGTGTCAGAACTATCATCTGCCCGTAGCAAATAACTGGTGGGATCATAAGTCTGAAAAAGTGATTGAGAATGAGCATGCAAAATTACTTTGGGACTTCCGAATATAGACAGACATGGTTTTGGAGCATAATACACCAGATATTGTGATTGTGGATGTGAGGAGAAGACTCTACCTACGAGTACCAGTGAAAGTGTGCCGTCTGAACTAATTGGTCCAAAGAAGAAAGATAACGAGAAAGTAGAAATGTGTACTCAGGGTTTAAAGGTTATTGAGTTAGAGGAGGAAGGTTGGGGAAAGCAGTCAGAGAATGCGCGGGAAGTGTTTTGGGTCTTGAATGAACCAACAGAGGAGTGTAGAGAGCGCGAGCTAGGAAGGAGGGAAGTGTGCGAGGATACTGGAGGAAATGACAGTTGGGATAGTCAGTTAAGGAGCGTTGGGATTCAGACAGAGGAGAGAGACGTGAAGCGAGAGGGAGAAGGATTTCGGGTCCATCAAGGAGAAGAGTTTATATGGTCTGTACAAGTAAAGCCCTTACAATGGCCCGAGACTTCTGATTTATTTAGAAAGAAATGGAGAACCGAGAAATATGCCAATCCTGTGGCTCAATGAGCCAGGCATCCGTGTTGCGGCACTCAAGGTTGGGGTCGGGGATCCCGTACTCTCCCTCCACATTAGAGGAGAGCCATATAAGTTTAGAGCCAGTTAATGTTACATATGAAGAACATATAGTTAATAAAGATGTTACTCAAGTTATGCCAAAACTTTATCCTGTAACTCAAGAAAAAGCCTGAAGTAAGTTTGATACTGTATGTAATAAAAACCCGTTTGAAGTTTTGTTAGAAAACGACTCTGGACTCATTTGTGACTCGGAACAGCCAAGAGAAAGATCTGAACCCTCACAGTGGAGAAGAAAAGGGTGTGGATCATTGATGTTGCTATACCAGGTGATAGTAAAGTCATTGAGAAACAACTTGAAAAAATTACCCGATATCAGGATCTGAAAATTGAACTTCAGAGACTCTGGCATAAACTGGTACAGGTGGTCCCAGTGGTAATTGGCACACTGGGTGCAGTACCTAAAGAGCTAAGCAAGTATTTAGAAGAAATTGGAGTTGACGAAGTCACCGTCATTCAGATGCAGAAAGCCACCTTACTGGGATCTGCTCGCATAATTCGCCGATATATCACTGAGTCCTAAACGCTTGGGAAGCGTTCGACTAGTGATTGGTAATATAAAATCCAGCGTAGATAGCTGTGTGGTTAATAATAATAATAATAATAATAATAATAATAATAATAATAATAATAATAATAATAATAATAATAATAATGCTCGCATAATTTGCCAATACATCACATAGTCCTAAAGAAACATTAAAAGCATGATAATAATAATAATAATAATAATAATAATAATAATAATAATAATAATAATAATAATAATAATAATAATAATAAACACGATAGTATACAAGCAAGAAAATAAAGTTCAAATTGTTGATGTGGCAATACTAGGAGACACAAGAGTCAGCAGCAAAGAGTTAGCAAAGATAACCAAATATCGGGATTTAGAAATAGAAACTGAAAAGCTATGGAATAAGAAAGCAAGAAGAATACCAACAATAATCGGTGCCTTGGGTGCAACCCCCAAAACTTGGATCGAGATCTGAAAACCTTTAGCATTGACAAGATCAACATTAGTCAACTACAAATGGCAGCATTATATTAGTAACAGCATATATTCTACAAAGATATCTCCAGTCATCCTGTGTATTGTGTTATTACAGTCGTGACCGACTCTTTGTGACCCCACGTCCATGGAGTCTTTCTTGGCAGGAATACTGGAGTGGCTTGCCAGTTCGTACTCCAGGCACCTACAGCCCCTGGTATTCCCTGGTGGTCTCCCATCCAAGGACTAACCAGGGCCGACCCTGCTTAGCTTCCGAAATCAGGCGAAATCGGATGTGCTTAGGAGGGCATCTAGGCCCAATCATCCTAGGCTCTTGGAAAGAGCTCAATCATTGGAGAAGGCCAACTCCAGATTAACACCTAGCAGCTATGTTCAGAAGATAATAATAATAATAAACTGGTTACATTACAGGCCTGCCCAAACTTTGGCCCTCCTGATGTTTTGGACCACAACTCCCAGAATTCCAAGCCTGTATTTCCAATGGCAAAGGACTGTGGGAGTTGCAGTCCAAAACATCTGGAGGGCCGAAGTTTGGGCAGGCCTGGGTTACAATGTTAAAAAAAAGAGAATTAAGCAAGTATAATATTAAAACTAGTACATAAGAGCCTGTTGCAGTAGGGTTGGGGTCAACAGACGAGCCCACCCCTCCAATGCATCGTCTTCTCTGCCACAGTCTGGTCCTCCTCCACCTCCACCTGACAGCATTTGCTAGCCAGGTTAGTTTTATTCCCCCCTCGGGCGGTTATTTTAGGCCTCCCTGCTTTTCTAAACGTGGCCAGAGTTGCAACCAGGCTAAAAAAAAACAATTACCGCCCTTCATTTGTTTCATGAGCAAAAAGTCACGACTGGCGTCGAGTCTGCGCACGTCAGGGGAAGAAGCGGCAGCACCTTCGCCCGTTTCGGCCTCCCAAGGGACGCCGCCTTTGTGGAAACAGAAAAGCAGCTGTTCTCTTTTCGGCAGGCGAGGCCATCAAAAGCATCGCTGTCCCCCCTTTTTTTTTAAAAAAAATCACAGAATTAATTAATAGGTTACAGGCGATACCTTTACAGGCCACTATTAAAAATAAAAAAAGGAACATTGCAAGCTTTCGAGGGTAAATCACTCTTCTTCAAAGCAGGTCCCAGAAGTTCAGACATGGTAAAATATGTACTTTGCCAGGAGGTTACTTTTAAAGTCTTTGGTTAGATGATGTTCTTAAAGTCCATGGCTGGGTGATGTCGTAGCCAGGGCAGGGGTCTTGTTGGAGGCAAGAAGGGCAGTTGTAAAAAGCTGCTTCTTAAGTCACACCCCCGTTCTTCAAACAAAGGAACATGGGTCATATACCACCAGCCCTCCCTTACCCAGCTCCATTTGCCACATCTTTCACCATGTCTGAACTTCTGGGACCTGCTTTGAAGAAGGGTGATTTACACTCGAAAGCTTGCAATGTTCCTTTTTTTATTTTTAATAGTGGCCTATAAAGGTATCACCTATAACCTATTTTTTGCAATTGTGCTTTGTGATGGCCACACGGCTCAACTCCTTTTTGCCTTGATAGAATTAATTAAATGAGGGAGTTGGAAGGGGCCAGTGAGGCTCCTGAGTGCCTGGCAGCCCGGGTTACAAACTAGCTGGAAGGAGCCAGAGGAGGTGCTAGTGTTCCAAGAGTGCCTACGGCAACACACTTTGGGAACACCGGCCTTAGTCTGAATCTCGGGCGATCCTTAGGCAGGCTCTGAAGTGGGCAGTGAAAGGGTTTTCCAGTGAGTGTCGTAACTGACCAGGTGTGCACCTTCTCCGCCTCAAAAGAAACCAAGGTAGGCAAAAGGGTGATTTCAGAACAACATAACGCATTGCCTCTGAAAGTGGATAAAAGCAATGTCATCACAATATCCGGGGCTCTTTAGTCTGGAAAAAAGGCGCTTGGGGGGGATATGATTGAGACGTACAAAATAATACAGGGCATGAGTCAAGTGGATATAGAGGGACGCTCTTCTCCCTCTCACAACATACCAGAACTAGGGGACATCCACTCAAACTGAGGGCTGGGAGAGTAAGAACACACAAAAGAAAATATTTGTTTACTCTGTGTGTTAGTCTGTGGAACTCCCTGCCACAGGATGTGGTGATGGCATCTGGCCTGGATGCCTTCAAAAGTGGATTCTACAGATCCCTGGAGGAAAAGTCCATCACAGATTACAAACCATGATGGAGATGTTATCATCTCCAGGCTTAAAACCGGGGTACTTCAAGGGCAGGAGGCAGGGGAGTGGTATCAGGAGACAGATATCTAGTCTCGTGCGCTCCCATAGGCATCTGGTGGGGCCACTGTGTGATACAGGAAGCTGGACTAGATGGTCCCTTGGCCTGATCCAGCAGGACTCTTCTTATGTTCTTATAATATACTTCTCTGGTTACGCTGGGTTTAGCGCAACGCAAAGTGATTCAAAATTCCCCGACAAGGAGCTGTTGTTGTAAGCACTGGGGACACTCATGCTTTCCTTGGAACAATCTCTCTCTCTCTCTCTCTCTCTTTTTAACACCTGTCGGGAGGTTGTCTGTTTGAAAACACTCGGCATCGCACGGTTGTCTGACCTGCTTTGGGTTGTGTGAATGGCTGTGTCATTGTATTCTGCGAGAGGGGGCATTCCCTGTGCTGATGTCTTGATGAATGCTACCCAAAGTGTTTCCATTTTAATTAAAACAACAACAACATTTGGCTTTAGCACTGCATAACGTAGGTGTCGGGAGTCTCTATCTGCAACACCGATGAAGCGCTATGCCACTTAGAATTTAAAAAAAAAGGTTTAATTCATAAAAGATGGCTATGGACCAGGACAGAATGCGGGAAGAATCAGGATAAACCCGTGGGCAGACCCAAGTGTCATCCCAGAGTTTACTTAAGCCCATTCAAAAAGGGGTGGAGTCAAAATCAACCTGGTTCAATTGACGATGCCTGTGAGGATGGGAACAGTGAAGCAAAGAGGATGTGGCATGAATCGATACAGTAATACCCCAATGCAACTCTCGCGTTATTTGGGCAATGTAGCTGCACTCTGAGTTCTCTCTTGACCATGTATAACGTAGCATTTGAAAAAGCAAAGTAAAAACCAGTCTCTAGACCTGTCAAATTTGCAGGCACAGTGGTGTAACATAACATCATTCGGAACAGAGACTTTCTGAGACTTGTCTTTTCGTTCCAGTGTCACCCAATGCCCCTTCACACCAATTGGTCTGGATTTTGGGGTTTTAATTTAGTCCTCCCTCTGATTACTACCGAAATTATGAGGTAGAATGCACAGGTACTGTTGTGAGAAATAAAGTTGTTATCACTTTTACTCTCATCTTCGTTTTTTTCAAGACACAAAGAAGAAAAAGAGAACTACACAAGAGATAAAACAAGATATCTCTTCGATAAGATTTAAGAAATCAAAGGGAAATTTAAGCCTCGATTTGGAACGTTGAAAGAATAAATGGGGCAACATGCTGTTTGATCAGGATAACAGAAGACGGAAACAATGCGTTGAATAATTATGCAGAAAAGATGCAAGGGTGTCGGATTCCTTTGAAAAAATTATCCTGTGATGAAGAATTTGCAATTTCAGAAAATGAAATGAAAGCCACTTTCAAAGCACTTGGAAGAAAGAAATCACCAGGGGTAGATGATAGAACTACAGATGTTGCATCTACCAAAATCCTAACAAGAATATGCTAGTAAGTATGGAAAATGAAAAAATCCCCTACAATCTTTAAATGTTCAATACACACTCCCCCCCAAAGGAGATCCCCAAGAAGTGCAGTAACTATAAGACCATTGCATTAAATTCCCATTCAAGCTAAGCGATGCTCAAGATCTTCAAGCAGAGATTTTCACCATATATGGAGTGAAACCCTTGATATTGAAGTTGGACTCTGAAAAGGAAGAGGCACTAGAGATCGTATTACAAATATATGAAAAAGACCGTGTTGCTGGGAAAGGGTGCAAGGCAGCAGGAAAAGAGGAAGACCAAATGTGAGATGGACTGACTCCCACAAGTTTGAGAGGGTATGCAAGACCTGAGCAACCGAGGGCTGTTGGAGATGGCTCACTCATGGGGTCTCCGTAAGTTGGGGACGACCGGGCCGCGCGGAACAGCGGAACCACGTTTTGCATTCTTAACCAGGAAGTGGGGTCACAGCTATGGCTGCCACTTAGAAGACCAAGGCTGCCCCCACAGATTATGGCACGTGCAGGGTGAGGCATCTGTTACAGATGTGCCATTTTCGCTTCGAGACGGATGGAGGGGGGGGAGCTTCTTTGTGGGGAGCGGTGATTCCTGCCAGTAGGTATAGGCAGAGGGGGTTCCAAGCGGGGGGGGGGCGGCAACTGCGATCAGGTGGCAGCCTGTTCGGTCTGAGCCGAAGTCAAGGGCCGCCCTTTCTCCTTGACGAGACCAGCACGCCACCTTGGCAACGAACCTTGGACCTTCTGAGGCTGTTTGATCGCCCGCAAGCCGCAAGGCAACCACAGCCTCTTCGGCAGCTGCGGTAACAGCTTGGCTGCTCTCCCCGGGACCCTCTTGTGACCCCCCCCCGGATGGCTCCCTCTGGTGCCTCCTGTGGCCGCTGTGGGGCAAAGGCCCTCCCTACGCACCCTGCCCCATGGGCGATGGCCTTTCTTAGGCCTGCCTCCCCAACCCCCAACCCAAGCAGATTTAATGCCACCGTGTATAAAATGTTTACCAACTGCTGACAAATTGGAGCAAGTTCAGAGGAGAGCGACAAGGAGGATCGGGGGGAACTGGACACCAAACCGTGTGAGGAAAGACTGGAAGAACTGGGGATGTTTGGAAGACGGGGGGGGGGAGATATGGTACCCCCTTTCAAATATTTGAAGGGCAACCAAGCAGTTCGAAAGCATGTCATTGCAAGTAGATAAATAGGTACCAAGTGGGAAGGTAATACAGTGTTCCGTTTGCTGAAATGCATTCGAACATGCCGGCCACATGGCCACGGACTTGCACAGCACTGGCTCTTTGGCTGAGAAACGGAGATGAGCGCCGCCCCCTAGAGTCGAGCACGACTAGCACGCTTGTGCGGCGGGGAACCTTTACCTTTACCTTTTTAGTTACAGAGGAGGGGCGGGATCTGTTCTCGGTCACCCCAGAGTGTAGGGTGCATAACAATGGGCTCGAGTTAAGAGAACCCAGCTTTCGGGTGAACATCAGGAAAAAACTAAACAGGAGGAATGTGGATGTTGCAAATCCCCGCCCCAGCTGTGCACCTTCTGGAGCAGCACCGGGACCAGAACGCCGGGTTACGTGCTGGGTTTAAACACCTGCCTAGGCAGCAGAAAACCCCAGGTTAAAGGCTGTGGTGGGTCTGACCCAGAGGGACCCTCGAGATCATCAAGACCATCCCCTTGTCAGGGAGGCAGAGCAGGGGGGAATCGATCTCCCAAGCTCTTGCTCTGCAGCCAGAGACCTATTGCTACTGGTCTCTTTTCCTTCTTTCCTTCCTTCCTTCCTCCCTCTCTCCCTCACATCCTTCCCTCCTTCCTCTCTACTTCCTTCCTCACTTCTTTCTTTCTTCCTTCCTTTCTCTCCTCCCTCCCTCATTCCTTCCCCTCTCCTTCCTCCCTCCCTCCCTCTCTCTTTTTATCTGTATTTGATGTTTTTTATGGAAGATGGGCGGTATAAAAATGAAACAAACCAACAAATAAATAATAAATATCCTTCCTTCCTTCCTCTCTCCTTCTCCCTCCCTCCCCCTCCTCCTTCCTCTCTTCTTTCTTTCTTCCTTACTTCTCTCCTCCCTCCCTCATTCCTTCCTCTCTCTCTCCCTTCCTTCCTTTCCTTCTTCCTTCCTTCCTCCCTCCCTCTCTCCATCCTTCCTTATTTCCTCTCATTCCTTCCTCCCTCCCTCCCTCCTTCCTCCCTTCCTTCCTCCGTCCCCCCTTCCTTCCTTCCTTGGGTACAGTTCTGTGGCACCATGTGTGCCAAAATCACCCAGGTGCCAAGAGTCCCACTGGGGGGGCACCTGCTTGGCTTTCTGCTCATGGATGGCATTGAAGCACCACAAATAATGATAAAAATCAATAAATTTGCCCGCCGGGGGTGGTGGAGGCAGCAGAGAGCTTGGTGC
>CM074744.1:5014689-5069689 GCA_037367245.1 Phrynocephalus guinanensis | reverse complement strand
ACAGTGCCATTTTCTTTTCTTTTCTCCCCCCCCCCCACCACACGGGAGGGAAGTTCCTTCTTTCGACCTAAAGAGGCATCTAGCGTGACATTTTACTCTAGGAAGTGTGAGGTGTGAGTGGGGGCTGATACAACTGGGCCAAATCTCTCATGTTTCCATGCTCTGGTGCTTTTCACTTGCACTCCACTAAAGCAAAGAGAAAAAGTCCCAGTCTTTGGAACTCCCTCCCACTGGAGGCCCAGCTGGCCTCATCCCTGCTGTCTTTGCAGAAGCAGGCGAAGGCCTTCCTCTTCAGGCAAGCTTTCCCTGAATGAGGAACTACCTACTATGTGACTTTTAGACGGACTCTCCCGCATTATCACTTAGACTGAACTCATAAAATTGCCTGTGTTTTTCCATTTTGCCGCCCAGAGACCATTTGGTACAGCAGCAGCATAAAAAGTCCATAAAATAATATTATAACAATAATATTTTTTTTAATTTTTCCATCTCTCCTAATGGAATGTTTTCTTTATATTTTTCGCTTATGGTGGTTAGCTTTAATATTGACTTTATAATGAGGTAAGAGGCCTCTTCAGATTCACTGTTCTTAACTTGAATACAACGGACTCTTGTATCACAAACAGTTTGTATAAAATAAAATCTGTACAACATAAAAAATTCCAGAGATAGGGGAAATTTGCTTAACATAATCGCCTATGGGGCGAATCCCTACAACATAAAAATGAGATTACGCCATTTTCAATGCATTCCTATGGGAAATTTGTATAAAGGAAAATTGGCTTAACATAGTTTCATTTGGAACGAATTAATTCCTTTATACAAGGTACCACTGTATTGTCTTAGATGTTCTTGGTCATATATTGTCCTTCAATGCTATAAGCCGCCTTGGGTCATTTCCCAAGGAGAAAGGTGGGGTGAACATATTCAAAATAAATATAAATAAAGAAATCTACTGTCCCATAGGGGCTTAAAGCACTCTCTGGGAGGTTTACAAGCAATTATGCAGGCGACACATGGCTCCCCTCCCCACTCCAGCGAGCTGGGTATTCATTTTACCGACCTCTGAAGAATGGAAGGCTGAGCGAACCTCAAGCCACCTCCCTGGGATTGAACCCCCAAGTGGTGAGCACGGTTTGGGCTGCAGGGCAGTGGTTTTAACCCCTGCGCCGCAAGGCTCCTACGAAAAGGAAGACTCGGGGTTGGGCACTGACCAGTGGGAGTTCACGACCTTGCAGAGGGCAAGTTCGCAGCACATGCGGAGGTTGGCCTGGTGGTCAGCCAAGGTGGACGCCGAGCACTTCATGGGGTCCACCTCGCAGTTCTCCTCGGACTCGTACAAGGCCCGGATAAACTCACCTGCAGAGGGAAAACGGGGTGGGGGGGTAAGGGGGGCATCACCAGGGAAAGGGTGGGTCGTTGTGTTATACAGTAGGACCCCCCCCCTCGTATCCAACGATTCATTAACCACTGATTCAGTTATCCACGGTTGGGAGAGAAAAAAAATTAAACAAATAATTCAGCAGCTGCAAAGCAGGCGACTGTCACAAAACAGCAGCCGTAAAGCAAGCTACTGTCACAAAACAGCACTTTTTTTGGGGGGGGAGAAACTGGCGTTCTCTCTTATCCATGGTTTTGGTTATCTACGGGAAGGCCTGGAACCAATCCCCAGCGGATACTGGGGTCCTACTCTATATGGGTCTGGCAAGGCCTAGGGCCTGCCTTCCCTTCCCTACCGCACCCTGCTAGTGCATGCGTGCCAGCACAACCCCAAGGGGTTCAACTCAGATACAAAAGGGTGTTAAGTGGGGCTTGATACTTCACTGTTTTCTCAAGCTGACCCATGGCCCACCCTAAATGTCTGGCTTTGCAACCCCCATGAGGCCTCGTCCTTGGCTCTCGAACCCCCCCTCCCCCAAGGGCTTTGTTCTCCAGGTCAATCTGCAACATGAACGGATGCCAGCAAGGGCCCCTCTCGTCCCCCTCCTTACTCATCCTGATGTTGCTGGGATGGGTTGGCAGTGTTGGGGGGTTCGAGGGTGCCATCTTAAGCCTTTCGTGCTCCCCCCCCCCCCCCGCACCGTACCCACCCACCCCCGGACCTGGCTCCTTACCAATGGCGTCTTTGAGGTATTTTTGTCCGATCAGCTTGAGATATTCCTCTATGGCTTTTGTGGCCAGCGTGTTCTCCCGGAAGATCAGGTGCTCCCGGTCCATGAAGCGGTCCACTTCCGTCATGGCCATGTCCGAGAGGAAGTCCTGCCGGGGGAGGGAGAGGGAGGGAGGGAGGGAGAGAGGGAGGGAGAGAGGGAGGGAGGGAGGGAGAGAGGGAGGGAGGGAGGGAGGGAGAGAGGGAGGGAGGGAGGGAGAGAGGGAGAGAGGGAGGGAGAGAGGGAGAGAGGGAGGGAGGGAGGGAGAGAGGGAGGGAGGAGAGGGATTGGAGGAGAGAGAGGGATGGAGAGAGGGAGGGGGAGGGAGGGAGAGAGGGATGGGGGAGGAGGGGATGGAGGGAGGGAGAGAGGGATGGAGAGAAGGATGGAGAGAGGGAGGGAGGGAGGGAGGGAGGGAGGGAGAGAGGGAGGGAGGGAGGCGGAAGAACTTGAACCCACTCCCGGGGGGTTCAGCGCCACCATCGCGGGCCTTCCCCTCCCTCCCTTCCGGGACTCCCCCTACCTACCCACCCGCCTGGAAAACGTTTTCCCGGAATAAAAGTACCTTGGCCTTGCCTGTGCTCTGCAGGATGTGCACCAGGGCGCAGGCCACCTCCTCCTTGCTCTTGACGCTCAGGACCGGCTCCAGCACCGCGCACAGCATGCGGTAGTTGTTGGTGACGTACTCGGCGAACTCCTTGTAGAGCTCCATGGGGAGGATGCTCATGGTTTGGAAGCGGCTCTTGACCCGGATGGCCGGGCAGCCCGATTTGCTCTTGCTGGCGCTGGGCTGGCTGAGCGGGTACCACTGCTCGGCGAAGTGGCGCCCGGTGACGCTGGCGATGGGGATGCTGACCATCCCCACATAGTTGCTCTTGTCCTTCTTCCGCTTCTTGTCCGTGTCCTTGTAGAGGTGGAGGCGGATCGTCCGCACGGCCGGCAGGTTGTTGAACTCAAAGTGCTCCCCCCAGAAGACGTTGTCCGTCCGTATCTTGCTGGTGGTGCGGGCGTAGAGGATGTCGTCCAGGCACAGCTCGCAGTAGTAGCGCTTCTTCGGGGGCAGGTCCCGGGCCTCGATGATCCACAGCTTCAGCACGTTGTCCACCCGCCGGCTGTTGTCCTGAGCGGAGAGAGGGCCGCCCGTCAGAGAGGGCGCGGGGAGAGGGCGGGGAGGGGGTTCGGCATCACTGCCCACCTTCGCCTGGCGAGGGGCAGGACAGGTCCATCGCTGAGATGGAGGGGGGTGCATGGAGGAATGAGAGAGAGAGAGAGAGAGAGAGAGAGCAGCCAGTGCAGGGGGGGTGTTGTTGCACAGGGTCACCATGTCCTGAATCTGGACATCCTGTTTCCCAGGAGCAGATCGGCAGTGGCGTAACTAGGGAGGGATGGAAGAGTGCATTTGCCCCAAGGTGCACAGAAATCTGGGGGGACCTGGAGGAGGAGCAGGAGAAGGAAGCCATGTGCCATCTCGCCAGCATTTCTTTCACCCCGCTAAGGCTTGGCGCTCTTTAGTTGGGGAAAAGGAGAAGGAAGCAGGCGATTTTTTTTACCCCAAGCAGCACCTCTGTCAATTGCTCCCCCCCCCCCGCTAAGGCTTGGCAATTGTTAGCCCCGGGAAAAGGAAGAGAGGGAATCATGCGACGGAGGTGCTGCTTGGGGAAAAAGCTCCCATTGCCTGCTTCCCTCTCTTCCTTTCCCCGGGCTAATGATCACTAAGCCTTAGCTGTGGGGAAAGGACAAGGGGGAAGCGTGCTACGGAGGTGATGTTTGGGGGAGGGGGGAACATTGCCTGCTTGGCACTATCCGTTGACTGTGTGGTTTGCACAGGAGAGCCTTGTCTGGGAGACCCCGAAGAGTGGGTGTGAAAGAGGGACCCTTCTTCCCCTCCCCCAACTGTCCCCCCAGGATTGGGCACCCCTTGCTCAGTGGGTGAGACGGAGTTGTGGGGCAGGAGGGCGCACAAAAACTGACTTTGTCCCCAGGTGCTCCAAACCCTAGCTATGCCTCTGCGGATCTGCACCCTTAAAGGCAGCCTGACATCTGGTGGCCATTACTGGTGATGTCTCGCTTGGCCATAGGGACCCGCAGGCGTGAGTTGCATCCCATTTGACTTTAAAGTGACCCACGCCGCGTGGGACTGCCTCTGAAGGTGTGGGTCACATGGGCAAAAAAAAAAATTTTTTTTAAGGACTAGGATGCGTGGACCACATGATCTAGAAGGAAATAGTAATCATTCCTATGGAAAATTTGCATGAAGGAAAATTTGCTTAACATAATTTCATTTGGAACGAATTAATTCCTTTATACAAGGTACCACTGTACTACTACTACTACTACTACTACTACTACTACTACTACTACTACTACTACTACTACTACCACCACCACCACCACCACCACCACCACCACCACCACCACCACCACTACTACTACTACTACTACTACTACTACTACTACTACTACTACTACTACTACTACTACAAAATAACCAGGCACAGTTGATCAAACACTGGTATTGTACAACAGATACTAGGTTTAACCCAAAACCTAAGTATCGGTTCAATCTAGCATTGCCTGGTGTTCTGTAGCTCTGAGGGTGCTATTTCTGAGATCTGCAGCCGGTATGGAATTGCACGGTGTTATTCCCAAAGCCCGATGGGGACGGTGTGACACCACCACAGTGTGTGTTTCCTCCGCAAGCAAGAAGTTTCGACGGGCAGACTTCGGCATTTCGCTCGTTTCCCCCATTCTTTATTTTCAGCTCTGGCATGCCCTGGAGTTGCAACGTCAGGAGCCTGGGAAACGGTGCCACGTCCGGCACGGAGAAGCAGAGATCTTCATCTCTGGAGGATGCGCCCCTTAAAGGTCCAGCAGGACACGGCCAGCAAGTCTGACGCTGAAAGGTGGGCGGTCAAGTGGCTGGGGCGTGGGTCGGCTTAGGGAAAGCGCCCTAAGTGGCTTGACTTTGGCCCCCTTGATCTGGCCCCCTTGAACCTAAATGGACCCCAATCGGCCAGCACTCTCAGACTCAAACTGCAGAGCGCTTGGCAGCTGGTTTAGGGGGGGGGGGAGGTCCCTCTCTGGCACCAGGGACCAGTTCTGTGGAAAACAGTATCTCCCCTCGGCTCATTCATTCATTCATTCATTCATTCATTCATTCATTCATTCATTCATTCATTCATTTAATTTGCTGCTGCCTGGGGCTTTTGCTTGTGCGCACCCAGGCATCTCCCCTCTCGCTGGTTCCACTGTGGCCAAAAGGCGGCCGGATCCTAGCAGGCCACGGACTGGTACCAGTCCGTGGTGTGTGGGGTGTGTGGGGGTGGGGGTGGCTGGGAACCCCTGCCGTAGGGCACGGGCACGGCCAACGAGGCCCTTGGTGGTGGTTTGGGAGTTCAATTCCTGGCTGGGTCTCCTTGACCGGACAGAGGAGAACAGCTGATCTGGGAGGGGCCTCTTCTATTGGTGGGGAACATCCCATCAGAGAAAAAGGCAAGCAGAGATCAGGCCGGTTCCCTCCCAACTTTCATTTCAGAAGGCCCCGGAGACTAAGACCACGGTCATACCTGAATTTCCTTCATATTTAAATTTCCTACGTATTTTTTTCGGGAGCGGTCACATGGTGTTTAATGAGCAGTTGGTGTCCTCTCCTCTGCATCGTACCTTCCTATTCTGGTTCTGTCCTAACCTGTGTACAGTGGAACCTTGACTTACGTCATTAATCCGTTCCAGTGGTCTAGACTTAAGTCAAAAGTAATGACCATTAACTTCTGCAGCAGATTTCGATAGGAGATCCAAAGATTTTTTTTACAAGACTGAGCCAACTGTCTAACCAGCGAGGCCAGCCCTGAACTCCCATTAGGCCTTTCTTCTCCTCCGGCAGCAGCGGCGGCTTCGGTGAGCTCCCGGCCCTTCTTCTCCTCTGGCAAGTGACCAGCTCCAGGTGCTCTGAGTTGGCCTCGCCGAAGCCGCCGCTGCCGGAGGAGGGGAAGAAGGCAGGAGAAGTTTGGAAGCGGCAGCCGCGATGCTGGGTTGTGGCTGCCGCCCGATTCCGGTGCCTTGCGCCAGGGGCTCCGAGCTGTAAGTCAAAGCCTGCGACTCAAGTCAAACAGGCCCCTTCTTGCTGCAAGTCAAATATGATGCAAGTCAAGCAGTATGTAAGTCAAGGTTCCACTGTACTACACATTTTGTCCTACTTTCTGGCTCCAGTTTCCAAGGTTCCATCTTTTAAGCCGGGTAGAAAAGGGGAGAAACTGAATTTACCGCTCATTTTCAGTGTCCTGTTGTTGCAACAGAAGCAAACAAGTAAGCACTTTTGAGCGAAGTTTCTAAATCCAGCCCCTGGTGGTGGTTTAGGAAACTTCGCTGAAACTGCTGTTCGAGGGGCGTGGTCGGCCGGGAGCAGAATTTGCTTCTCTTCCTGATTAGCACGCAATCTTTTACTGCGTAATTCGCCGACAGGAAACAGCAGAAAACGCAGGTATGACCGCGGTCTTATTTATTATCCAGTTAGCTCCCCCCCCACCAGCCATCGGAAAGGGGACACGTTTTTATTATTTATTTATTTTCTCCTGAAATTTGGCGACCATTCGTTTTTATATTCTTACGGACAATTTTTAAATTTAGATGGGTTTTTATATGGCTGGCAACTGTATTTTAATTGTACCTTTAAATTGTATTTTATGATTGACCTTTTTTTTTTTTTTGCAAACTGCCCCTGGGTAGTGCATATTGCACTAAGGGGGCAGTATAGAAATAAAATAAAACAAAACAAAATAAAATAAAATAAAATAAAATAAAATAAAATAAAATAAAATAAAAGGATTTCTTCCACTACCCGGTCCTCAACTGTTGAAAACACCACGGCCAGCGTCTACCTGAAAGAAAAATCCGATTTTTCTACGAGACTCAGCTCCGTGTGTGGGCAGGTGTCCCACTGGGCCTGACTAAACATTTGGCTGCAACGTGCATGTGTGGTATCGTACTGCGTTTGTCTCGCTGGTTTGAAGACGGAAACCTTGCTTCCCGTTTTCGCTCCCTTAAGGCGATTCTCCTTCTTCTCTACCACCACCACCACCACCACCACCTCATCATCATCATCATCATCATCATCATCATCATCATCATCATCATCATCATGTGCCATCCCTCCATTTCTGACTGCTAACGATTTCCCCCCCAGGGTTTTTTGGTTACAGAACAGGGAGACCTGGTTTCTCATTCATTCCTCCCGGAGGCGGGGGGGGGGGAGTCCATTTGTTAGCTTGCTGTTGATCTGTTTCGCAACTGTAAGTCACGAAACACGTTTTACGCTTTCTCCCAGGAATGCCTGAGAGTAGGGAGGGGCAGGAAACGAAAAACGAAATGCTGTTTTGTCATTTCATTAGGTAACGAAGCAAAACGAAGCAAAACGAAACGAGCAAGGAGCATTTCGTTACAGATGAAACAAAATGGTCGTTTTTGGATTGAAATGAACTGTTTCGTTCCATCGTTTTCAGCAGACTCCTGCCGAGCTGTCAGTGGCTGGACCCCTTGAAACCTGGCCCAGTTGGCAGCAGGGGGTCCCTCTGGTGCCAGATGGGCCAGTTTTAAAGGGGTCCAGCCAATAACAGCTCAGCAGGAGCCCTTTAAAAATGGCTCCCGGGCACTAAATCTGGTGCCTCTAGGACCCAGAGGAGCCATTTCATTTCATTTCACATGGATTTTTTTTAAAAAAAAAAATCATAAGAAACAAAATGAAACAGGGTGGGCACGAAACAAAACGAAAAAAACAACGTTATTTTCCGTGCCCATCCCTACCTGAGATTGATTTATGGAGACACTTAAGTGCTACTGCGCCTCGTGGCGCAGTGGTTAAATCCCTGTCCTGCAGGTAAAACTGTGCTCACCACCTGGGGTTCAATCCCAGGTAGCAGGCTCAAGGTTCACTCAGCTTTCCATCCTTCCGAGGTCAGTAAAATGAGTACACAGCTCACTGGGGGGGGGGGGAATGTATAGCCTGCACACTGTAATTAAAATTGTAAACCGCCCAGAGACTACTTAAAGTGGTATGGGGCGGTATATAAGCAGAACACTTTGCTTTTTACTGAATGAGAAGGGGGAGGACTCGAGGCAGGTGGGACTTGAAGCTATTCTCCTCTGCGGCTCTGGCTACCTCGGCTGCAAATATTGGCAATACTGCAGGGCTGGACCCACGGCACGAGCTCAACCTGTGTGCGGCGGAGGTGCAGAAAAAGGTCCGGGAGGAGGAGCGTCTACCTTGTTGGGCTTGACAGCTCGCTGTAAGTTCTCAATCCATTTGTCCCTCTCGGCGGCCGATCGGCAGGCGAAGCACTTGGTGCCGGAGGAGGTGGTGACCTGAGAAGGAAAGGGACAGAATCGGGAGGGTGAGCTGGAGGTCACCCTTGCGGCCAGGCCTGACTTCCGATTGAGCCAGATTGCCAATCCCCACCCACCGCCACCACCGCCACCCCGGTACCTCGAAGCAGAACTCTTGGCCCAAGATGCTGCTGTGAACGGGTTTGATGATGGAGTCCTCGTCCAAGTTGAGCTCCAGGGCTTCGGCGGCGCTGCTGGGGCTGAGCAGGGACTCGTGCGAGTGGGACTCCTTGAAGCTCTGCATAAGGCGCGCCCTGGGGAGGGAAAGGGAACGGTGAGGCACCTGGAGGGAGGGTTGGGAAGAGAGGGAGGGAGGGAAGAAGGGCCGGAAGAGGCGGGAGGGGGGGTCGGTTGGTGAATGAACCAGGCGGGGGGGGAGGCTGCCGGAGAAAGGGGTGGGCGGTGTGCATGGCGGGGAGGGAACGGAAGGGGCGTGCCACTGCACCCAGATAAGCAGAAGCCCCTGGGAAAGGGCAGAGCTGGTGCTACTGACATCACAAGCACGGGTGGGCCGGGCAAGGGTAGATGGGGGGTGGCCACAGTAGGGGGGTGCGCGAGGTTAACAGGGAGGGGGGCCAAAGGGGGGTGAGGCTGCTCCTAGGGGGCAGAGGTTAGGGTGCGTGTGTAAGGCATTGTGGCGTGGGCGAAGGAGGGAGGGAGGGAGTGGTGTGTGAGCCGTAAGTGGCTTCTACAAAAGCCACCCTCGGGCGGTGGGGGGTACCTGGCATGTGCCCCCCCAAAATTGTCATTTCTGCCGCTGCCAGGGGGGTTCCCGGCCTGGAGAACGGGATCAAGAGAGAGGAGAGAAAGAGAGAGAGAGAGAGATGGAAACAGCAGCGTCAGAGGAGAGGCGAACACCGTCAACCCCGTCCAGAAGGCGGGCAGGGGTGGGGTGGGCCATATGGGTGGTGTGGGGGTTGGGTATCGGGGTTGGCAGGACTCGAGTTCTCCTCTTTGCTCCCTTTGGCCGTCAAGGGAGGTGGCATCGCCTTCGGGAAGGGGCACCACCCCGCATCTCCCTGGGGTGGCTGCACACCTTGGCCCATCCATCTCCCCCCCCCAATTCCTGAAAATCCTGATCCTTGCTGGGCTCCATGGTCACAACTGCCCCCCCCCCGCATCCTCCCTTGAAACCTCCTCTCCCCTCCAGCCACCCTCGGGGGGGGGGGTCCCTGCCTGGACGAAGGTGGTGGCGCTGTAGCTGCCGCAGGGTGGAACAAGCGGAGAAGGGACACACTCCCCCCCCCCCGGGAGGAAACCGCTACAATGAGCCACCACCAACCTCAACCCGCCCCCCCTCTAAAACGGTGTGGCATTTCTGCTTGGAGCTGCCGCCCCCAGGAGGATATTTTTAGCCGAGCGGCGTAAGTGGAGAGAGCCCGTGCGTGTCGGGGCTGCCGTCAGCAGGGGTGGTGCTGGTGGGGAGGGGGGGTTAGAAGGAGGCAAGGAAAAGGCTAAATATACCCAGGGGCACCCAAGGATGAGCTGGGGAAGCAGGGAATCGACTCAGCCAAAGACCAGCCACCGGCATCAGCGGCAGGAGCAGGAGGAGGAAGAGGAGGAGGAGGAAAAGAGACTGGGAGAAGGCGGGGAGGCAGCCAGCAGGAAAGGAGTTGGGGGCAGGGGGGAGAGTGAGGCTCGGTTGCTTTGCTCCCGGACGGACACAGAAAGCAAGGGGATCAGGAGGCTAGCGACCGGTCCAGCGCAGTAGCCAAAGAGCAGGGAAAGATCCAGGCCAGATGTGGGGGTGGTTGAGACAGGCTGGCTGGGCGCTTCCGTCGCCAAGCTGGGGGGGGGGGTGTGAGGGAGGCGGCCCGGGTATCGGTCGCCACCTCCGCCAGCCCACCGCACCCATCCCACCCGCCTACCCACCCCGGGGACGGGACCGGCCCGAAGCCCCTCACCTGTCGTGGTCGGCGCTCCGGAACCGGGGCAGCATCTGGCGGAAGCTGCTGGTGCGGTCCAGCTTGGGCTGGCTTTTGGCCCGTTTGATGGAGCTCTTCAGGCGGCGGCTGAGGAATCCCTGTTGCTAAAGGGGGGGAAAGGGGGGGCAGTGAGGGAGGGGGGGAGGGAGAGGGAGAGGAAAAGGGAGATTGGTGGGCCCACGGGGCAACAGATGATGCTGAGACTAGGATCCCAGCGCAGGTCCCAGGGAATGGAGTAGGGAGGCAGGACAAGGGGCATGGACTTCTTCATCTTGTGCCCCTTCCCCAGGACAAGGGGCAGGGACTTCGTCCTCATCTGGTCCCCATTCACAAGGACAAGGGGCAGGGAACTCTTCCTCATCTGGTCCCAACTCACCTGGACAAGGGACTGGGACTTCTTCCTCATCTGCTCCCTCTTCACAAGGACAAGGGGCAGGGACCTTTTTCTCATCTGGTCCCCCATCACCAGGACAAGGGGCAGGGACTTCTTCCTCATCTGGTCCCTTTTCACAAGGACAAAGGGACCTTTTTTCTCAACTGGTCCCCTTCACCAGGACAAGTGGCAGGGAACTCTTCCTCATCTGGTCCCTCTTCACAAGGACAAAGGGACCTTTTTCTCATCTGGTCCCCCTTCACCTGGACAAGGGGCAGGGACTTCTTCCTCATCTGGTCCCTCTTCACAAGGACAAAGGGACCTTTTTCTCATCTGGTCCCCCTTCACCAGGACAAGGGGCAGGGACTTCTTCCTCACCTGGTCCCTCTTCACAAGGACAAGCGGCAGGGAATTCTTCCTCATCTGCTCCCTCTTCACAAGGACAGGGGGCAGGGAACTCTTCCTCATCTGGACCCAATTCACCTGGACAAGGGGCAGGGACTTCTTCCTCATCTGGTCCCTCTTCACAAGGACAAGGGGACCTTTTTCTCATCTGGTCCCCCTTCACCAGGACAAGGGGCAGGGACTTCTTCCTCATCTGGTCCCTCTTCACAAGGACAAGGGGATCTTTTTCTCATCTGGTCCCCCTTCACCTGGACAAGGGACTGGGACTTCTTCCTCATCTGCTCCCTCTTCACAAGGACAAGGGGCAGGGACCTTTTTCTCATCTGGTCTCCCATCACCAGGACAAGGGGCAGAGACTTCTTCATCATCTGGTCCCTTTTCACAAGGACAAAGGGACCTTTTTTCTCAACTGGTCCCCTTCACCAGGACAAGTGGCAGGGAACTCTTCCTCATCTGGTCCCTCTTCACAAGGACAAAGGGACCTTTTTCTCATCTGGTCCCCCTTCACCTGGACAAGGGGCAGGGACTTCTTCCTCATCTGGTCCCTCTTCACAAGGACAAAGGGACCTTTTTCTCATCTGGTCCCCCTTCACCAGGACAAGGGGCAGGGACTTCATCTTGTGCCCCTTCACAAGGACAAGGGGCAGGGAACTCTTCCTCATCTGGTCCCTCTTCACAAGGACAAAGGGACCTTTTTCTCATCTGGTCCCCCTTTACCTGGACAAGGGGCAGGGACTTCTTCCTCACCTGGTCCCTCTTCACAAGGACAAGCGGCAGGGAATTCTTCCTCATCTGCTCCCTCTTCACAAGGACAGGGGGCAGGGAACTCTTCCTCATCTGGACCCAATTCACCTGGACAAGGGGCAGGGACTTCTTCCTCATCTGGTCCCTCTTCACAAGGACAAGGGGACCTTTTTCTCATCTGGTCCCCCTTCACCAGGACAAGGGGCAGGGACTTCTTCCTCATCTGGTCCCTCTTCACAAGGACAAGGGGATCTTTTTCTCATCTGGTCCCCCTTCACCTGGACAAGGGACTGGGACTTCTTCCTCATCTGCTCCCTCTTCACAAGGACAAGGGGCAGGGACCTTTTTCTCATCTGGTCTCCCATCACCAGGACAAGGGGCAGAGACTTCTTCATCATCTGGTCCCTTTTCACAAGGACAAAGGGACCTTTTTTCTCAACTGGTCCCCTTCACCAGGACAAGTGGCAGGGACTTCATCTTGTGCCCCTTCACAAGGACAAGGGGCAGGGAACTCTTCCTCATCTGGTCCCTCTTCACAAGGACAAAGGGACCTTTTTCTCATCTGGTCCCCCTTTACCTGGACAAGGGGCAGGGACTTCTTCCTCATCTGGTCCCTCTTCACAAGGACAAAGGGACCTTTTTCTCATCTGGTCCCCCTTCACCAGGACAAGGGGCAGGGACTTCTTCCTCACCTGGTCCCTCTTCACAAGGACAAGCGGCAGGGAATTCTTCCTCATCTGCTCCCTCTTCACAAGGACAGGGGGCAGGGAACTCTTCCTCATCTGGACCCAATTCACCTGGACAAGGGGCAGGGACTTCTTCCTCATCTGGTCCCTCTTCACAAGGACAAGGGGACCTTTTTCTCATCTGGTCCCCCTTCACCAGGACAAGGGGCAGGGACTTCTTCCTCATCTGCTCCCTCTTCACAAGGACAAGGGGCAGGGACCTTTTTCTCATCTGGTCCCCCATCACCAGGACAAGGGGCAGAGACTTCTTCATCATCTGGTCCCTTTTCACAAGGACAAAGGGACCTTTTTCTCAACTGGTCCCCTTCACCAGGACAAGTGGCAGGGACTTCATCTTGTGCCCCTTCACAAGGACAAGGGGCAGGGAACTCTTCCTCATCTGGTCCCTCTTCACAAGGACAAAGGGACCTTTTTCTCATCTGGTCCCCCTTTACCTGGACAAGGGGCAGGGACTTCTTCCTCATCTGGTCCCTCTTCACAAGGACAAAGGGACCTTTTTCCCATCTGGTCCCCCTTCACCAGGACAAGGGGCAGGGACTTCTTCCTCATCTGTTCCCTCTTCACAAGGACAAGGGGACCTTTTTCTCATCTGGTCCCCCTTCACCAGGACAAGGGGAAGGGACTTCTTCCCCATCTGGTCCCTCTTCACAAGGACAAGGGGACCTTTTTCTCATCTGGTCCCCCTTCACCAGGACAAGGGGCAGGGACTTCTTCCTCATCTGTTCCCTCTTCACAAGGACAAGGGGACCTTTTTCTCATCTGGTCCCCCTTCACCAGGACAAGGGGCAGGGACTTCTTCCTCATCTGTTCCCTCTTCACAAGGACAAGGGGACCTTTTTCTCATCTGGTCCCCCTTCACCAGGACAAGGGGAAGGGACTTCTTCCTCATCTGTTCCCTCTTCACAAGGACAAGGGGACCTTTTTCTCATCTGGTCCCCCTTCACCAGGACAAGGGGCAGGGACTTCTTCCTCATCTGGTCCCTCTTCACAAGGACAAGGGGACCTTTTTCTCATCTGGTCCCTTACACCGGGACAAGGGGAAGGGACTTCTTCCCCATCTGGTCCCCCTTCATCTGCACCAATGGATAAGGGGAATGCCTGCTCATTCCCACCCATCCCCATAGCCCACCTCTTGCAATTTCCCTCCCTCTTTGGAAAGCTGTCCTTCTGTTTACTCCCTCGGCCTTCTTTCCCCAAGACAGAAGGCCCAACACCTTTTTTAGTCCCATTCTCTCTTCTCTTTCAGGCATTTCCTTCAGCAGATCAATGTGTTTGTTTGTTTGATTTTGTGGGCCAAAACTTGAACCCAGCCCTGGAAGGGACAGCCAGCCTGTGTGGACCAGCGCTGGCTGTGTAAAACATCCAGTCCACCCCAACCTGCTTCCACAGTTGTGGTGCTGCAGCTGCTCTGAGCCAAATGCCTTAGTCTCGCGTGCCGCCACACTGCATGGGAGCCACAAACCGTGGCTCCCATGCAGCAGGTCGGCACTGCCACCCCTTCTGCTTCCCTTTCATTCTATTTGGCCTCTTTCCATGCCGCTACTCAGCTGGAGCGGCTAATCCCAACTGCTGGTCTTGCCCGGTCCCGCCTTTGACGCTCATGCATCATCTAGTGTCTGTCATGGAATGGACGAGGAAGAAGAAAGTGGCTCTCCTGGTTAGAAATGGATTACGAGCAGAAGACGGAAAGGAGACACACCAAGTGGGCTGCATTCATAAATTCCAATGTGCATCTCAAAGACTAGACAAAGATTGGGGATTTTTCAAGCTCGCTGTGTGTAGAGAGTTAGTAAGTTAAGCAAGGCTTTCTCTGCAGTTTTGTGAATGGTCAAGCTGTTCTCCCTGGCAAAACCTTGAACTGAGCCCAACCTATCTTTTCTTAAAATCAAGCCCAGGAAGCTTGCTTCATTTGTATCCACCCAAGCAGCTCTGATCGCCGCAGAATCGACGCTTTTGAGCTGTGGTGCTGGAGGAGAGTCTTGAGAGTCCCCTGGATTGCAAGGAGATCAAACCTATCCATTCTGAAAGAAATCAACCCCGAATGTTCACTGGAAGGACAGATTTTGAAGCTGAGGCTCCAGTACTTTGGCCACCTCATGAGAAGAGAGGACTCCTTGGAAAAGTCCCTGATGCTGGGAAAGATCAAAGGCAAAAGGAAAAGAGGACGACAGAGAATGAGATGGTTGGATGGTGTCATCGATGCAACCAATATGGATTTGACAAAACTCCGGGAGGCAGTGGAGGATAGGAAGGCCTGGCGAGCTCTGGTCCATGGGGTCACGAAGAGTCGGACACGACTGAACGACTGAACATCAACAAAGCAGCTCTATTCTCAACTCCCTGAATAGCCAATGGTCATCATTCCCCTAGGAGCTCAGTCTCAGAGCTGGGACTTTGCTGGTTGAAAATGCAGCCAAATGCATATCCACCCCACCCCTCGCTCTGGGTTGCCCATTCTCCCTCTGGCGGTGAGATCAGTCCAGCAGCCGGTCACACCACAGGGAACTAGCCAAAGGTGGACGGGTGCTCATGCAGCAAACCCTTCTGCTCTGCATTAAGCCAGCCATGTCCAAAGTCTGGCCCGCGGGCTGGATCCAGCCCGTCAGGCCATCTTGATTGGCCCGTGGATGGCTGATCCGCCCCCTCTACCTCTCCGTCCCTCCTTTGCCCTCCCCACACGCAATCCTCCCTCTGCCCAGGCCAAAGCTGTGGCAGAGGCGGTGGCGGGAGCAGGAACGGGTGGGGTGGGGTGGCGGGGCCTGCAGCCCATCACAATGTCAGAGGAGCTGCGATGCCACCTCAGCTGTCCTCACTAAGATGGCGGCGCGAGGTTGAGGCCAGTGGCAGCGGCGGCCTATTCCCTTCTTTTACTCTTCCACCATTTCTGCCCCATCTGGCCCACTGCGCCTCAGGAACCCTGTCAACGCCGGCCGGCCTCAGTTGGCGGGGGCTGTGGCTGTATCCCCTATCCTGGTCCTCCCGGTCCTGGCCCCTGCCCGAGCCTGCCCACCCGCCAGAGGATCTGCCACCGCTGCTGCTGCTGCTAAAGCTGCCGCCGAAGCCGCCGCCTGAGAGAGCACAGCCAGGGGACCGGGAAGCCTCACCAACCTGCTGGCCGTTCACCCTCTCCCGCTGGCTGGTGGGACTTCGGCGGCGGTGACTTCGGCAGCGGCCGGGCAGGCGCATCGCTCCTGCGCCAGGGCGCACCAGTGAGCCTCCCGCAACCACCGCCACTGCACTTCCTTCTCCTCCGGAGGGATGCAGCTGCGGGTTTGCTTGCCACCCGCCCGGCTCACCACTCTTCATAAGAACATACGAACATAAGAAGAGCCCTGCTGGATCAGGCCATAAGGCCCATCTAGTCCAGCTTCCTGTGTCTCACAGTGGCCCCACCAGATGCATTTGGGAGCGCATGAGACTAGATATCTGTCTCCTGATACCACTCCCCTGCATCTGGCCCTTGAAGGACCCCGGTTTTAAGCCTGGAGATGACACCTCTCCAACATGGTTTGTAACCAGAGATGGACTTTTCCTCCAGGAATCTGTCCAATCCCCTTTGGAAGGCATCCAGGCCAGATGTTATCACCACATCCTGTGGCAGGGAGTTCCGCAGACTAACAACATGCTGAGTTTAAAAAAATATTTTCTTTTGTCTGTTCTCACTCACCCAACCCTCCATTTGAGTGGCTGTCCCCTAGTTCTGGCATTTCGTGAGAGGGAGAAGAGCGTCCCTCCATCCGCTTTACTCATGCCCTGCATTGTTTTGTACGTCTCAATCATATCCCCCCCCCCTCAGGCACCTTTTTTTCCAGACTAAAGAGCCCCAAATGTTTTAGCCTTTCCTCCACTTCCTTCCCTGGCTGGTGGGTGGATCAGAGCCCCGTCAGAGAGGGACACCAGGCACCCGGCAGCCAGGTAGTCCAGGATGGACATGCTGCCTGGGATTGGGCCCAGGAGAGGAGGAGGAGGAGGAGGTGGGCAGGCACGTCACACACACACACACACACACACACACACACACACACACGTGCCAAGCCACACCAGTGAGCCTCCCGCAGCCACCGCCACCACGCAGCCACCGCCACCACGCTTCCTTTTCCTCCGTAGGGATGCAGCTCTCCCGCCGGCGGCGCGGAGGAGCGGGTTTACCCCCTGCCCGCCCGGCTCGCCCCCCTTTCCTGGCCAGCACTGACGCAAGGTGGAGGGAGAAGGAGGCCACCCCGGGTCTCCACCCAGCCCGGCCTGGATCTCAGGCAGGCAGGCAGACACACATACACACCTGAATGCACAACACCACCACCACCACGATGGCAATGCCGATGTCTGGTGAGAGCTGCTTATGTTTGTCTGTTTGCATTCCCCCCCCCCCCATCGCATTTTTGGTGGGAAAAGGCTAAAAAGGCTTAGGACCTCGATACCTGAAGGACCGAGTCTCCGTCCATATGAACCTAACCAGCAATTAAGATCCAGCCAGGGGTCCCTCCCGAAAGAGCCGTCCTTTAAGGAGGTGAAAGGGATGGCTTGTAGGAACAGGGCCTTTTCAGCAGCTGCCCCCAGGCTCCGGCGCCGATGCCTATGACCTTTCGGTACCAGGTAAAAACCTTCCTGTTTCTGAGGTTTTTTTAAACTAACATAGATGGTGGGTCCTGGTGACAATGTTAGTGTTTTGTGTTTAAATGTTTTTTATTGTTTTAATTGTCCATTGCCTTTTTGGCGTTGTAACTGTTTTTACTGTTCATTTTAATTGTAAGCCGCCCAGAGACCTTCGGGGAGTGGGCGGCATATAAGTTGTATAAATAAATAAATATATAAATAAATAAGGTAATCTTGCTGGTATCTTTTGTCCATGTTTGCATTGCACTGCAGGGGAGTGTTCGGGGGGGGGTGTTGTGTTCCAGCACTCCATGCCTTTAAAGTGCACTTTATAAAGAGGTCTGCAAAGACCCCACCATTTTTTTTTACTGTAGAACAGGGGTGTTCAAACTTTTTGTAATGAGGGGTTCAGTGGGTGGGGCTTCCAAGGGGTCAGTGGGTGGGGCTTCCAAGGGGTCAGTGGGTGGGGCTTGCAAGGAGTGGGTGGGTGGGGCTTCCAAGGGGTCAGTGGGTGGGGCTTGCAAGGAGTGGGTGGGTGGGGCTTCCAAGGGGTCAGTGGGTGGGGCTTCCAAGGGGTCAGTGGGTGGGGCTTCCAAGGGGTCAGTGGGTGGGGCTTGCAAGGAGTGGGTGGGTGGGGCTTCCAAGGGGTCAGTGGGTGGGGCTTGCAAGGAGTGAGTGGGTGGGGCTTCCAAGGGGTCAGTGGGTGGGGCTTCCAAGGGGTCAGTGGGTGGGGCTTGCAAGGAGTGGGTGGGTGGGGCTTCCAAGGGGTCAGTGGGTGGGGCTTGCAAGGAGTGGGTGGGTGGGGCTTCCAAGGGATCAGTGGGTGGGGCTTGCAAGGAGTAGGTGGGTGGGGCTTGCAAGGAGTGGGTGGGTGGGGCTTCCAAGGGGTCAGTGGGTGGGGCTTGCAAGGAGTGGGTGGGTGGGGATTCCAAGGGGTCAGTGGGTGGGGCTTCCAAGGGGTCAGTGGGTGGGGCTTGCAAGGAGTGGGTGGGTGGGGATTCCAAGGGGTCAGTGGGTGGGGCTTGCAAGGAGTGAGTGGGGCTTCCAAGGGGTCCGTGGGTGGGGCTTCCAAGGGGTCAGTGGGTGGGGCTTGCAAGGAGTGGGTGGGTGGGGCTTCCAAGGGGTCAGTGGGTGGGGCTTGCAAGGAGTGGGTGGGTGGGGCTTCCAAGGGGTCAGTGGGTGGGGCTTGCAAGGAGTGGGTGGGTGGGGCTTCCAAGGGGTCAGTGGGTAGGGCTTGCAAGGAGTGGGTGGGTGGGGCTTCCAAGGGGTCAGTGGGTGGGGCTTGCAAGGAGTGAGTGAGTGGGGCTTCCAAGGGGTCAGTGGGTGGGGCTTGCAAGGAGTGGGTGGGTGGGGCTTCCAAGGGGTCAGTGGGTGGGGCTTCCAAGGGGTCAGTGGGTGGGGCTTGCAAGGAGTGGGTGAGTGGGGCTTCCAAGGGGTCAGTGGGTGGGGCTTGCAAGGAGTGGGTGGGTGGGGCTTGTATTGCGGGGACAGGGGCAGGGGGCAGGCAGCCCCCACACACACATTCTCAGGCACCCAATCTGGACCTCCTCCTTACAAAAAGTTTAGACACCCCTGCAATAAAGCCCACCGGACAAGAGGCCCGGCTGCTGACGTGCGGCCTTCGTTCTCGGCCTCTCATTCCGCTTTGGTCCCACTTCTATGCTCTGCAACGCCATCACAGGCACTATATATAAACCAGTGGCCCAGATTTTGCTTTCTGTGTGTCTGAAAACACACACACACACACACACACACACATCAAAAAAACTGATCTGCAGTCCACGGGCGCTCGCACTGATGGTCGTCCAGATGCCACCCAGCTATGTCCTTGGGGACGTTCTTTCCCTCTGAATTTTAATTGTGTTTTAACACTTTATAGCCGTCTCAGTTGTCGTCTAGCCTTCGAAACTTCGGCCAACGGTTTACGCAAAAGGCCTGACCTTTAATTTTATTTAATTTTATTTATTTAATTTGATCTTTTTTTCCCCCCACCCCCCTGATACACCTTGCTGAGGGCTCCCCCCCCTCTGTTTTGCTTATATTGTTGTTTTTATTTGTTTAACTTGTTGTAAACCACCCAGAGTTCCTGTTGGAAGATGGGCGGTATAGAAATGAAACAAACAAATAAATAATAAATAATAAATTTCAGCCCCACAAGGACGTAATTTAAGAATTCGCCATTGCCATTTGGTTTGCAAAAGGTCAGCAACAGGCCAGGCCGAGAGAGACTTCTTAAATTTGGACGGCCGAGCACTAAATGTTACGCTTTTTGGATCGATGCATCCAGCCACCCTGGGTGGCCAGATGGCCAGATAAGAGGGGCATAAATCTAATGAATAAAAATTAAAATGCACAACAGGATTCCAGCTAGTGCAGTTTTAGTATTTTACTATCTTTTTAACGACATGGTAAGCCGGTTTAGGGGTCACCTGGGGTAAAGCAAAGCAAAACAAAGGGTTCTGCTTATATACCGCCCCATACCACTTCAAGTAGTCGCTGGGAAGTTTATAGTTTTTAAATACAGTAATGCAGGCTACACATTGCCCCCCACCCACCCCCAGCAAGCTGGGTACTCATTTGACCGACCTTGGAAGGATGGAAGGCTGAGTGAACCTTGAACCTGCTACCTGGGATTGAACCCCAGGTCGTGAGCACAGTTTTACCTGCAGGGCAGGCCTTTTTAACCACTGCGCCACAGGGGTCCTAACCACTGCACATCACAGCCGACAATGCAATCGGACCCCTTGCATCACTAGGCCAGCTGTTCCATGATCTACCAGGAAGGCCGGAAACCGTGGATTGTAGCAAACATTAAATGCAGAAGACAAAAGGGGGAGGGACAAAGGATGTATACAGGACTCTGGTAAAAAAAAGGTAAAACTTCCACCCTGCACATGTGTGCTAGTCGTGTCTGACTCTAGGGGCGGCACTCATCTCCATTTCCAAGCCAAAGAGCCAGTGTTGTGCAAGTCCATGGCCGTGTGGCCGGCATGGCTGCAAAGAAACACAGTTTTACCTTTCCATTTTTTTACAGCAGCACCTATTTATCTACTTGCATTTTACAGGCTTTCGAACTGCTAGGTTGGCAGGAGCTGGGGGTGAACAGCGGGAGCTCGCTCCGCTGCGTGGCACCCAGGATTTGAACCGCCGAGCTGTCGACTTGGCAGCTGACAGTCTGTGGGCTCAGGCAAGTGGCAGAGGCTCCAAGGGGCCCGCCACCACTTCTAGCCGCCAGCCTGCCACCCGTCACTCTGTCTGACCGGATCCTGAGTGACAGGCAGGCCTCCCAGGCTCTGAGGCGCCTTCCCCACTGGCTGTGGGGGTGGGGGTGTGGGGTGTGTGAAGGAGCTTCTCTCAAGGCCGTTCGGGTTGGCCGACATAAGGTGACAGCAGGTCCTCAGAGCTGCCAGGGGTCGTCAGGCATAGAGGAAAGGTGGGAGCAGACAGGACCGAGGGGGCCACCAACCAACGAACAGGGGTCTCCCCCTTCTGCAAGCTACAGGAGCCACAAACGCCACCGCCTGGGGAAACATGCGGGGCTGCGGAGTCAGAGATCAGGAGTTTGGTTCCTGGTTGGGCCTCCTGGATGGGGGGGGGGCATGGCGGACTCCACGCACAGGGTCCTTTTGCAATTCTCAGTCTGGTATTCTCATTAAAGCAAAAGCAAAGCGTTCTGCTTATATACCGCCCCATACCACTTCAAGTAGTCTCTGGGCGGTTTGTAGTCTTAATTACAGTACGCAGGCTACACATTGCCCCCCCCCCCAGGGCGTTATTAGTCTGTGGAACTCCCTGCCACAGGATGGGGTGATGGCCTCTGGCCTGGATGCCTTCAAAAGGGGATTGGACAGATTCCTGGAGGAAAAGTCCATCCCAGGTGACAAACCATGATGGAGATGTGTAACCTCCAGGCTTAAAACCAAGGTTCTTCAAGGGCCAGAGGCAGGGGAGTGGGATCAGGAGACAGAGATCGAGGTTCAATCCCAGGTAGCAAACTCAAGGTTCACTCAGCCTTCCATCCTTCTGAGGTCGGTAAAATGAGTACCCATCTTAGAACATAAGAACATAAGAAGAGCCCTGCTGGATCAGGCCAGGGGACCATCTAGTCCAGCTTCCATTATCTCACAGTGGCCCCACCAGATGCGTCTGGGAGCGCATGAGACTAGATCTCTGTCTCCTGATAGCACGCACTCCCCTGCATTCTGGCCCTTGAAGTAACCCGGTTTTTAAGCCTGGAGATGACACATCTCCATCATGGTTTGTCACCTGTGATGGACTTCTCCTCCAGGAATCTGTCCAATCCCCTTTTGAAGGCATCCAGGCCAGAGGCCATCGCCACCTCCTGTGGCAGGGAGTTCCACAGACTAACAACGTGTTCAAGTTACAGGGAGCCAGGCTGAGGCTGAGAACCAAGGGGGAAGAAACTTCCCAGCTGTTCAAGAGGTACGACAACGGAGCCCATCCCCCTCGGGAGATGGAGAAGCGCTCCAACCCTGTAGACCAGGGGTGCCCCAAACGTTTTGTAAGGAGGGCCGGCCAGATTTGGTGGCTGAGAATGTGTCAGGGGCCGGTTGCTCCCTGACCCTGCCACCCCACTGCAAGCCCCACCCACTGACCCATTCCAACCCCACCCGCAGGAAGGAAGGCGAGGACCAAGGGATGGAGGGAGGGAGGTGGAAACCAAGAGAGGAAGGAAGGAAGGTGGGGACCAAGGGAGGGAGGGAGGGAGGGAGGGAGGGGGGACCAAGGGAGGGAGGAAAGAAGGAAGGTGGGGACCAAAGGAAGCACAGGGAGCCGTGGCCACAGTCGCCCCTTAGAAGAGCCCAGCCCCTCAAGCTTCCCGGTGGTGTCAGTGTTGGTGGAAGATTTTTTTTAAAAAAATAATAATAACATGGGGTGAAGGAGGGGGAGGGAGGGGCGGGCCAGCCAGCCGTGGGCCACTCAGAATGGCCTGACGGGCCGGATTTGGCCCCCGGGCCGGACTTTGGGCAGGCCTGCTGTAGACAATTCCGGAGGAATTTAGACAACCTCCTGGCAGACACCCCATGATTGGTATTCCTGCACGGAGGAAGGGTTAGACTGGATGGCCTTGTAGGCCCCTTTGGACTCTGTGCTTCTAGGATTCCGGGGGTGGGCTGTATAACACCCCCCCAACCCCTACGGAACAAACGTCCAGCTGATCAAGACCTTGACCTGACTTGCCATCTTCTTTCCCACCACCCCCTCTCCCTTTTCCTTCTTCTCCTCCTCTTCGTCCCACTGCCGTTTGCGCCTGAATGCAAAACCTGCCCTGGTTTCTCTGGGGTGTGGGATCAACCACCGCCCCCCAACCCCGACGGATCAGCGCTTTGAGTCCAAGCTGAGGGAGAGGAGGGCAGAGGGGCAGGCAGATTCCTTTGGCCTCTGGATTCGTGCCGGGATGGGGAGTGTGACAGGGTGCATATTCGGTGACAGGGTGCCGCTCCCCCCACACACACACACACACCTCCCCAGCAGATGCCCTGCCAAAGTGGCCCCCAACACCACCAGCGCCGCCTTGGCACACAAGCAGGGGCGTACCTAGGGGGGCAGAAGAGTACATCCGCCCTGGGCGCAGAAATCTGGGGGCGCCTGGAGGGGGAAGGAGGAGGAGGAAGCCCTGCGCAGGCGGGTGAGTGTGGTGGTCGCCGCGCCCTCCTCCTCCTCCTCTTCCTCTTCCAACTCTTCATCAACACTGCGGGAGGGGTAAGGTGCACGCGCACCCGTGTGCCCCATACCTGCCCCATGCCTGTAGGATTGCCCCCCCCCCCTTTGCTGGGTGGATGCAATGAGGTTGTGGAGGGCCAGAGGGGCGCAAAAACAACTTTTGTCCCCAGGTGCCCCAAAACCTTGCTACGGCACCGCACACAAGACCTCTGGACAAGCAATCCTTGATATGGGGGGGGGGTGTTGTCACACGTGGGGCAGAAGAGGGTTGAGACCAAAACCAAGGCAGGGAAAAGGGGGTGGGGAGGTTGGCTCACCGAAGGCCGGAAGGGGGGCGCTGGCGGGGCATCCATGTTGATGCTGTACTGTTTCCCGCCAGGAACACTTTTCCGCCGGGAGCGACTGGCGTGGTACTCTGGAAAGAGAGAGAGAGAGAGAGAGAGAGAGAGAGAGAGAGAGAGTCAAGCCACGGATCCGCTAGCCACCAGCCGCCCACGCGGGACACACCCGGCCGGTGCAGGTGGGTCACAAAGGCTTCCCTCCCGCCACCCCACCCCACCCCCCCAAAAAAGGAGTGTCGCCATGTCACCATGATGGGGCCTCTTCCGGCATCAGAAACCCGGCAGCGGTGGGTCTCTGCACCAAGGAAAAAGGCGGGGTAAAAATACTCTAAGATAAAGTACTCTAAAATAAATAAATAATTTTAATTTTAATTTTAATTTTATTTTTTTGCCCGCGTCGCCTCTTGCTGAGGGTTTCCCCCTCTTTAGTCTTCCTGTTTTTATTTCTCCCCCCCCTTTTCACTGTTATTTACGGTTGGTTTTATTATCTTCGATTGTAAACCGCCCCGAGTTCCTTCTCGGAGTTGGGCGGCATAAAAATGCAATAAATAAATAAATAAATAAATAAATAAATAAATAAATAAATAAATAAATAAATAACCAAGGGCTGGACTACATGACCTCAGGTGACACCCCCCCCCCACCCGGGGATCATTTGTGATTTTATAAATCAGCAGGAGGCAAGGGGGCCACGGCAGGAAGGCTGAGGACAAGGCGGAGGGTCCGGGAACCCCAGAAGCAGGCGGGAGGGGGTCGGATGTGGCCAGAGGTGGCTCTTTCGGGTCCCGCAAATAAGGCAGATGACACTAGGGGGGGTGTTGAGGTGGGGAAGCAAGACCTCTCCGGAATCGAGACACACACACATCCCAATTCTCTGCGCCTCTCCCCACACCACCACCGCCTCTTGCTCCAGGGACAAGGGCAATGCGGGGGTGGGGGGGTGGGGGAGAGAGATGAAAAGAAGACAGGGGTGGGTTGGAGAACACCAGCCCCCGACGGGAGCAGAATGAGGCCAGAGCAGGGTCACCCGGATGGGTGAAAAAGCCAAGGGTCACCCCGTAAGGGGAAGGGCAGGTTTGGTCATCTGGGCAAGGAGGGAGGCCCCATAAGCCTTGCAGCCAGGCGATTGTCCCTTGAGGAAGAAAGGGACAAGAAAGGCCTAGTGGAACTGGAAAAGGTGGAGAAGAGAGAGACTAAAATGATTACTGGGCTGGGGGCACCTCCCTTATGAGGAAAGGCTAAAACATTTGGGCCTCTTTAGTCTGGAAAAAAGGAGCTTGAGGTGGGATAGGATTGAGACGTACAAAATAATGCAGGGCACGAGTCAAGTGGATAGAGGGAAGCTCTTCTCCCTCTCACAAAATACCAGAACTAAGGGACATCCACTCAAATTGAGGGCTGGGAGAGTAAGGACAGACAAAAGAAAATATTTTTTCACCCAGCGCGTTGTTCGTCTATGGAACTCCCTGCCACAGGATGTGGTGAGGGCATCTGGCCTGGATGCCTTCAAAAGGGGATTGGACAGATTCCTGGAGGAAAAGTCCATCCCAGGTGACAAACCATGATGGGAGGATGTGTCATCTCCAGGCTTAAAACCAGGGTCCTTCAAGGGCCAGATGCAGGGGAGTGGTATCAGGAGACAGAGATCTAGTCTCATGCGCTTCCAGAGGCATCTGGTGGGGCCACTGTGAGATCCAGGAAGCTGGGCTAGACGGGCCTTTGGCCTGATCCAGCAGGGCTCTTCTTATGTTCTTATGTTTTTATGAAGGGGGGGAAGGAGGGCAGGTGGGGCAGCAAGAGAGAGAGAGAGAGAGAGAGACCCTGAAAAGAGGTGTCCACACCACTGCGTTGCTCTCGGTTCATTGTTGCGTTCAAGAATTCACACATGCGCAAGTGCACACATGGCTCTGCACGGTTGCATTTTCTCTGTACTGTATCTTACACACACACACACACACACACACACACACACACACACAAGAGCGGAGAGAAAAACTCAAGGAAGGGACCAGGATCAGAACCCCCCCCCCGCAGTACCCGCAGCCTGGCATCAGAGGTGGAGTTAGGCGCCAACCTGCAGAGGCCACGACCCTTTCCCTCTGGTGCCCTGGGCCAGAACCTGAAAACTCGCACACCCCATCCAGATGTGCCGGCACAGCTGGCCCTCCCCCTCAATTCCACCCCCTTGCCTGGCAGGAAGACCTGTTCCCCACCCCCTCGGCACCTGGGGGCCTGCCGTCCCTCAGGAGGGAAAGCACATGCCTTATTCCCGCTCCGAAGGAGAAAGCTAGGCTCGTTTTTAATATATATAAAAATATAAACTCTCCCGGACACCTTTTGATGCACGGGCATTCATCCTGTCTAGGGACGTGTCCGGCATGCAGAGCCACAGAGCATGCGCAAAGTGCCGGCCCCTGATCCTGGAGACCAAACCGCCTGTCTTGCGGAAACCCTAAAATGACACCCGCTGAGATCTGAGGGGGGTAAAGAGGCTTCCTCCGCGCAGAGAAAGGTGTTCCAGGCTGGCCCCGGGCCCACTCGTTCAGCGCTCGGCTGCCCTGCGGGGCCGGCAGGATTGCGCTGGCATCCCCAGGGAATTGGGGTGGGGGTGGGGGTGGGGGGGCTGGGAAGGCAAAGAAGAGGCTGGCAGGGGGCCGTTCCGTGCGCCAAGAAGGCCCCTGCTGGGCCCGTGAATGCCGCCCGACGCCTCCGCGCCGCCGATGCCTCACGTTCTGCCCTGAACCCGTCTGCGTCACCGGAGTGCCAGAGAACCGGTGGAACAGCTGGGCTGGGGGAGGCTCCCGAGACCCCTAAGGGCAGGGGGTGGCTGGCAAGGCCCACCCCTCCTCCTGGGAGCCTCCCCCCACCTGGGATCCTTTCGGAAAGGCAGCCAGCCTCACGCCCCACACCCCCAAAACCTACAGGAGGCCTCTCTTCTCCCAGGGATGTCCTGCAGAGGGACAGCCCGCCCTGTGCCCATCTCAATGGCCAAAGAGGGCTCCAACACCCCCCCGAGGGGCGCCAGACAGGCCTGCCTTCTGGATCTGCCCCTCTCTCCTTCTCAAGGGTGCCTCAAGCGCCCCACCCGGTGAAACCAGGGGTGTCCAAAATTCGCCCCTCCAGATGTTTTGGACCCCAAAACTCCCAGAGTTCCGAGCCCGGATCGCCAATGACAAAGGAGGACTGTGGGAGTTGTGGTCCAAAACATCTGGAGGGCCGAATTTTGGACACCACTGTGGTAAACCTTTGGGGAAATGTTCGGTGGGGGGGGAGGCTTCAAGTATCCCTCCGCCGTCTGCACAGCACAGAGAATCCTGGAGTTCAGAGGCCCTTACGTCCCCCCCCCCCGGGCAGGACCCTGGGTCAGCGGGTCCACGCTAGAGTTGTGTGTCTGTGTGTGCATGTGTGTGTGTGGGGGGGGAGAGAGTATATTTCTCCCAGTGCAGCATTAGCATCAGCCGCGGCACGAGGGTTGAGATGGGGGGGTTACATTCTGGTAAGAGGAGGAGGGGGGGTGGAGAGGAACCCCTGATCAGGATGCAGGACTAATTAAAGAGGGTTAAGCATCTTCCAGGCCAGGCCTTACAAAAAGAGAGATGGGGGGAAGGGGAAGGGGGGGAGGGAGAGAATGCTGGGGGGTTGGGGAAGGGGGGGCGCTCTTGGAGTCCGATGCCAGAAGCCACAGCCCCCCCCCCAAGTCTAGGGGCTGTGGGGGAGGCCCTTCTATCCCCCCAAAGGCAGGGGGGGCACACAGAAGGACAGCTGTATCCAGGTTAGAGGATGCTGCCGGTGGGGGCTCATCCCTGGCTGTGGACTCCAGAAACACCTCCCTCCGCTGCCTCCCCCACTCACACACCTTTCTCTCAACCCCTATCTGCCATCTGCCTCTGGATCTTTGGGGGGGGGGTCCTAGAGTAGCTGCCCCACAGCAGGAAGGAGGGGGCAGGTGAAAGGTTCTGGAGAGCCAGAGTTGGGGAGCCATATCCATGGGGGGGGGAGGGGAGCTCAGGCAGAACTTTTCAAGCCCACTCAAATACTCCCCCCCAAAGAGGATCAGTTTCTCCAGATTCCCAGCTATCAGTGACCCTGACAAGAAGTGGGGGGGGGGGACTGCCTTTGGTATTAAAGCAATGTACTGGCACCTGAGTACCTGTGGGTACAGGACACCCCCCACACACAGGCCCTAGTTGCTCTTCCTTCTCAAACATGCCTAGAAATGCCCTTCTTGGAAATGAGCCCCCCTCACCCTCCTCGCCCTCCCTACTGCCCTCAGCTCCAGCCCCACCAACCCTAAACGGGTGGGGACGGCCACTCTCCACCAGGGACGGCCACCCTTACCCAGGATCCACCCCGTGGCACGCAAGCAGAAGCCGGGCTCAAAACCACCAGGCAGCAGGAGCCGTTGGCACCCTCTGTCCTTCTCCGCCACCCCCCCTGAAGCCTCCCTGGCTGTCTAGGAGCAGACATTCCCCCTACCTACCTACCTACCTACCTACACACACACACACACACACACACACACACACACACACACACACACACACACACACACACACACACACACACCGATGGCAAAAGCCCCTCTGCGGCCGCTTCCGACCTCTCCCCCTTTCTGAGGGCTTTGGAATGGATGGCCCTTGAGGTCCCTTCCAACTATGATTCTATGATTGGAAGGAAAATTGCAGGGGAGGGGGCTGCCAGGCTGCAGGGAGGCGAACACCAATATTAAAATATATACAGTACTGTGTGTGTGTGTGTGTGTGTGTGTGTGTGTGTGTGTGTGTGTGTGTGTGTGTGTGTGTGTGTTGTGGTGATGGTGATGGCACGTGGCCTGGACACCTTCAAAAGGGGATTGGACAGATTCCTGGAGGAAAAGTCCATCACAGGTTATAAACCATGATGGAGATGTGTCATCTCCAGGCTTAAAGAACAGGGTACTTCAGGGGCCAGAGGCAGGGGAGTGGGATCAGGAGAAAGAGATCTAGTCTCATAACATAAGAGCATAAGAGGAGCCCTGCTGGATCAGGCCAAAGGCCCGTCTAGTTCAGCTTCTTGGATCTCCCAGTGGCCCCACCAGATGCCTCTGGGAGTGCACGAGACTAGATACCTGTCTCCTGATAGCACTCCCGGATACATTTGGTGGGGCCACTGTGAGATACAAGAAGCTGGACTAGACGGGCCTTTGGCCTGATCCAGCAGGGCTCCTCTTACGTTCTTATGTTGTTATGTTCCCCCAACCCAACCCTAGAGCGTGACCAGAACAGGAAGTGATTCTTAGGCACTGACTCCTCCTGCAAGGACAAGTTGAGGGGAGCAGAGAGAGAGAGACCAGCAAGAGTTGGAAAGGGGTGGCTGCTACGGGGTGAGCTGGGGTGGGGGATGGAGCAGGCCCTGGGTTTTTGCCGCCCAAGAAAAGAAGGGGCCCGAGAGTCAAGGGGAGGCTGTTTGTGTGACTCAACACAGTGGCAAGAGGAATTTCACTATGGGATGGACGGCCACACAGGAGGAGATTAGACTCCCATCCCTTCCTGGAGGTTTTATTTATTTATTTATTTATTTATTTATTTATTTATTAGACATATACCGCCCGTCTTCCCAAAGGAACTCCGGGCGGTTTACAACATAACAAAAGCAGGAGTTAAATAACACAGTTAAATAACACAATTAAATAGTTTAAGCCCGATATTAAGATCCCTCCGGTGACCCTTGAAGGAGGGGGTTTCGGCAGGGGCCAGGTGTCGGCCTGTATGGTCCTGGGTGTGGGGTGTGTGTGTGTGGGGGGTCTCCGTATCCTGAGACACACACACACCCGGCTGTGCTTCCTCTCTTGCTGAGAACATTGGGGGGGGGAGGTTAGATGCCCCTCCTCCTCCACACGTCCCTTCTCCCCCCCCCCAGGCCCTGGGGCACAATGGTTGGGGGGGGTGCAAGACCCTGCCATGGGACCAGGTGTTGGAGGCATGACCCCTCTCCAGACAGGCCACCCACACTCTTCCTGCCAGGGTTCCCTCCAGAAGGGCCAACCCCCCCCCCCAAAGCTCTCTTCTGGGGAAGCGGGGTGGGTTGGAAAGGGGTTCAATTCTTCTCTCCCCCCCCCTCCAAGGCTTCCACGTCCCCTGCCTATCCCCTAACTCCCCCACACACACACACACCCCGGCCGTGCAGCAGTGGCCTCCTGCCTGCCGCGGTCACACCGCGCGCCCCCAGAGCAACGCGTGCCCCCCCCCAGCGCGCATCTCCACGAAACGCGCGTACAAGCGGCAAAACCCTCCACACCTACGCACCGATGGGGGAAACTGGGGACGGGGTGGGTGGGTAGGGGGGGCGCGGAGAGAAAAAGAGAGAGGACAAGGGAGGCGCAAGGAAGCGTGCGCAAGCGCGGAGCGCACTCTGATCCACACACACACACACACACACACACACACGAGCGCACGCGCATGCACGGACACGCACGCACCTCGGGCAGTGGTGGGGGGATCCCTGCCCGACTCCCCAGGTCTCCTGCGCGTGCCGAGGGAGGAGGAGGAGGAGGAGGAGGAGGAGGATGGGAGGAAGACCCGCGCAAGTCAAGCCATGAGCCGCGGAGGGGAACCCCCGCCAGCGCCAGCCCGTCCCGATGGGGCCACGCACGCCCCATCCATCCATCCATCCGCAACCCCCCCACCACCACCACCACCCCAGGGCCCGGCGCAACCTTGCGTGCCCTCTCCGCGGCGCGCACGGGAAGCGCGCCCCCGCCCCGCGTGCGCGCGACTCGGTTCTCGCCCAGAGGTGGGGGGGGGCGATCGCGCGCGCTGTCACCCCCCAAACACACACAAACACACACACACACCGGGGCAGCAGCAGTGGGACAGCGCGCGCGATGCTCCCTGCAAATCCAGCGGTTTTCCCCGGGACGGGCGCGGCGGCGAGCGATCCCCGACGGGCCCGTAGACCTTGCGCGCTTCTTCCCCCCCCCAGCCCCCTCCCCCCCCCGGATCCTGGCCTTACCTGCTGCGCCAAAGGCTTCCTTCCTTCCCCCGATCCCGCCGCCGCCGCCGCCGCCGCCGCCGCCGCAGCAGCAGCAGCAGCTAAGGCGCTCCCGACGGCATGATCCCGAAGGCCTGGCGTGGGTGGCGGCGGCGGCGGAGGGGGAGGGGGAGGCAGAGGGGGCCCCCGCGGAGCCCCCCCGATCCTAAGGCTCCATGCAGCCGGCGGAGGGGCGGCGGCGGGTCCCGGCGGTGCAAGCAGCCAAGACGCCGCCGCCGCCGCCGCCGCCTCCGCCTCCGCCACCGTCGGCGCTGGTCCTGGCTGGCTCTCTCGGTGCACGCCTGGCAAGCTCGCTCGCTCGCTCGCTCGCCCCCCCCTCTCCACTCTCCTCCTCCTCCTCCTCCTCCTCGCCATCCAGCATGCGGAGCTGTTGCTACGCGACGCGCACGGCTGTCATCAGGCGCGCGCACGCGATCCCTCGCTCGCTCCCGGGAGCAGGTCCACCCCAGCTGCCCAAAGAAGCCACCGGGCGAGGACTAGCAAGCAGGCTGCCCTGGATAAGCCTCCACCACCCCACCCACCCCACCCCACCACCCCCACTTCTCCCCGCAGCCGCCAGCCCGATGGCACGCACGCGGGGTTGGGGGTTGGGGTGGTGGGGGGCGCCTCCCCCTAATGCGCTGGGCTCCGGGACCGATCCTGGCCCCCTTTCCCAGCAGGACACACACACACACACACACACACACACACACACACCGCCGCCAGGAGCGCAAAAGCAACGGGGGCGGGGGGGGGCGGGTGATCGGAGCATTGGGGTGGGGGGTGGGGGTGGCCCCTCCCTGGGGATGAAACGCGCCCCCTGCCCCCTCCGCCAGTCCGTCCGAGGGGGCAACCCCTCGCCTCGCCCCCCCCACCTCTCCACGCAGGACCTCTCGCAGTGCATGTCCTGCATGTGCATAATGACGATAAAACTCTATTCCACTCTATTCTATTCTATTCCATTCTAGCAGTGTATACAGTATCTTGCATATGCATAATGACCATAAAACTCTATTCCACTCTATTCTATTCTATTCTATTCTCGCAGTGCATATCTTGCATATGCATGACCATAAAACTATTCTATTCTATTCCACTCTATTCTATTCTAGCAGTGTATACAGTATCTTGCATATGCATAATGACCATAAAACTATTCTATTCTATTCTATTCTATTCTATTCTATTCTATTCTATTCTTCTCCCCGAAAGGGGCACACAGTCAGGATCGGGGCCCGGTTGCAAGGAGCGCAGCCTCGCCTCTTGCAAAGGAAACCGCCGCCCCCCCTTCCCGTTTTTTCCAAGCTGACCCGCTGGCCTTGTTTCGCCCTTCCATCCTTCCCCCCTCCCCCCCCCAATTCCATCACCCTACACATACCACCTTTATCTCTCATCATCCGCGCTCAGCCCCGAGAGGAACCCAAGCCTTCCTGGACCGGCCACGCGGTCTCCTAGCCCGTAGGAGTTCCGGGCAGCTCACGAAACCAGCCGGCAAAACGGGATCGATTCCCCGGCGAGGTGGACAAGACCCCTGGGTGGGGGGTGGGTTGACCGGGGTCTCCAATTGCTCCAAAGGAGACCGCGCGTCCTTTAGAGGGGCTCGAACCCGTGGCTGCCTCCCTCCCGCAAAGGACGCGCGATGTCCCTTGGAGCAATTGGCCAGCGCTGGCGGGGTGGGGTGAGGTAGGGTTCATCTGAGTCCCTCCTCCTAAGCCTCTCCCCCCCCCCCACGAAGGTCACCCGGGGTCACCGGAGTGCTCCAGGCGGTCCGGGGAGGAGGAGAAGGAGGAGGGGGCGCGCTTCCATAGGATTTGTCCCAGAGGCCAGCAGGGGGCGCCAGGAGCCTTTACTTTGGGGGGATGGGGGGTTCGAACGACGCATTCCCCGGATCCCCGCCTGTGTGTCTTTTTTTCTTTTTCTCCCTCCGCTTTTTCCCCCTTCATCTCTTCTTGGGGGTTTCCATGGAAACCTTTTAAGCCAACTTCTCCGGGAGAGGAAAAAAAATAATCTTTTTTTAAACCCTAAGCAGAAAAAAGGGGGCAAAGAGGGGGGGAAAGGGGGGGAGAGGAAGAACAGGCAGGCCAGCGGTTGTCTGTGGTGTGTGTGTGGGGGGGGGGCAGCCAAATGCCAGGGCAGAGCCCCCCCCCACACACACACTCCGAACATCACCCCCAACACATTATGGGAGAGTACACGTGCCTAGGAAGAGCTGGAGGGGGGGTCACTAAAGTTTGGGGGTGCAGAGTGTTGGGAGAGATCCAGAACTCCTGGGTTCTCTGGAAGGATCTGTTGGGGGGGTCGGTCGCACAGCAGCAGAGATGGGGGTGCATGAGAGAGCTGACACCCACCCCCCAATAAAAAGAACCAGGCACAGGCTGGCAGCTGCTCCAGGCTTGTGGAGAGGGGGGGGGGGAGAGAACTGGCAACAGCTACCCTCACCCCCTAAAACACACACGCACGTGTGCGCGCACGCACACACACACAACACCCACGAAAGGCCAGGCGCTGAATAAGGAGAGAGAGAGAGAGAGGGTTCCTATAGCAACAGTTGTCATGCACCCATGAGTCCTACCTTTCAATGGAACTTGCCATTATGGGATAGAACCAGGGCTTGTGGGGCGGGTGGGGGGGGAAGAAACAGAGAGAGAGAGAGAGAGAGAGAGAGAGAGAGAGAGAGAGAGAGAGAGAGAGAGAGAGAGAGAGAGAGAGAGAGAGATGGATGAATGGCTGAGAAGCTGCAGGCAGGGGGTGTTTCGTTCCTAAAAGCCTGGAGGGGGGGGGGAGAATCCCTCCCCACCTGGACACTAAAGCCCATCATCCTCCCAGCCAGAACCCTCGCCGGGGCAAACCTCGGCCTCCCTTCCCACTGGGCCCTGAGGTTCGCCTCGGTGACCCGGTCTCCGGTGTGTGTGGGGGGGTGACCCCCAAAAGAAAAAACAGAGAAGCCACAGGAAGGAAGGAAGGAAGGAACGGAGGGAGGAAGGAACGAAGGAAGGAGACTTCTTTTCTCAGCAGAAGGAGGGGGCGGGCAAGGAAGGGAGACCCTCTCCCCGGAAGCCCTGTTTGTGGCTGGCACTCTGCCCATGCTCAGGAACACCCTAAGCTTTCCGACAGCTTGCCTACGACTCCAGACTGGCTCGTGGGTCTTCCCAAGGGGGGCACATGAGAGCAAGTGGGCCACTGATGGGTGGGGGGGGGTTCCTGGGTGGGTGCCCTCAATAAACGAATAAAGGGTGAGGGAGGCACCCCTGTGAGTCCCCGACAAAAGGGAAACTGAGGCTGGCACCTCGCCTGCAGCACCGAAAGGGAAGGAGGCCCCGAACCCTAACCCCCACCCACCCACCCACATCCATTCCTAGCTCCTCACAAAAACACGCTTAAGGGGGGGGGGTCTTTGTAAGCCACCCCACTGTCGGGGAGCCTTTTGAGCTTTGGCGTACCCAGTGGACGCGAGCCCAAGGACCAAACTAAAATAAACTGGGCAAAGTGCCCCCTCGAGAGAGAGTATTGGGGGCAGATGGGCTCGGTGGCTCAATGCCTTTGCTCTCCCCCCCTCCTTGGCCCCCCAACCCACGTCCCCGATGAAGCTAGCTTGCTCTCTCGGCCATCCACGCGCTCGTTCACACACACCCCCACAGGGTTGCAGCACTGCCGGCATGCAGAAGGGGCTCCGACCCCCTCCCTGCAAGGACTCCCCCCATATGTGGGAAGACCGCCTAAATCCCCCCCACCCACCCACCCATAACCGGCCTTTCCGTATAGACCTGGAAAAGATCCTTACCAGGAAATGGGGAATTAATTTTGGCCCAGACACCCCTACGAGCAGGAAGGCGGACCCAACGGGGGGGAGGGGATGGATATGGTTCTATAGGCACCCCCTTTTGGGGGGGGGCAGAAATAACACCACTGGGAGTAGTTTACCCCATCCCCACCCTTTGCACCCAATTCTAGAGCGGCTGAAGGACCCCCGTTTATTTTTGCGTAGGGGACAAGCAGTGTATGTGTGCATGTGGGGAGTTGTGTATAGATAGCACTCACCCCCCACCCCATCCCCCATCATCCCCACCCCACCCCCATCTGGCTTGGAGTTACCACAGAGCAGAGGATCGGGCCAAGGGTAGGGGTCCCTCCCCCCTCCGTCGCTGCCCAATTGCAGTCCCCCCCACCCAGCACCCACCAACCCACCCGCCGCACTCCTTGTACACTGCCCGGCAGGGGGTTCCTTACCGTGCTCAGGGTGGGGTCGTCCTTCCACGGGGACGCTGACCGTTCTCCGCAGAAGCTTGGTCCGGCCAGGATCCCGCTGGCGTTCGCGCAGGAGCAGAGGGTGAATCTGGGGCCCCGCCGGAGGAGAGAAGGAGGAGGAAAAGGGTTAGGCATTCGCATGGTGGGAAAAGACCCCCCCCCCTCCTTAGAATCATAGAATCATAGAGTTGGAAGAGACCTCAAGGGCCATCTAGTCCAACCCCCTGCTATGCAGGAACCCCATCACAATATTTCTGACAGATGGCCATCCAGCCTCTGCTTAAAAACCTCCAAAGAAGGAGACTCCACCACCCTCCTTTGGGGCAGCATCTTCCACTGCCGAACAGCTCTAACTGTCATGAAGTTCTTCCAAATGTTCAAATGGAATCTCTTTTCCTGAAGTTTGAAACCATTGTCCCGAGTCCTAGTCTCTGAAGCCATGGAAAACAGACCTGTAACCTCTTCAATATGACATCCTTTCAAATATGTAAACATAGCTATCATATCCCCTCTCAGCCTTCTTTTTGAAAGGCTAAACATTCCCAGCTCCCTCAACCGCTCCTCCTAAGACATTTCCTCCAGACCCTCAACCATCAACCTTCGGTGAGCCCCCTTGATATTCCCTCCCTCCATGGGAGAAACTCTAACACCCACTCACCCACCCACCCACCCCCACACACCATATATGTGTGTGTGAGAGAGAGACATTTCCAGGGAGGTCTCGGATCAAAAGACGTCATAACCCTCCAGCCCCTTCCAAGCCAGCTTGACAGAAGTTCAGACTTTGGGTGACCCTTTCCTGAGTTTTCCAGGTAAGGAAATCTACAGAGATGTTTTGCCGGCCCTTTCTTCCAAGGGCACCCTGGAACTGACACCGTGGAGGGTGGTGGAGTCTCCTTCTTTGGAGGTTTTTAAGCAGAGGCTGGATGGCCATCTGTCGAGAGTCCTGTGATGGGGGTTCCTGCATGGCAGGGGGTTGGACTAGATGGGCCCTTGAGGTCTCTTCCAACTCTAGGATTCTATGATTCTAGGTTTCCCAAGGCTACGCATGCTCGGTCTTTCTCAAGAAACCCACTGGAGATTCAAACACCCAAACTCTGGCCCCGACAGCCAGATAACCTCAACCCCCCCTCCCCCCAAGTCCCCTCGCTGGTTGAAAAGAGATTCAGGAGACGAACAAAACATGCCGGCAAGGGGTTCGGAGGGATCGATACTTCCAACACGGAAGACAAACCCCCAGGCTCCGGACTTTTTCGAGATCTATCCCACAATGCTTTCTATCCAAGTCTGGGCCTTCTGAAAACAAGCCCCCCCCCCCCCCCGTTGGCAGATTGGAGCCTTGTTTTGGGGCTTTCCCACGGCACCCCACTCTGGGCAGCCCTCGTCTAGTGTTCAAGGCACATCAAGGGTTTAAGGAACACTTGAAACGCATTTGCCATTTCGCGTGCTGTTAGTCTGTGGAACTCCCTGCCACAAGAGGTGGTGACGGCACCTGGCCTGGATGCCTTCAAAAGGGGATTGGACAGATTCCTGGAGGAGGAAAAGTCCATCCCAGGTTACAAACCATGATGGAGATGTGTCACCTCCAGGCTTAAAACTGGGGTCCTTCAAGGACCAGATGCAGGGGAGTGATATGAAGAGACAGAGATCTAGTCTCGTGCGCTCCCAGACGCCTCTGGTGGGGCCTCTTGGAGATACAGGAAGCTGGACTAGATGGGCCTTTGGCCTGATCTAGTAGGGCTCTTCTTATGTTCGTATGATTTACGAGTGCCTAACTAACAGTGAGTCTTCTTGAGTGAATAGAGATTCAAACCCATTCAAACCCCTTCTTTCATTCATTCATTCATTCATTCATTCATTCATTCATTCATTCATTTTCTGGAAGTTGAGTCATGGCTACTGGACTTCTTTTTGAGAGATAGAAACATTCCGCTGTTCATCCAAACAGCTTCATCAGTCCAAATGAACCTGTTTGGATGAACAGCGAAACGTTTCTATCTCTCAAAAAGAAGTCCAGTAGCCATGACTCAAGTTCCAGATAAACTCACCTGGATGACTGAGAATCTTCACAGATTCATTCATTCATTGGGTTTTTAAATACCCCCCCAGGGGCCACCCGGGGCAGTTTATGTACTAGACCAATGACGGCGAACCTTTTAGAGACCTGAGTGCCCAAACTGCAATTCAGAACCCGCCAATTTTTCGCAAAGTGCCAAATACAGCCATTTAACCTGAATACAAGGTGGCTGTGAAGGGGGGGAGTGTTGGGTGCCCACAGAAGGGGCTCCGAGGGCCACCTCTGACACCCATGCCATAGGTTCGCCAACACTGTGCTTGATCAAGACACTACAAAGGAAACAGACGACAAAATAATCAAATCAACATTATCAACCTGTGGCCTGGTCCCACGTCCCTTTAAAAGCAGTTTAAATTACCAGATAAACTGTGTCTAAAAGTGCCGTCCCCACGGCCACCGGGCTTTTTGGAAAAAAAAAGAAAAAAGAAAACCGGTAATGCCCCTTGAAGCACAGTTTCTTTGACTCACCAAAGAGGTAGGGAATTTTTTGCCTCACTTTGAAAATCCAGCTTTTAAGGAGGCAGACGTCATGGGACCACGCAGATGATCCGAGTTTCTTTTTCTTTCTTTTTTCATAGCACCAACCGGCTGTTCCTGGGGCCGATGGGCTATGTTTTTTTTAATTGCTTTTCACCTTCGGAGAAACAGGAAGCTCTATCCAGTCCTACAAGTTTTCATTTCCCCCAGTCAAGTGGTCCATTTTTTTTCAAATGCTAGCACCACCTGCTGGCCGGGGGGGGGGGCTGAAGTGCACTTTAAAATTAAAAAAACAGCTTTTGATGTGTGAACTCCTGTCCCACTTATTCAATCACGTGAGGGGATGAAGAGGAAAAGCCAGACCTTCAGAAGATCAGGATCGAAACCCAGGTGTGACCACGGCCCTGGGGGGGAGGGGTGGTTAATGCTTAGCGGAGGTCCAGAGACCATTTGGTAGTGGGGAGGCTAAAAAAAATCTGTAAACAAACAAACAACCTACGAAGGGGCAAGAACGGCCAAGATGGATGCAAGCATGAGGCACGCAATGCTTGGAATCGGGTGGCCCTTCAAAGATGTGCGGCACTGCAGTTACTGGACTGACCAGGATGAGGGAAGGCCCTGCGTCAACAGGCACATTTTAAATAGGCCTTTAAAAGATCCCGGGGAGTGGGGGGGGCAGATGTATTTCTGGAGGCAAGGTGTTCCATAGGTGTGGGGCAACCACTGAGAAGGCCTGGTTCCACCGCTTTTTTAGTCTGTGGAACCCCCTGCCACAGGATGTGGTGATGGCATCTGGCCTGGATGCCTTCAAAAGGGGATTGGACAGATTCCTGGAGGAGGAAAAGTCCATCACAGATTACAAACCATGATCGGGAGAGGTGTCATCTCCAGGCTTAAAACCAGGGTACTCCAAGAGCCAGATGCAGAGGAGTGGTAGCAGGAGACAGGTATCTAGCCTCGTGCGCTCCCAGAGGCATCTGGTGGGGCCACTGTGAGATCCAGGAAGCTGGACTAGATGGGTCGTTGACCTGATCCCACATGTTCCTATTCTTACGGGCCTCGCTTGGGGCGAAAGCCCTTGAGCGCCCAGCCTGAGAGGAACGGATACCGGGGGCAGTTATTGTTGGAAAGAGCAGTTTTACCAAACACTGAGGCCCTAAACCGGTGTTGGCGAACGGACGGCACGTGTGCCAAAGGTGGCCCTCGGAGCCCTTTCTGTGGGCCCCCGACATCGCCCCTTTCACCGCCACCTGGATTCAGGTGTTAAATGGCTGCATTGTCACTTTGCGAAAAAATGAGTGGGTTCTGAATGGCAGTTTAGGCCCTCGGTCTCTAAAAGCTTCGCCATCACTGGCCTAAAACCGTTTAGGGCTTCATCTGCCATCATTAATACTTTGCTGCAAACTGGCAACCAATGGAGGGAGGCCAGAAGGACCTAAGAAACTAAGTGGAGCCCTGCTGGACCAGGCCCACGGCCCATCCGGTCCAGCTTTTTGGATCTCCCCGTGGCCCCACCAGAGGCTTCTGGGAGCACCTGAGACAACGAGATGCCCCTATCCAGCTGCCACTCACTTGTCCCTGGCATTTGGAGGTTACGTCCTTTTAAGCCCAGAGATAACACATATCCCCATCACAGATGGTCACCTGCAATGGGACTTTTCCTCCAGAAATGGGTCCGATCTCCTTTTAAAGACATTAGGGCAACTTTTAGGTTTTTCAATCACTCACTCACTCTGTCTACTGCCCCCACCCCCACCCCCCAGGCTGCCACATGGATTTGGGTTTTTTTGGTTTTTTTTTTTTAGTAAAGATCGACGTGGCCTCCTCCTGGTACCCAGTGCTCATTTTCCCAGGATCCGACTGCTTCAAAAGGAGACTTTTAAAAGTTACATTTTTAACCCCAGATGCTAAAATACAGAGTAACCCACAGAAATATGGGACACTCTACATTGCATGGTCTTTTGCGCCCTCTAGGGGTCAGGTCTTGCAAATATACCCCGGATATACGGTACAGTTGGACCCTGGTATCCACTGGGGTTTGGTACCAGCCCTTCCCGTGAATAATGAAAACCGTGGATAAGAGAGAACACCAGCCCGCCCACCCCAAACTGCTGTTTACGGACAGTAGCTTGCTTTATGACTGCTGTTTAAAGACAGTAGCTTGCTTTACAGCTGCTGTTTGTGACAATAGCTTGCTTTGTGGCTGCTGAATTATTTAATTTTTTTCCTCTGCCAACCGTAGATAACTGAATCAGTGGATAATTAATCAGTGGATATGGGGGTCCTACTGTACATCGAAAGAGGTATTTCTGGTGGGGGGTTGTTTTGTATTTTCACCCAAAAGATAAATTGAATCAGAAGAATTTTTACTCTTTCTTTAACCTCTTGTGTTCTCTTGCAGCTTTTATGTAATGTTGCCATTGAATGCTGTAAGATGTCCCTCAGTTCTATGTCTTAATTGTACTGGACTGTAAATTGTCACTTGGGCCCTTTTCCAAGGAGAAAGGCGGGGTAAAAATACTCTAAAATAAATAAAATAATAAAATAAGGTGCAGATTTGTGGATTGGGGGTGGTCTGACTGTAATTGCTTAGTAATCCTGAATTTACTGTATTTTTAAACAGGGATTTTTTGGGGGGGGGGTTAAATATTTTAATGGCAGTTTTATTATTGTAAGCCGCCTTGGGTCCCTCTAGGGTGGAAGGTGGGGAATAAATGAAACAACTGGAAAATAATTTTCTGTCTCCTGAAGTCCTGGGGTTCCTGACCCCAGATGTGACCTGCCTACGAGGTGGGGAGAAAGTGCATTTCTCAAATCCCTCGACTCTTTTTAAATTAGCGCCTGGACTGCACTGAGACCCAACAAAGACTCGGGGACTTCCAGAAGGGTCTGTAACCACACAGAGAGGACTAGTGGGATGGACAGATTTTTATGGCTGGCTGGATTATAAGGGCTCCACCACCACCCTGGCTCAGTTCTGTGCGGGACAATATGGTTTCCATTGCTTGGTCCTGCGTGGGGCTATAGCGTTACATAAAAACCTAAGAAGAGCCTTGCTGGAACGGACCAAAGGCCCAGCCAGTCCAGCATTCTGTCTCACACAGCGGCTCACCATTGGCTTCAGGGTATTCCCAAGCAGATGTCTTCACCGGCTTACAATTCCACGCAAATGGCATTGATAGATCTCCTGCCTCTCCCTCCAACCCGGAGGTTGTCCTTAGGCATCCATAATCACCTTGCATAGTCCTGCGTGGGGCAATATTGCATCCTGTGGAACTCCCTGCCACAGGGTGTGGTGATGGCATCTGGCCTGGATGCCTTCAAAAGGGGATTGGACAGATTCCTGGAGGAAAAGTCCATCACAGGTAACAAACCATGATGGAGATGTGTCATCTCCAGGCTTAAAACTGGGGTACTTCAAGGGCCAGATGCAGGCGGAGTGGTATCAGGAGACAGAGATCTAGTCTCGTGCGCTTCCAGAGGCATTTGGTGGGGCCACTGTGAGATACAGGAAGCTGGACTTGATGGGCCGTTGGCCTGATCCAGCATGATGGCTCTTCTTAGGTTCTTATGCTCCCTTTACATAGTCCTGCACTGGGCAACAGCATTTCCGCTGCATAGACCTACATGGGGCTGTAGGGTTCCCCTTGAACAACCGTATGTGGGGCCATAGGGTTCCTCTTGCATATCCCTGCACGGGGCAATATTGCTCCCTTGCATAGTCCTCTCTGGGGCAATAGCATTCCCCTTGCATAGACCTTCGTGGGGCAATATGTTTTCCTTTGCACTCTCCTGCTTGGGGCAATGGGGCTCCCTTTGCACAGTCCTGTGTGGGGCAATAGGGTTCCTCTTGCATAATTCTGCATGGGGCAGTATTGCTACCCTTGCACAGTCTTGTGTGGGGCAATAAGGTTCCCCTTGTATGATCCTGCATGGGGCAATAGGGTTTCCCCCTGCCTAGTCCTGCATGGGGCAGTAGGATTCTCCTTGCACAGTTCTGCGTGGGGCAATAGGGTTCCCCCTGCATAGTCCTGCGTGGGGCACAGCCTACAACAGGCATGTCCAAACTTTGGCCCTCCTGATGTTTTGGACCACAACTCCCAGAATTCCAAGCCTGTATTTCCAATGGCAAAGGACTGTGGGAGTTGTGGTCCAAAACATCTGCAGGGCTGAAGTTTGGACATGCCTGGCCTACTACCCCCCCCCCCCGACCTGGAGCTGTTATTCTTCATCAGCACCCTTCCTGCCCACTGCCATATGAGCTCCACTCTTCACCCTTCCAATGACCCTCCTTAACCCTCCTTAGCTGGTGCCCAAATGGGGTGGTCCTGTTGCTACCCCCTCACCCCGTAAGGGTGGCCCGAGTGGCCCACCCGTTCCAGATCTGTATTCCCAGCGGACGTGGGGTTTCCCTCGTGTCTTTCTGTGGTGCTGGGGAAAGATACTGCCGCCGGCGTCTGTGCTCCTTTTAGGAAGGGGTTCAAGGTTCACTCTACCCTTTTAAACGGTTCCGGTATTTCCTGGGAGTTATCGCTGGTTTCGTGGTTCTGATAATTATGGTTTTCCAGTGGCTGAGATCAGGCCGCGGAAGGGGCCTGCTGCTGGCACCCGAATGCTCTAAAACCATCTCGACGTTTTAGCTTGCTTTAATTTTGCCTCTATTTCAGATACACCCGCAATTTTAAGCTGTGCAACTCTTGCGGACGAAGAAAGAGAGAGAGAGAGAAAAGGGAAGGTGTGATTGACGGCTTTCTTTTAAGGTGTTTGTAAGGATACCTCTTACAAGGCCTCAAGCCGTCTTTTTTAGGGTAGAGCGAAGGGCTGGAAACGTTACCAGCGATAATCAAGGACTATTGCCATAACAACTACCATCGCCAGCTTGTGTTTTTAACACCACGTCTTCTCTCCCCCCACCACCCTTTCCATAGCGGAGGGAAAGATGATGAAACAGAAGGAGATGAATGATGGACTACCATGTGTATTTTATAGGAATCTATGGGTTCACATAGACTTTGTGTTTAGGACTACTTTTGGGAAGAGAGCGACTAAAATGATTACTGGGCTGGGGCACCTCCCTTATGAGGAAAGGCTAAAACATTTGGGGCTCTTTAGTCTGAAAAAAGGTGCCTGGGGGGGATATGATTGAGACAGACAAAATAATGCAGGGCATGAATCAAGTGGATCGAGGGACGGTCTTCTCCCTCTCACAAAATACCAGAACTAGGGGACATCCACTCAAATTGAGGGCTGGGAGAGTAAGAACAGACCAAAGAAAATATTTTTTCACCCAGCGCGTTGTTAGTCTGTGGAACTCCCTGCCACAGGATGCAGTGATGGCATCTGGCCTGGATGCCTTCAAAAGGGGGTTGGACAGATTCCTGGAGGAGGAAACGTCCATTAGGCGCGTCTGTGGAACTTCTTGCCACAGGAGGTGGTGATGGCATCTGGCCTTCAAAAGGGGATTGGACAGATTCCTGGAGGAAAAGTCCATCCCAGGTGACAAACCATGATGGAGATGTGTGTCATCTCCAGGCTTAAAACCAGGGTCCTTCAAGGACCAGATGCAGGGGGGAGTGGTATCAGGAGACAGATATCTAGTCTCATGCGCTCCCAAACGCATCTGGTGGGGCCGCTGTGAGATACAGGAAGCTGGACTAGATGGGCCTTTGGCCTGATCCAGCATGGCTCTTCTTATGTTCTTATGTGTTGCTTTAATGTAATGTTGTCTATTAATGCCGTAAGATGTCCCTCAATTCCTTGTTCTCAAATACTTCAACATGTCTTAATTGTCCTGGACTGTATGTTATCGCTCATGACTGTAAGCTGCCTTGGGTCCTTTTCCAAGGACAAAGGCGGGGTAAAAATACTCTAAAATAAATAAATAATAAATAACTCCCCCAATTCCTTGCGATTGCTTGCACTGGGACCCCCCCAAAAAAAGTCTCCCCGACACCAACACCACCCTGTACATAGACCAGATCTTTCCTCATGTTTTGCTACTTAATCTTAATCCTTTTAAAAATTGAGACTGAGTTTTCCCAGGGTAAAACTGGTCTCCTTGCACATTTTCATCTCTGCTGGGCAATTGTATTCTTATTTTTTTCTCACTGCTATTAAAACATGACTACAGCCCAAGGGTCGTGCTTTTACCCCTCGTTTTCCCCTGGGTGGCCGGAAGGCTCCCAACCAAACCTGCCAACAGACCCGACTTTCCCCAAAAGAGCTTGTTTGGTGTCTCAGTTCTTCCTCCTAACCAGCTCCACAGGAGAGACCAGACACCTTTTCATCCTCCAACCTCACCTGGAGAATGTCCGCCCGGATGGATTTGAGGGACATCCAAGGGGTAGGGGGGATCGACACCAGCACAGGAAGGTCAGACTTCGGTTCCATTAATCTCTAACTTCAGCACCCACCTGTCTGCCTCTCAAATAATATCTCAAACTTGGCTGGTGGGTCATCACCTTAAGGCAGGGGTCCTCAACCTAAGGCCCCAGGGCCAGATGCGCCCCCCCCCCAAGGTCCTGAATCCGGCCCCTGGGACCAATTGCAACCCCCCACCTACCCCCTGTTTTGTGAGCAAGCCAACCTCCGCAGCTGCTTTTGGACTGTGATCCGGCCCCCAGTGGTGTCTGGGTAGTGGTGGACCGACCCGCTGTTTGAAAACTTTAAGGACCCCTGCCTTAAGGCATGAGTGTTCCTCCCTTGTGCCACCCCCATTTATTTATTTATTTATTTATTTATTTATTTATTTATTTATTTATTTATTGGCCACTTTCATCCTGATCAGGGGACAATTAAGAAAAATGGCATCAAGAACCTAAGAAATTAAATGTTGTTTTTTTTAAAAAAAAACCACAGTGAAAGTGTACACTAATTAAAACACAATGGGATCATTAAAAGCAAGGAACCATTAAAAGAATGCAGAGCCTACATGGATTCCCCTGGGATTTAACCTGCTGCCCCCCCCCAAAAAAAACCCCACACACTAGTCTCTAGTCTCTCTATCTCTCTAGGGGATTTTCAGGGTGTTTCTCATTTTCCTGCTTGGGGGTGGTGGTGGTGCGGCGGTTTCATGTGTTTTTTTTTTTTTAAATGGGGAATTCTTATGGGTTTCAGCTGAAAGACTCAAGGTGCCCCTGGTCTTCCTCCCCCCCCCCCCAGTGACCTACACATGAGACATTTCAGAGGCAACATTATAATGGCATTATACAAAACAATAGTAAGGCCGCACCTAGTGTATTGTGTAGCATTCTGGTCACCGCATCTCAAAAAAGACATAGTGGAACTGGAAAAGGTGCAGAAGAGAGCGACTAAAACAATTACTGGGCTGGGGGCACCTCCCTTATGAGGAAAGGCTAAAACATTTGGGGCTCTTTAGTCTGGAAAAAAGGCGCCTAAGGGGGGATATGATTGAGACGTACAAAATTATGCAGGGCATGAGTCAAGTGGATATAGAGGGACGCTCTTCTCCCTCTCCCAAAATACCAGAACTAGGGGACAGCCACTCAAATTGAAGGCTGGGAGAGTATGAACAGACAAAAGAAAATATTTTTTCACCCAGCGCGTTGTTAGTCTATGGAACTCCCTGCCACAGGAGGTGGTGATGACATCTGGCTTCGATGCCTTCAAAAGGGGATTAGACAGATTCCTGGAGGAAAAGTCCATCCCAGGTGACAAACCATGATGGAGATGTGTCATCTCCAGGCTTAAAACCAGGGTACTTCAAGGGCCAGATGCAGGGGAGTGGTATCAGAAGACAGAGATCTAGTCTCATGCGCTCCCAAACGCATCTGGTGGGGCCACTGTGAGATACAGGAAGCTGGACTAGATGGGCCTTTGGCCTGATCCAGCAGGGCTCTTCTTATGTTCTTATGTGAGAGCTCCTTCAACCTATTTTTCTTTGGGGGGGGGGGGTGTCTTAGGGTTATCATCTTCCAATAAGCATCTCAAAGGGAGAGGAGAGTCGGGCCACTTTATGGGGCTCCCCAGGTGGTGGGGAAAGGTGGCTGAGGCCCAGGAGGTTGTATTGGGGTACCCAGTGCAAAAACCCTTCCCCTCCCTTCCCCTACACCCTGCCCCCCCTCCCACCTGGCCCCCTCACCTCCTCTTCGTCCAGCATTAGCAGCTGATTCCCGGAAATGATGCAGAAACGAGGGTTCCAGGGGCGGTCGTAAGGAGAGTGCATATACTGGACACGGTGAAGTGGGGCGCCTCGCACATCTGGAAGGGGGGGTGAGAGAGAAAGAGAGAGAGAGAGAGAGAGAGAGAGAGAGACAGGTCGGGGTTACTGAGGCAGATCCCAAAGGAAGTAAGGCCACATGTCAAAGACTTAACATATACTTGTGTTGTTTTTTTTACAGCTGTTTAATAACCGTATCCCCTGCCTCTGCATTTATATTGTATTTATAGGGCCTCCACCCACCCCCCAACCGTGATTTCTCCCCTCAAGGCACTCACACTCCAGGCACACTCCCCGTGCTCCCGTTCCGCATGTCCCGCAGAGATTTATTTTATTTTAAATTTTTCTATCCCCGCTTTAACAGAAGAACAGAAGAAGAGCCCTGCTGGATCAGGCCAAAAGGCCCATCTAGTCCAGCTTCCTGTATCTCACAGTGGCCCCACCTGGGGATCACACATCTCCCTCACGGTTTGTAACCTGCAATGGGCTTTTCCTCCTCCAGGAATCTGTCCAGTCCCCTTTTAAAGGCATCCAGGCCAGAGGCCATCACCACCTCCTGTGGCAGGGAGTTCCACAGGCTAACAAGGACCCAAGGCAGCTTACAGCTCTAAAAGGTTTTTCCTTTTAGATGGGACCAGCCTGGCTTCCAGTGGGAGGGAGTTCCAGAGTCTGGGAGCAGCCGCAGAGAAGGACCTCTACCAGGTCCCCACCAAATGCACCAAACATTGCAAAGCTTTCCCCGAACCCAAGCACTCTAAGGAATTAATTCGTCTCAAATGAATTTCAGTTCAGCAAATTCTCCTTTGTACAAAATTTCCCATAGGAATGCACTGAAAACGGATCAGTCCCTCACCACGACCGTTTTCCTGTTGTACGGATTCGCCCCATAGGCAATTCTGTTAAGCAATCCCCCCCTATCTCTGGAATTTTTTTCCTTTAAGCAAATTTTCTGTTAAACAAACCGCTTGTTATACAAGGCTCCACTGTATCATCATCATCATCATCATCATCATCATCATCATCATCATCATCATCATCATCATCATCATCATCAAGGCTTTGGGAACAATATCACGGAAACTCACCCAGTTTTCTAAGCAGCTACAGAGCTCAGAAATAACATAATCAGACCTACAAAAATGGCATTATTGGGAACATATATACTGTATACAGTACTAGCTGCCTTGGGTCCTTCTCCAAGGAGAAAGGGTGGGGTAAAAATATTCAAAAAAATGAATAAAGCAATAGATATATTACATGGATAATTAACAGATACTTAAGTTTTTGGTTAAAACATGCATCTCTTATATAATGCCAGTCCATGTACACTATTTCAATTTCATTGGCTATGCTGCTGCTGCTACTACTACTACTGCTGCTGCTACTACTACTACTACTACAGTGGTACATCTTAAGACAAATGCCTTGTAAGACAAAAACAAAATCGTAGGAATAGGTATCCTTTCATGACAAAAAAAATCCCTATGGGATGCATTGCAAGATGAAAAACGATTCCACATGTACCGGGGGGAGGGGGGACCAGTTATTTTTGTCTTTATTCTAGCCTCCAGAATGGATTAAAATCCGTTCCTATGCATTCCTATGGGAAACTATGTTTTATACAACAAAATTTTCGTAAAATTAAGCGACCCATAGCGTCCAGAAAGGATCGATCCATTTTCAATGTGTTCCTATGGCAAACCGCCTTTCTCTTGTAGGACAAATTGAATTCGTTTTAAGAGGTACCAGTAGCATCTTATAGGATTCCAGCTGTGATGGCTCCCTCCCTGCAGGACAATTGGAGGACTGACAGAAAGAGATTTTAGGCCTGGCGATGGAACACTTTGGCATTCCAGGATTTTAGACTACAATCTCCAGACCGTATCACCAACGAGGAAAGCCCATGAGAGTTGAAGTCTAAATATCTGATGTGCGAAAGGAATGCTGCCCCAGATCTGGGGAGGCGGTGGGCGAGAGAGCTTCACCCGTCAGCTCCGGCTGGCACTTCCCTAGCTGAGCAGGGTGCTCCTCATTTGGCCGAGCCTGGTCTGGTTGGCACTCAGGGGCATTTGGAGGGGTTGCTTTTAGGCCCACCATTAACAAGCAGCTCTAGCACAGCACCCTGGGAGGGCGTCGGTGATGGACTGCCCTCCCCACCCCTACGCCCACATACACACACACCCCAGGGCAAAACTGCGAGGCCACGGCCAGCGGGTCCTCCCCACCCCCGTCAGATGTCTCCGTTGCCCTGTGTAGGTATGAAGGGGTCACTGAGAAAGTGTCAAGGGGGCAGGCAGCCTCTGAAGGCACCCCCCGATCTGGGTGCTGGCTTACAAACAAAGGAGAGCATTTATAGACCCTTTTTTTAAAAAAAAGCCCAAACTGGAAAACAATGGCTTTAACACAACACCATTACCTAGAAGGAATAATTTCCTTTAAAAATAAAAAATAAAGGATCAAGCAGTGTAATCTAGAAAATTATCAATACGGTAGGACCCCGGTATCCGCTGGGGATTGGTTCCAGGCCTTCCCTTGGATAATGAAAACTGTGGATAAGAGAGAACACCAAAAAAGCCCCAAAACTTGTTTTGTGACAGTAGCTTGCTTTACAGCTGCTGAATTATTTATTTATTTTTTCCCTTGCCAACCGTGGATAACTGAATCAGTGGATAGCGAATCAGTGGATACGGGGGTCCTACTGTATTATCCTGCCAGCCCTGGATTGTGGGATTTCTGAGTCGCTGGGATGGGCTGAACGAGGGGAAAGGATCTTAAACCCCTTCAGAAAGCCTGTAGTCCCAGTCTCCCCACCCCAGTCTGCCCCTTCCCTCCCAGGTCAAGAGCTGGTCCTGAATATGAATTCAATATGAAATGCTGTTTCCTCTCCCCCCACCCCCCACCCCAGCCCCGTCAGTCCTACAGGTTGTAATGTCAGCTGTGGCAGGCAATTCTTGAGCTGAATGAAATGTGTGAAGCTTCTCTGATGAATGCGTGTTTTTTCCCCCTTACTGTTTCTTTCTTTTTTAATCACTGCTGGAAGAATCATGGGGAAATTGGGGGGGGGGGGCGGATCCAGCCTAAGCCTTGGCTGCTGTGTTCCTGGGTTAAAGAAAGTCAGGAGGGCAGGTCTCACCAGCTGCCGCGGATGCCTGGAACTGTGGATAGGAGGTACCCGCTTAGGAAGACCATGAGGGGGATGGGACCAAAGCTACGACGCTGCATCCTTAAGTTAAACCATGGATGACGATTTTGTGAATACGGGACGGGGGGGGGGGGGAATTCGTCTTGCTGATTTAAAAAAAGATGCATAATAATAATAATAATAATAATAATAATAATAATAATAATAATAATAATAATAATAATAATTAGGCATTAGGAAGTTTGGGAACCACTGATTTATTTTTTTATTTTTTATTTTTTATTTTTAATATAGTAGGATTTTTACACTTGTATCACAATGAAATGTGCATATACAGTGGCACCTTGTATAAAGGAATTATTTCATTCCAAAGGAAAATATATTTGTTTAATGCACACTTTATGGGGGTGGGAATTCTATTTTTCATGATAGCTGCAGGGTCCCAGGGCATTCTCAGGGGATAGGAATGGCAATTCTTTGCTGGCTACTCTTTCCCTGGATTATTATTATTATTATTATTATTATTATTATTATTATTATTATTATTATTATTATTATTATTATTATTATTATTATTATTATAAGTAGATAGCTGTGTGTCACGTGATTTAAACGTGGGACAAGAGTTCCCACGTCAAAAGCTGTTTTGTTTTGCTTTTTTATTTTAAAGTGCAGTTCAGCGCCCTTGGCCAGCAGATGGTGCTAGCATTTGAAAAAAAAACAGGACCACTTGGCTGGGGAAAATTAAAACTTGTAGGACCGGATAGAGCTTCCTGTTTCTCCGAAGGTGAAAAGCAATTAAAAAAAAATAGCCCATCCGCCCCAGGAACAGCCGGTAGGTGCTATGAAAAAAGAAAGAAAAAGAAACCCAGATCATCTGCGTGGTTTCACGGCTCTGCCTCCTTAAAAGCTGGATTTTCAAAGCGAGGCAAAAAATTTCCCTACCTCTTGGGTGAGTCACAGAAACTTCGCTTAATGGATCATTACTGGGTTTTCTTTTTTCTTTTCTTTTTTTCCCAAAAAGCCCGGTGGCTGTGGGGACGGCATTTTTAGACACATGTTATCTGGTAATTTAAACTGCTTTTAAAGGGATGTGGGACCTGACGGTTCTTAACTGATTGAGCTATCCATCCAACTGAGGTACAGATGCACAATTAGAAATGGTGTTTTTCTTTTAAAATGTAAGTAAAAGTACATGGTGGGTTGTTTTTCCTGTGTGGGGAAGACAAGGTCACCGGTCTCTGCCTGCAGAGTTTGCTGATTTCCTGGTTCCTGGCCAAATTCAGCCCTCATTTGTCTTTAAAAAGAGTCCTGAGCTTTCATCCCCCATAAGCCCTATAACCGGGGGGGGGGTCATCCTCTGCCAACGAAGGCCCCTGTCCCCACCCAACCCGGGAGTCCCCATGGGGGGGGGGAACAGGTTCGTTCTGCTCTTGCTTCCCCACACCACACCACCTTGAGTCAGAAAACGGTCTCAGTCAAAGTTGGTGTCCTTTTGGCCAACGTAGACATCGCGAGACTGAAATTCTGTTAAAACCCTGTTTTAACTGTTCGTTTTAATTGTCAGCTGCCCAGAGACCTTTGGGTAGTGGGCGGCATATAAGTTGTATAGCTATAGATAGATAGATAGATAGATAGATAGATAGATAGATAGATAGATAGATAGATAGATAGATAAGGAAGGAAGGGATAGATAGATAGATAGATAGATAGATAGATAGATAGATAGATAGATAGATAGATAGATAGATAGATAGATAGATAGATAGATAGATAGATAGATAGATAGATAGATAGATTCCCCAGCCTCTCAGGGTGTGGGAGGAGGGGGGGAGAATCAGGAAGTGACCACAGACAGCCTAAGAAGCTGTATGCATGCTAACATGTTTTAATTATATTTTTAATCCATGGTTTTATATTTACGTGTAACTGGTCTAAGGACTGTAAATAAATAACATTCTATTCTATTCAGCCTAAGAGGACGGCAATACACATAGATCTAAAAAAAACCCAGAGAAGGGAGCTGAGAAATGCCAGCCCATCTTACTCCAACACCCCACCCCACCCCACCCCATTCAGATTGTCTGCACCATGAGCTCCGCTAAAAGCCTAGGCATGTACAGCTTGAAGGAGGGAAGGAAGGCACCCCAGAGGTCACCAAGTCTGACCCCCTTACCAAAATCCACAGCTAAAGTCTCCCTGGCTGACTCCCCCCTCCCTCCCCCCGCACACAAAACCCTCTTGTGAAAATATTTCAGCTGTAGCTTTAGACTGACAGACCCTACCCTCACACACACACACACACACACACACACACACACACACACACACACACACACACACACACACACACACACACACACACACACACACACACACACCCCAGAAGGTGGTTGCTGACACCCCAAGACCGCTGACTGTCCCTCCATGGACTAGGATTGACATTATGGACAACTACCATCCCACCACATCAGGAGGGGCCTGGCCTCCGGGTTTAGAGATTTCCTTAGATTGGAAATCCTTCTCTTCCAGAGGTACATATTGGCCCTCAGGGCACATGAGAGGAATTAAAGGGGCAATTAATTTGTAACCTCCCCTTCCCCCTTTTTTTCTCTCCCCTCAGGCTGGGGTGGGCAGAATCTGGCCCAGCAGCCCTCCTGTGCCAGCCCCACTGTCAAGCACAGCAAAAAAAAAAAAAGGGGGGGGAAGCAATGTCTTCTGCTTATATACCACCCTGTAGTGCTTAAAGCACTCTCTGGGGTGGTTATGCCGCCGTTGTCCCCCACCCCCAAGCAAGCTGGGTACCCATTGACCTCGGAGGGATGGAAGGCCGAGTGAACCTTGAGCCTGCGACCTGGGATTGAACCCCAGATCGTGAGCAGAGAGTTATGGCTGTAGTACAGCAGCTGAACCACTCTGCGCCACGAGGCTCTGGAGGCTTTTAAACAGATATTTATTTACAATGGACCCTCGTACAACAAGTGTTTTGTTTAACAGAAAATCCGCTTAAAGGAAAAAAAATTCTGTAGATTGATGCGGGGGGGGGATCGCTTAACACAGGGGTGCCCAAACTTTTTGTAAGGAGGGCCAGATTTGGTGGCTGAGAATGTGTCAGGTTGCTCCCCGACCCTGCCACCCCACTGCAAGCACCACGCACTGACCCCTTGCAATCCCACCTGCAGGAAGGAAGGTGGGGAACAAGGGAGGGAGGAAAGAAGGAAGGTGGGGACCAAAGGAAGCACAGGGAGCCGTGGCCACAGGTCGCCCCTTGGAAGAGGTGATCTGTGCAACCTTGCAGCCCCCCCCAAGCTCCCCAGCGGTGACGACGGCTCGCCCGCCAGCCCACCCCAAAGCTCCTTGGCGGTGGCAGAGGCCCGCTGGCCTGCCCACCCCCACACTTTCCCTTGCGGTGCCGGTGGCGGCAGACCGCCCGTCCGCCCAAGCTTCCCAGCAGTGCTGGTGGCGCGGCCCGCCCGATTACTGCCCCGCTCATGCGCCCAACCTCACAATGTTCTCAGCTATGCCGGTGGTGACAACCCGCCCACGCGCCGCCCTGCGTGCGCGCGCCTAGCTTCACAAGGTTCCCGGTGATGCCGGTGGCGGCGGCCTGCATGCATGCCAACCTCCCCCCCCCCCCGGTGCGTGCCCAGCCCCTCAAGCTTCCCGGCAGTGTCAGTGTTGGTGGAAGATTAAAAAAAAAAGTGGGGTGAAGTAGTGGGAGGGAGGGGCAGCCAGCCGTGGGCTACTCAGAATGGCCTGATGGGCCGGATTTGGCCCCCGAGCCGGACTTTGGGCAGGCCTGGCTTAACAGAATCGCCTATGGGGCAAATCTGTACCACAGAAAAACTGTCCTGATTAAAGATTACTCTGTTTTAAGTGCATTCCTATAGGAAATTCGTACAAAGGAAAATTTGCTTAACAGATTTTCATTTGGAACGAATTAATTCCTTTATACAAGGTACCACTTTTATTTATTTATTTATTTATTCATTCATTCATTCATTCATTCATTCATTCAATCTGTACACACCCTGCTTTTCTCCTTAAAAAGGACCCAAGGTGGCTTATATCATTAAAAGACAAGACAGTATTTCGAGTTCAGCATGCAAATGCCAAAAAGGATCCAGTGAATGATCAGCTAAAAGGCAGGGAACAGCAGCACCACCAAGAACACGTTCAAAACAGTCTATCAGGACAAATAGGCAAACCCAAGACTCTGAAGAAAAGCCCTCCTGAAGAGGAAAATGTCTTCATCTGCTTGCCGAAAGAGGGCAAGGACGGGGCCAGGCTGGCCTCCAGTGGCAGGGAGTTCCAGAGTCTAGGAAAAGCCACAATATGGGCGCCTGTGAGGACCGGGAGACACACACCCCGCCGCTGCTGCCCGATGACCTTAATGTTTGGGCAGGATCATAATGTGTATTACAGTAGGACCTCCATATCCACTGATTCATTAACCACTGATTCAGTTATCCACAGTTGGCAGAGGGAAAAATTAAATAAATAATTCAGCAGCCATAAAGCAACCTAATGTCACAAACAGCAGCTGTAAAGCAAGCTACTGTTATAAAACAACAGTTTTTGGGGGTTGGGGGTTGGCGTTCTCTCTTATCCACGTTTTTTGTTATTCACGGGAAAGCCTGAAACCGATCCCCATCGGATACTGTGGTCCTACTCTGTTCTATATTGCATTCTCTTGTGGCAGGGAGTTCCACAGACTAACAACATGCTGGGAAAAGAAGTACTTTCTTTTGTCTGTTCTTACTCTCCCAGCCCTCAATTTGATTGGATGTCTCCTAGTTCTGGTATTCTGTGAGAGGGAGAAGAGCTTCCCTCTCTCCACTTTACTCATGCCCTGCATAATTTTGTACGTCTCAATCATATCCCCACTCGGGTGCCTTTTTTCCAGACTAAAGAGGCCCAAATGTCTTAGCCTTTCCTCATAAGGGAGGTGCCCCAGCCTAGTAATCATTTTAGTCGCTCTCTTCTGCACCTTTTCCAGTTCCACTATGTCTTTTTTGAGATGCGGTGACCAGAATGGTACACAATACTCCAGGCAGGGCTCTCAGCAGCATCCTCTAAGCCAGGCATGTCCAAACGTCGGCCCTCCTGATGTTTTGGACTACATCTCCCAGAATTCTAAGCTTAGATTGCCAATGACAAAGAACTGTGGGAGTTGTGGTCCAAAACATCTGGAGGGCCAAAGTTTGGACAGGCCTGCTCTAAGCACTTGCCTGTGTTGTCTTGTCTATCAGATTATTCCTGCTGTACTTGGGATGCTTGTTTTATGCTCTTTTTGTGGATGGCTCTGTTCATCGTTTGTTGGCGTTGTTGCTTTTCTGTCTTACTCTTTGGCTTCTTGTTGCAATGGATGGATTGGTTAGTGCTGCGGGCCAATTGGGCAGTATAAAAAATGAAATAAGATAAATAATGGTGGAGAAGTGGGATTATCCACAAACAACACACGCAGACTCTACCCATTAGGCCACCTCTCTCCGTGTCATTTGGCGTGGAGTGGGTCTTCCCATGGCCTGTTTTAGGGTGTTCAGCTAACGCCGGCTCCGAAATAGGGCCTTCATTCTCTAAACATGTGTGGCTTTCTCCTTCTCCCATCTTCTAAGTGGCCCTTGACATCAACAATGGTTCAACATCTTTCTAAAAGCTGCCTTGGAAGCATCTATTTAAAGATCAATATATTACGTGTACAACGCCGGCAACCTCCTCCCCCTATCAGTTTTGGCTCTCTAGGGCAGGCCTGCCCAACAGGTAGACCACGGGCTACTGGTAGCCCTCCAAGGGTTCAAAAGTAGCCCACCAGCCATCAATAAAAAAAAGTGATGGGAAAAGTTCTCCACCCCTCCCTCCCCCACCCCAAGGACCACCACTGCCCCAGCAAAGTTCTGGGTCTGCCAGCCCACTGTCTCAGCCGGGCGGGGTAGTTCAAGGGCCATGGCGCATTGAAATCTGTTCTCTCCAGAACAAATTAATTGGTTTTTCAATGCATTCCTATGGGAAACCGCTGCTCTCCTTACAAACGTTTTTACTTATGAGCATGTGCTCGGAACAGATAAAATTTGCAAATTGAAGTTTTAGTGTTGTACCCCTCAGGCACTTTGAGCCGGAAGAAGTAGACCTTGGCCTGTTCAAAGTTGAACAGCCCTGCTCTAGAGAGTGTGTGGGTAAGATCTCGGGGGGGGGGGGAGCTGTCTCTTGGACTGGCCCTCTCGGCCGTTGGGTGGGTGGGTGGGTGACGGCTTTTTTCAGACCCACCCTTCTCCCAGAACTGAACCGGGGAAAGCCTTTCCCCGCACCGACCCCACGGCATGGAAACTAACTTTCTCTAACGTACCATGGTCCCGTTGCTCGTTGCGCAACCGTATCAGACCCAGCCGCTTTGGGGATGCAAGCCCCCCTGGGCCAACAGGCGGCTCAAACCGAGGAAATGTCTCCTGCGCAACCCCCCCCCCAAAAAGAAGCTCAGCGCAAAACCATGGACAGCAAAAAAAACGACACCCTTTTGGCCAAGCGGAAGAAC
>CM074744.1:4974689-5012189 GCA_037367245.1 Phrynocephalus guinanensis | reverse complement strand
AGAAGAAATGGGGCTACTTGAATACTGGACACATTTTCTGGGACTGATGAAATTAAACCTGACCCTCCCCGCCTCACAGACGAAAGTAGATCTAGCAAATGGTAGAGAGAACCCTCCGGAACCCTCCACTTTTGGTAAAAAAACCATCAAATTATCTTTACCCTCTTAATGGGCTGTTAATTTTTTAACCTCTGTTTGACACACACACACACACACAGAGAGAGAGAGATGAATGAAGACTGACAGATCACGGGTAGCATTTGAGAAGGCTGCCTTTCATGAGCACACAGAGAACATTATTCCTGGCCACCGTTGCTCCCTGCTTGTTCTTCCCTGTTGCTTTTTTTGTGTACAGTATTTCTAAAACCATTTTTTTAAAAGGTAGGGTTGACTTAGGTCACTGGCTCCCCTTTTTTAGAATTACTCTTCTCTCTCTCTTTCTCTCTCTCTCTTTCTCTCTCTCTCATTCTCTGTGCCTTTTAAAAAATTATTTCAGTGGTTATTTACTATTACCGTGTTTTCCCCCTGCATACTTAATTTGGTAATTTCTGTGTCTGTATTCTCCCTTTCCCTAGTCACGTTGGGTTCGTGAACTTGGGGGGGGGGAGGTGGCATGTGAAATCATAGAATCATAGAATCATAGATTTGGAAGAGACCTCAAAGGCCATCCAGTCCAACCCCCTGCCATGCAGGAACCCCCATCCCAGGACTCCCGACAGATGGCTATCCAGCCTCTGCTTAAAAGCCTCCAAAGAAGGAGACTCCACCACCCTCCTTTGGAGCAGCATATTCCACTGCCAAACAGCTCTAACTGTCATGAAGTTCTTCCGAATGTTCAAATGGAATCTCTTTTCCTGTAGTTTGAAACCATTTCCCCGAGTCCTAGTCTCTGAAGCCATGGAAAACAAACCTGTTCCCTCTTCAATAGGACATCCTTTCATATATTTAAACATAGCTATCATCTCCCCCCTCAGCCTTCTTTTTGAAAGGCTAAACATTCCCAGTTCCCTAAGCCGTTCCTCATAAGACATTTCCTCCAGACCCTCAACCATCCTGGTCGCCCTACTCTGCATTGCGTTGTCTAATTAAGAACTCCAGAGCTTGGAAGGGGCCCTATAGAACAGAGGGTGGGGAGCCCTCGGCCCTCCAGAGATCTTGGACTACAACTCCCAGGTTCCCGAACCCATGCTGCCCGTGGAAGTTGTGGTCCGAAACATCTGGAGGGCCGAAGGTTCCCCCTCCCCCACCCTTGTTTTATAAAAAAATTGGAGTCCAGCCCCCGGTCAAGGAGGTCCCCAGAGGCCTAAACCTGGGGGGGGATGTCCCCTAAATATATCTTTAAAGGCCTGGAAAGGTAACCCTGGGAAGTAGTGAAAACGCCAATAAAAATGACAAGCTGTCACGGTGGCTTGAAAAAGGGACTTTGCGTCCCTTGCCAACGGGGCGCCTCCCAAGGGTCAATAGAGGGCAAGAAGCAGGCGCCTGGCCCTGCGGGATACTGAATCCCCCCCCCCACACACACACACATACACAAACACTTTCATGAGTTACAGGGTACTTTGGGCAAGGTCCTAAAACCTGGATCCGAGAATCCTCACGTAAACACAAACATACACACACACACACACACACACACACACACACACACACACACACCTGCCTCTCCCCATCTGATTCCAGACAGAGCCAAACCGGAACTGGCCTGTCTGAACTTCGGCCCTCCTGATGTTTTGGACCACATCTCCCAGAATTCCAAGCCTATATTGCCAATGGCAAAGGACTGTGGGAGTTGTGGTCCCAAAACATCTGGAGGACCGAAGTTTAGACATGCTAAGGAGGCAGAGGAGGGGGGTTCACAGAGGGGGGGTGGCGGCTTGAAGGTTAGGGTCAGCGTCTCCCCGATTCCCCCCCCCGCCCCATGGAAAGCCCTAAATCAGGCAAGTCCAAACTTTGGCCTCTCCAGATGTTTTGGACAGCAATTCCCACAGTCCTTTGCCATTGGCATTCTAAGCTTAGAATTCTGGGAGTTGCGGTCCAAAACATCAGGAGGGCCAAAGTTTGGGTATGCCTGCCCTAAACAAACAAACAAACAAACAAACAAACAAACAAACAAACAAACAGTGGCTGGTGCCGCTCACTGTGACAGTGCGTTCCACCAGCTAAACTGGCTTTTGGTGGCAAAATGGCTCCTTTGATTCCTGGGCAACGGGAAGCGTCCCCAATTGTGTGTGTGTGTGTGTGTGTGTGTGTGTGTGTGTGTGTGTGTGTGTGTGTGTGTGTGTGTGTGTGTGCCTCCGTGTGTGTTGGGGGGTGTCTTCCCCACACACTTTTACATGCTTGGGCAGAAGCCTTTCTCTGCTGAAGGGCTTTCTACCTCCTCAAAGCCCCCCCCTCCCTTCCCAACACACACCAGATCCAGAAATACTCCGTTCCCACACACACAGTCTGTGCTCTGAAGAGAGGATGGAGGTGTGGAGAGGGGGGGCGAGGAGAGAGAGAGAGAGAGAGAGAGAGAGAGAGAGAGAGAGAGAGAGAGAGAGAGAGAGAGAGAGAGAGAGAGAGAGAGAGAGAGAGAGAGAGAGAGAGAGGACAGTGGGTGATATGCAAATGATATGCAAATGGAGACTTGATACCAGCCTGGAGGTGCCAATCAGAAGAGATGGCCTGCAGCGGACTGGGCCTCTCCCTGGACACAAGGGGCCACCATCTCCTTTGGCAGGGAATGGTGTGTGTGTGTGTTTTGGGGGGGGGTGTCCTCACCCAAGCCCACCACCCCAAAAGGTCAGGTTTTTCGGTCAGGGGAGGTGCTGCCCCCTCTACCGCGGCATTTCCGTTTCCTCAAATGATGGAAAAGCAACCTTTCAGAACGACTCTGCCCCCCCATCACCCTCCACCGCCCCATAGAGAAGCTATTTTGGACCCTCATATAACAAACGGTTTGTATAACATAAAATCTGTACAACATAAAAAATTCTGGAGATAGGGGAAATTTGCTTAACAGAATCGTCTATAGGGCAAATCCATGGGAAATTTGTATAAAGGAAAATTTGCTTCACATAATTTCATTTGGAACGAATTAATTCCTTTATACAAGGTACCCCTGTATTTTGGACCAGCAGAAGAGGTGCACGTCGGTAGTACCAAGTGGGCCAGGGGATAGGATTGAGACGTACAAAATAATGCAGGGCATGAGTCAAGTGGATCGACGGAAGCTCTTCTCCCTCTCACAAAATACCAGAACTACGGGGACATCCACTCAAATTGAGGGCTGGGAGAGTAAGAACAGACAAAAGAAAATATTTTTTTCACCCAGCGCGTTGTTAGTCTGTGGAACTCCCTGCCACAGGAGGTGGTGATGGCATCTGGCCTGGATGCCTTCAAAAGGAGATTGGACAGATTCCTGGAGGAAAAGTCCATCACAGGTGACAAACCATGATGGAAAGATATGTAATCTCCAGGCTTAAAACCGGGGTACTTCAAGGGCCAGATGCAGGGGAGGGGTATCAGGAGACAGAGATCTAGTCTCATGCACTCCCAGAGGCATCTGGTGGGGCCACTGTGAGATCCAGGAAGCTGGACTAGATGGTCCCTTGGCCTGATCCAGCAATGGCTCTTCTTAGGTTCTTATGTTTTATGTTCTCAAATCTGCAGCCCTATGGTCTGCTGCTCACCGGGCACACACGCCCCACCCCCACCCCACAAACACACACACCACCACCACCCCAGCCAAAGGTCGTCCAGGATCTAACTACCTCCACTCTACCATCCCCACCACCCCACACACACTTTCGCCACTCCTGTTGTTCCCTGTGTCTCTGCCCAGGCCAGAGCGCACACGCGCCTCCTAAGGTCGCCGTTCTCACGTGCAAGGAAGCGGAGGCCGGGACGACCCTGCTGCAGCCCAGGCGCCCCGACGGCCCAAGAAGCAGGGGGAAAGCCAGTGGCGTCCCCCCCTCCCCGATCCAACCCCGGCCGGGCAAAGGAGAGAAAGAGGCGGCGGCGGCGGCGGCGGGGGGGGGGTGCCCCTTGCGCGCGATCCCTCGCCCTGAGCCCCCTTGCTAGCGCCCTCCCCATCACCACCCCCGGACCGCCCCGTCGAGCCCGCAAGGGGCAAACCAGCGAAGGGAGAAAAAGAGGCAGGATGAGATACGGAGCAGGGTGTGTGTGTGTGGGGGGGGGGTAGCAAAGCTACCATGCTTCTCCACCCCCCCCACCCCACCCCACCCCCACGCCACCACCCCCGCGGTCTTCCGAGTTCCTCGACGGGAAGGGGGGGGGAGAAGAGAAATCTCAGGATCAGAGAGCAGCGGAGGAGGTCACCGGAGGGGAAGCGTCCTTCCCTTCAAACGCCCCCCACCCCACCCCAGATCGGAGAAAGGGGAATGGGTTTTCTTTAGAAGTGGTGTGTGTGTGTGTGTGTGTGTGTGTGTGTGTGTGTGTGTGTGTTGTGGCGGGGGGGGGCGGACTTCCCGCAGTGCAGAACCGCCACACTCGGGGAATGTGGGGGCCGGAGTTGTGTGTGTGTGTGTGGTGTGGTGGGTGTGTGTGTGTGTGCTTGGGGCGGGCGTGCCCCAGCATCCCTCTGGGGGGGGTTGCCTAGGGGGGGGGGGCCCCCTCCCTTTCCACAGGGGGGGGGCAGGGGGGGGGATGGCTTGGGGGACGGGGTGGGGGGGGGGGGGGGGGGGAAATAATGGGGGGGGGGGAAACACCCCCGAAACCATCACCACCGCCCAGACTTGGAGAAGGGGTGGGGGGGGGGGGGGGGGGGGGGGGGGGGGGGGGGAGGGGGGGGAGGAGGAGGGGGGGGGGGGGACGAAGGGGGGGGGGGGGGGGGGGGGGGGGGGGGGGGGGGGGGGGGGGGGGGGGGGGGGGGGGGGGGATCCTCTCCCCCCCCACCCTCACTCACCCCATGGTCCTGAGTCCTACCCTCCCACACACACCAAGGGGGCAAGAGAGGGGGGCAGGAGGGGGGCCACCGAGGCAGGGATGGAGCGGAGGGGGGGAGAGGGGGGGGGGGCTCCTCCTCTCCTTCTACCCGCCCCCCCCCCCCGTCGGGGTGGGGGGGGGGGGGGGGGGGGCTGGGGTGGCACGGCAACCCCCCCCCCCCGGTTTCCCGGTCCCCAGTCCCCGCACTTTTGGGGGGGTGAGGGCCTTGGGGGGGGGGGGGCACCTGGGGGAGGGGGCACGATCGGTGGCGGGGGGGGGGGGGGGGGGGGGGGGAGAAAGGGGGGGGGGGGGGGGCTCCTGGGGGGGACCTCGGGGGTCCAAGGGGGGGGGGCGGCAAGGGGGCCCAGAGGGGGGGGGGGGGGGGGGGGGGGGGGGGCAGGCTGGGGGGGGGGGGGGGGGGAGCTTCCTCTAATAAGTGGGGGGGGCGGGGGGGGGGTGCTCAGGGGGGGGGGGGGGCGGCAGCCTGCAGCAATACACCCCCCCACACCACGCCAAGTCCCCCCTCCTCCTCCTGCCCCGGAAAACCGACCACGGGGGACGAGGAGGGGGGGGGGGGGACCCCCCCTCGGAGTGTGGGGGGGGGGGGGGGGGGGGGGGGCAGCTCCAGGGGGGGGGGCCGCCGCCGCCACCACCACCCCAACCTCGGGGGTGCACCGGGGGGGGGGAGGTCCCCGCGTGGCCAACCAGCCGGCCTGCACCGTCTCTCTCCACCCCGGCGATCTCTTCCGCCGTCCAGGCCCTTCTCCGAGTCTCCCCCCCTTCCCCCCCCCCACCACCACATCCACCCCCGCAATCTCTAAGGGCGGCCAGGCCCGGGCTTCCTACCGAAGGCTGCACCACCCACCCACGCCCGCCTGCCCCCCCGTCCCGTCGTCGCTTCCTCGCCTGTCGGGGCGGCCTTCGGTTCCTGCCTCCCCCGCGCCGTCTCTCAAAAAAAAAAAAGGGGGGGGGGGGGTGGGGGGAGAACCCCGCCGGTCCGCACGGCTCCGACCCGTCGCGGCACCCCCGGGCTGGAGCATCAGCAGGAGAGCTCGGGCAGCAGCGGACCGAGCGCGGGGGAGGGGGGAGCGCTTTTGTGTTTGTGTGTGTGTGTGTGTGTGTGTGTGTGTGTGTGTGTGTGTGTGTGTGTGTGTGTGTAAAAACCTCCCTGGGACTTCCCGAGAGCGAGCGAGCGAGCGAGAGAGAGAGACCGCCTCCCCCCCCCCACCACCACCACCCCAGGCCAAGGGAGGGGCCTAGCCAGAGAGGAGCTCTCCCCCCTTTCCCCCCCCCCCACCACCACGCACACACACACCTGCCCACCTGCCTTCGCCCCCCCCCCCGAGGATCCTCGCTCCCCCCCCCCCCCCCTCCAAGGAGGCCCGCGCAAAAAGGGATCCGGTGAGTACCTCGGAAGGGAGCATAGGACATGGTGCCTTCAGCCGCTGCTGCTGCTGCTGCTGCTGCTGCTGCTGCTGCTGCTGATGTTCATGGACCGGGCTGGTGGGAGACCGGGATGATGATGATGATGATGGTGGTGGTGGTGGTGGTGGTGGTGGTGGAGAGGAGAGGGAAGCGACCGGGCTGGGCTCCGGGAGGCGGCGGCGGCGGCGGCGGTGGCAGGGCACAGCGGCTCTGCCGGGCCCGCCTTGCCCGCCTTGCCCGCCCGCCTGCCCGCCTCCCTTCTTCGACGCCCTTCTCTCCTTCCCCGCTGGCCAGCTGGCTAGCTGGCGGGCTAACTGGCTACCGGGCTAGCTCCTGAGCGGGGCTGGCGGGCTGGCTGGCTGGCTGGCTGGCTTGCCGGCACTGGCTCTCCTTCCTGGCCGGTGCAGAAGATGCAGGAGGAGGCGGAGGAAGATGCAGGAGGAGGATGCAGGAGGCGGAGGAGGATGCGCTGCTGACGGTCCTGATGCTGCCGCTGAAAGCGGCGGTTGCGCCGGTGCGCAAGGGTGCGGATCCGCCCTCCTTCCCTCCCGCTTGTCGCTGGCTGGCTGATCCCCCCGTCCTTCCTCGCTTCTCGTCCCCTCCCCTCCCCTCCCCTCCCTGCCTTCCTCCTCCTCCTCCTCCTCCTCCTCCTCCTCCTCCTCCTCCTCCTCCTCCTCCTCCTCCTCCTCCATCAGCAGCCGCGGTGCCAGCAACACCAGCCGGCTGGCCAGCGGGTACCAGCGGTGGCGGTGGCGGTGATGGCCCCCCCTCCCAAAGGCTCCTGGCCGGGCAGAGAGGGAGAGGGGGCGACGTGGAGGAGGAGGGAGGAGGGTGGTGGCGGGGGGTGGGGGGTGGGGGGACGAGAAAAAGGGAGGGGGTCCCCGATGGGGCAGGAGGGGTAGGGGAACGCGGAGTAGGCTTATAGGGATGGGGAGGGGGGGACACGCGTCGGGTGGGGTGGGGGCACAGGCAGGCGAGTCCCCCTTCCTCCGCCGCACCGCACCCCCCCACCCCCCACCCCCCCACCCAAGTCGCGATCCCTCCCGGCGGGACCCTCACGATGGACCCACCAGTTCGTGACCGGGCGGCGCCGGCCATGTGGGGTTGTGTTTGTGTGCATGCGGTGTGTGTGTGTGGGTGTGTGTGTGTGTGGGGTGTGAACTATTATTGGCTCTTTCTCCAGGTGGCGGCCCCTCCCCCGCCACCGCCATCTTCCTGCCCATTGCAAGTGAGAGGGTTTTTTTTGGGGGGGGGGGCTGCTGCTGCTGCTGGGGGAAGGCGTGTCTGCGTCTGGGCTGGACCTCCCCCCCCCTTTTCTTTGCCTGCTTGAAGGGAGACCCCACCGAGGCTCCCCAAGAAAGGGGTTGGGGGTTGATGTGGTTTCTCCCCCCCCCCAAGGTTCCTCCTGGCCACCTGGCAGAAAAAGAATCTCATTTCCCGCCTCCCGCCGCCTCGTTTTAGGATGGAGGTGCAGCGAGACCCATTTCAGAGATGGGGAAACTGAGGCTCCGTCAGCAAGACGCTCCCCCAAAGCCTCCTCCCAGTTTTTTTACAAGAGAAGACTCCCCAATCCTCCTGTTTGGCTCCAGGGCCACCTCCCCTGGCAGTGCCCAGGAGATGAGGGGGGGGGTCAGGTTATCTCTTCGAACCGAACGTTTCTCCCTAGCTTGGGATCTTCTTGTTAGGAAACGATCTCCAATGGGGTGGATACCCCCCACCGCCACCCACGACCCACGACCCCTGCCCAGTGCGCCCCATGATGGACACCCTGCCACCTCGACCCACCAGCCAGATGTAGAAAGCCGATGCAGCAGGAGCTGGCTTGCTCTCCACTTCAGCTTTCATCATCTGGCTGGCTGGGGGGGGGGTTGTCGATGTATCTGTGTTGACCTCCCTAAGGTCCCTGCTTTTTTTCCATCAAAAGTACTGAGGATCCGGTCCCCTGCGCCTCCTCTCCTTCTGAGCGACCGGACTCAAGAGGGGGACTTCAGGGAGAGCGTCGGCAGTTCTGTATTTGTGGCGGCGGCGGCGGTTTCCTATGGGTTACTGCATGAAGAGCCCGATGACCCTTATTTATTTTATTTTATTTATTTATTTAGAGCTTTTTTTTACCCTGCCTTTCTCCTTGGAAAAGGACCCAAGGCAGCTTACAGTAACGAGGGACAAGATACAGTCCAGTATGGACAATATATTGATTACTGCAACGCGCTCTACGTGGGGCTGCCTTTGAAGACGGTTCGGCGATTGCAACTGGTTCAGAATCGTGCGGCGTGGCTGGTAAGCGGTGGGGCCGCTAGGGATCACATCACGCCGATTCTGCGTAACCTACATTGGTTACCAGTTGCTGCCCAAGCCCAATTCAAAGTGCTTGTTTTGACATATAAAGCCCTAAATGGCTTAGGACCTAGATACCTGAAGGACCACCTCCTTCCGTACGAACCTACCCGGCAATTAAGATCGAGCCAGGGGGCCCTCTTGAAAGAGACATCCCTCAAGGAGGTGAGAGGAATGGCTTGTAGGAACAGGGCCTTCTCGGCAGCTGCCCCCAAGCTATGGAACGCCCTCCCAAGTGAGATCTGCCTGGCGCCAACATTGATGACATTCTGGCGCCAGGTAAAAACCTTCCTGTTCCACACATTTTTTAATTGAGACAATATAGACTGTGGGTCCTCTGATGGCAATTTTAGTGTAATGATTTTAGTGTAAGGTTTTTATTATTGTTCTAATTATTTATTGATATCTGATGTTTTAACTGTTTTAACTTTTTGATTGAAAGCCGCCCAGAGACCTTTGGGTAGTGGGTGGCATATAAGTTGTAAAAATAAATAAATAAATAAATAAATAAATAAATAAATAAATAAATAAATAAATAAAGTCCTGCCTTGCCCTGCCCGCCTGCCTGCCTGCCTGCCTCCCTTCGACTTGCCTACTTCCAACGCTCAGATGTGTCCATTTGTGCATAGGTTGTTACGGTGGTGGTGGGTGTGACATTAAACGGCCTCTGATTTATTTATTTATTTATTTATTTATTTATTTATTTATACAACTTATATGCCGCCCACTACCCAAAGGTCTCTGGGTGGCTTACAGTAAAAATGAACAATTAAAACTGTTAACTGTTAAAATACCGACGAACAATGGTAAAACAGCAAAATACAAATACAATACGCTAACATTGGTGACCGGGTATTTTTTTACCCAGCGCGTTGTTAGTATGTGGAACTCCCTGTTACAGGATGGGGTGATGGCATCTGGCCTGGATGCCTTCAAAAGGGGATTGGACAGATTCCTGGAGGAGAAGTCCATCACAGGTTACACACCATGATGGAGACGTGTGACCTCCAGGCTTAAAACTGGGGTACTTCAAGGGCCAGATGATGCAGCGGAGTGGCATCAGGAGACAGAGATGTAGTCTCGTGCGCTCCCAGATGCATCTGGTGCGGCCACGGTGAGATCCAGGAAGCTGGACTAGATGGGCCTTTGGCCTGATCCAGCATGATGGCTCTTCTTAGGTTCTTATGTTGATATATTCAATGACAGAGCAGCCTCCTGAACATCCTGTTATTGACAGCCTCCCTTCATTTTTTCCAACTGGCTTCCTTTATGCAGTCAAACCCACCTTGTCTTGTGGTCTCCACTTTGCCTGTTGCCCTCAGTCCCCCCCCCCCAGCGAGTCTTGTCTCCATGTGATGTGCCCTGAAGCATAAATCAGCCCCAGTTTTGTCATTTTCTGCTTATAGGGCATTCAGGTTTGAGTTGTTCATCGTTCTAAACCTTGGCTCCCAACCCCAATTTCAAATGAATCCAATCCCCCAAATCACCTTTTTTCAAAGTCCAGCATTCCCATTTGTACCTTAGTAATCAGGAATATTGGGGGGGGGGTGCCTGTGTGGTGGCTGCAAAGTCAGCCGCTCCAGCGGTTCGAATCCCAGGTGCCACGCCATGGAGTGAGCTCCCGCTGTCAACCCCAGCTCCTGCCAACCTAGCAGTTCGAAAGCATGTAAATGCAAGTAGATAAGTAGTTACCACCGTAAACAAAAAGAGAGAGAAGGTTAACAGTGTTTCGTGCACAGAAATGCGTTTGGCCATGCCGGCCACATGGCCACGGACTTGCACAACACTGGCCTTTCAGCTTGAAAACAGAGATGAGCGCCGTCCCTAGAGAAGATTGCGAAGAGCTCCAGAAGGATCTCTCCAAACTGGGGGAATGGGCTGAGAAATGGCAAATGCGTTTTAATGTAACCAAATGTAAAGTAATGCATATTGGGGCAAAAAATCCAAACTTCATCTATCAACTCATGGGCTCTGAGTTATCCGTGACGGATCAGGAAAGAGATCTTGGTGTGTTGGTGGACAGCTCCATGAAGGTGTCTCCCCAATGTGCGGCAGCGGTGAAGAAGGCCAATTCCATGCTAGGGATTATCAAAAAGGGGATTGAAAATAAAACAGCCAACATTATAATGCCATTCTACAAAACAATAGTAAGGCCCCACCTGGAGTATTGTGTACAATTCTGGTCACCGCATCTCAAGAAAGACATAGTGGAACTGGAAAAGGTGCAGAAGAGAGCGACGCGACTAAAATGATTACTGGGCTGGAACTCCCTGCCACACAATGTGGTGATGGCATCTGACCTGGATGCCTTCAAAAGGGGATTGGACAGATTCCTGGAGGAAAAGTCCATCACAGGTTACAAACCATGATGGAGATGTGTAACCTCCAGGGTTTAAACCAGGGTACTTCAAGGGCCAGATGCAGGAGAGTGGTATCAGGAGACAGATATCTAGTCTCATGCACTCCCAAACACATCTGGTGGGGCCGCTGTGAGATACAGGAAGCTGGACTAGATGGGCCTTTGGCCTGATCCAGCATGGCTCTTCTTATGTTCTTATGTTCTTATGTAGAGTCGGACACGACTAGCACACATGTGCAGGGGGGAGACTTTACCTTTACAGTAGGACCCCAGTATCCGCTGGGGATTGGTTCCAAGCCTTCCCGTGGATAATAAAAACCGTGGATAAGAGAGAATGCCAAAATGTCCCCAAAACCTGCTGTTTGTGACAGTAGCTTGCTTTGCAGCTTCTGAATTATTTATTTTTTTTTCCTCTGCCAACCATGGATAACTGAATCAGTGGATAATGAATCAGTGGATACGGGGGTCCTACTGTACTAATCAGGAATATGAGAGCATGCATGACTTTGGCCTTGGCCTCCTTTGCACAGTAGATGAATAGAATCTTTACCAGTCCCTTCGCAGCTTCCCTTCTTGTGATTCCCCCGCCCCCCATCAAGTGGGGCTCAAGCCACCACCCCACTCCCCAAATCCAGGCTCAGCCCTGCCTGAAAGGACCAGGCAAATGGACTAAAGCCCTGAGTAGCTGAGTTTGCACCCATCCACCTGGAATCATCCATCGCTCATGTGTTTTTAAAAAAAAACAAGCAGAAGAAAATTTAAAAAAAAACTCAAATTGTCCTTCAAGACAGCACGGGGCCTAGAAGCCCTGAGCACATCCGATCTCTCTCGCCTGATGTCAGAAGCTAAGTAGGGTCGGCCCTGGTTAGTCCTTGGATGGGAGTCCACCAGGGAATACCAGGTGCTGTAGGCGCCTGGAGCAGGAACTGGCAAACCACCCCAGTATTCCTGCCAAGAAAACTCCATGGACATGGGGTCACAAAGAATCGACACAGCAATAACAATAGTTCCACTGAGCCAAAGGAGAGCTTCCTTCTTAGGGCGACAGGAATACACCTGTTCGAAGGATTATTCTGCTTACTGGTGCCCCAGTGAAGAGGAATGCCCTGCATCCTAAGGAATGCAAATAGTTCCTGAATAAAATGATAGCCATGAAAAAACGGTGTTTTCCCATTGCATTCAATTCGCACTCTGCCCTGTCTCTCATTGCAGCCTGGGTCCTGGGGTCAAAGGGACAAAATGAAGCTCATTATTGGGAAAGCTGAACTGACATAGGACTGCATTCCTTCCTTCCATTTGTGACTGTTCTTGTTTAGCTGGAAAAGAGAGGCCATTATTATTATTATTATTATTATTATTATTATTATTATTATTATTATTATTATTATTTATTATTATTATTATTATTAACCACACAGCTAGGATTTTGTAATACAAATCATTAGCTGAACGCTTCCCAAGCATTTAGGACTACGTGATGTATCGGCCAATTATGCAAGCAGATTATTATTATTATTATTATTATTATTATTATTATTATTATTATTATTATTATTATTATTATTATTATTAGTAGTAGTAGTAGTAGTAGTAGTAGTAGTAGTAGTAGTAGTAGTAGTAGTAGTAGTATTTGCCGAGTTGGTCAGGAACAGGAATTTCACCTGTCCTACAAACAAGTGTGGTTCTGGGAATTCTTTTAGATTCCAGAAAAGTATATTGACAGTTGCATTTCTGAACTCTTCCTCTCAATCATCCTGTCATTCTGACTTTGACTACATTGAGTCCCAGGGGCTTAATAGCAATTTACAGGTGCTGAAGTGACAGAATTCCAGATCCTTTGGGTCTTTCAGTGCCCATCTGAGCAATATGAAGCAAAATACAACATGTTTATTATGTATTTTGCCCCATTAAATAAACAGAGGCAAAAGCCCAACTGCCAGTAGGCAAATCTGCCTCAGTCTTGTGCTTCTCCCCTGAGAAAACAGCGATGGGATCCCTGTAATTGGACCAAAGTTTAGACATTTTCAGCAGTTTCGGTGTCTTCATTGTTCTTCTGAATCACTGCTTCTGTCTTCATATTCAACTGTAACCCTCCTCTCCCACTTTCTCTTTTACTCTTCCACATTAGCCGTGTGTCAAACACTTGCTTTTCTGCTGCCACTAATATGGTTTCATCTGGATATTGGGCCAGATTACTAACTGGGGCTGGTCACGAGAATCACGTAACCCCCCTCACACACACACACACACAGCTGTTACTGCACCTCCACCGGCTTCTGATCCATATCTGGGCAACATTCAGAGTGCTGGTTCTGACCTATAAAGCCCTAAGGAAATTGGCTCCCAAAGAGCCTTTCCTGAGTGTTAAAATCATCAGGAGATGACAGGTGGCAGGATTGAAAGAAGGGCTGGGTTTGGAAGGTGAAGAACTAAAAATTTCACTCAATATATAGTGACAGTCTTTGATATTGCCATTGTTCGAGACTGGGATGTGCATAGCATGTCTCTGGGACATTGTTTTGTTTTCCATATTTATTATGAACCTCTGTGGCTTTAAATATTTCTAGTGATATCCCCTCCATTCTTGTGATTTTTTTCTTCCAATTGGTTTGACAACAACCTTCACTTCACTTTTTAAAACCATGGGTTCTTCATTGGAATAAGTCACCTCTGAAGGAATGTGTCACCTCTGCATCTCTTCTATATACCATATTTTTCTGTCTATAAGGTGCCCCCATGTATAAGACGACTCCCACTTTTCCAATCCAAAATTACAGTTTCGCAACCACACGGTTCTGGCCTCATCTTACGTCTGTGTATAAAACAACCCTCAATTTTTAGTCTAAAAATTTTAGACAAAATATACAGGAGTCTTATACACAGAAAAATACTGTACTTCTTCAGTATACTGTTTCCATTTGATAATTACTTTAATATTATTTTTATTTTTATTGTGTTACTATTTTATGGTTTTATTGTATGAATTGTTTGAATTTGTTAATTGTTGTAAACCACCCAGAGTGACCTCGCTGTAGATGGGAGGTATAAAAATCCAATACATAACATACATACTGATAGATTTTGGTGGTTCTCTCAGGAAATTGCCACGCAAGGGATTAGTTTATTCAGTTTATTAGACAGATATAAGGACAGGTATAGGAGCACAGAGTTATAAGCTATACATAGTTATAGAAGACAAGTATCACACAAGACAAACAACATATAACCAAGGTATTAGTGGGAGCTCCATCTCAGCATAATCTGGGTCATAGACCCGAGACTCTGCTACCCTCTCCCAGAGTGGTCTCCTTTTTATATCTTTCTGTAACCGCAGCTTACGTATTTCGTGCGTATGTCATGCGTAATCATACCTGGTAAGTTATCATAATTCTTGGAAATGGCTTTTGTTTATTCTTTAGTTCGAGATTGTTTTCCCATTGCTTGCGTGTTTGCTGTTAACAAAATGGCGCTTTTGGTGCCATAAGATGGTTCCCACACATCTGTGTCGTCTTCGCTTCCCAGTTGGCTCTTATCTCGGTTAACCACAAATATCTTCTACACTCTACAGGCTGGCATCTACGTTTTTTCTATTTTGTGTTTCTGCCAGCATGACCTAATACCCACAGTTGGGTTTTAACACTTTATAATAGTTCTCAGCTTTATTCTCATATTTATTAATTCTATTAATTCTTATCAGTCCCTCATTTTCTCTTCGCGTAAGTTTAAAAAAACTAAATAAAAAGACTATTCTTGAACTAACTCTGAAAAAACTCTGAAAAGTTAAGGAGTATAATATTCATTAGCTTAAGCCTTATGTCTGCTGGATGATTTAAGATCTTCCAACGGCCACTTACTTTAACTGCGTTGCTTAAAGAGTGTCTAAAAGGTGCTTTAACATGTTCTGTTTGCCGTGGTCTGTTTTCTAGTCATTGATTCGTAAATGCAAGTGTTTTCTGTCTCTTGTTCAGTAGAATTGTCACCAGCATCTATGTTGCGAATGAGTGAGGGAACCTCACTATTCTGGCTGGTAATTGATGCTGTATATTGTGATGTATCTATTTCCATGTCTGGTTCAGTAGGATGAACATCCTCCTCCACTGCTTTTTCCATGTGGAAGGAAGCATCCATCCATAGCTGATTCACTGGAGTGGAAGTATTGCATACTTTGGCTATAATGATTTTAATGCACAGCCAAAGGAGGCCTATAAGTAGGGCTATGCCAGTGATGGTTACAAAAATTCTGAGTATCCATCCACCAATGTCTGTAGGTAACTCTGTAAATAGCTGCTCAAACCTAGCTCCAATTGAGGCCTCTGAGTCTTTGCGGTATTTATCTACTGCTTGTTTTATGCGTGCTATATTGTGTGTCAGAGGTTGTGTTCCATCTGGGATGTATACACAACATGTATGGCCACCAACAAGGGCGCATACGCCTCCACTCTTAGCTAAAATTGTGTCTAAAGCAATTCTATTTTGTAAGACTACATCTCTCATGGCACCCAATTCTTTTGAGATAATGTTAAAAGAATCAGTGGTACTATTAATGAAAGTGTCAAGTATAGTAGCAAATTTTCTACATTGGTCCCATAGCATGTAGATACCAGCAGGAGGAAATACAACTCCCCAAAATTTGTCCCAACCACTTTCAAGAACCGTGGATCTCCTGGATCTGTGGTGCCAATTGGTGGGGGTGTCTATTGGGAGTATCCCTGGCACAATGACTCCAATATAGCATGTGCCTTCCCATCGTGGGGGCAAGAATTTATATGCTTTGTTGCCACAGATGAAGTAATGACCATCGTGGGCCATTATCCCATTATGCCAATTTCGCAAATTGAACAAGATTTGTCCAAACCTTGTATTTGTGTTTTCCTGTGAAAAGTAAGGAGGTCTTATTTTCTTAGATCCAAAAGATCCTGTGAAATTACAATTGGTATAATCACAGTTTCCCCCATTTTCAATACAGCATACATTGAAACTCATAATACCCAGTGCATTCAGAGTTACTTTAGAGGGTGTCAGTTGATTGATAGTGGGGTGTCCTGTTCTTTTAGATGATAGATATAGTAGGGAACCCGTATAGTAACAAGGGTACTCTGTATAGGGATTGAATTGTGGGCACAAATCTAGCGCACGTGTGTTCAAATAGGTGGGGTAACTTATTTTAGTTTCTCGTGAACCCTTTTTGACTGTGTAGTGAGTTGGCATGAGAGAATCAGGGGGACATGGGCAATATAAACCATATGGCCGAATAGGAGGGCTATAGGCATCAGTCCAAAATGAAGATTTGACAAATTGAATTTGGAGGACAACAGTTCTTTTACAGGAGCTGTCACCAACCTGGATGGGTGATAGGTAGTCAAAGCTTTGGGGTACAGTGTCCATATATTGGGTACGAAAACAATAGGTGCTGGGAGCAACTGAATTAATTAAAAATGGGTATTTATAAGGTGGGATTTCTGGGACAATACTCTTGTCAGATTGTAATAGGGGCCAAGAAGAAAAGAAGTTTGGTTTCCAACCTTGGAATCTGTTGCAAAGGGGAGAAAAACACTGGTGATCCAAATGAATATGTGGATTGACACCATTGGTGATGTGCTGAATTATAGGGGTCATTGGGTTTGGAAAAACAAGTGCTTTCTGTTTCTCTGATTGTTAAACAAAATGAGTAAATACGTGGGTCAAGAGAGGCAGGATACCCTCTAAAATCCTTTTTTTGATTGACAGAGGTTTTGTTGATACGTAAAAGCATTTCATGCAATGCTTTGTCAATACCCTCATACCAATCCGTATGCATGGGTACTCCATACATAGGGATGGCATGAGCCACAGCCTCTGCAAGGGATGCACATAACCAACAGTCAGTCAGGTTGCTGGAATTATGGACCATACGATATGCCTCAAAGTATTTCAAATAGTAATTGTCTCTAAACATGTCATCCTGTGAAAGTTCTGAGCTGCGCCGGCTGCGAAGGTGAAAGGCAGATGTGCCAATGCACCACTGATAGATTTTGGTGGTTCTCTCAGGAAATTGCCACGCAAGGGATTAGTTTATTCAGTTTATTAGACAGATATAAGGACAGGTATAGGAGCACAGAGTTATAAGCTATACATAGTTATAGAAGACAAGTATCACACAAGACAAACAACATATAACCAAGGTATTAGTGGGAGCTCCATCTCAGCATAATCTGGGTCATAGACCCGAGACTCTGCTACCCTCTCCCAGAGTGGTCTCCTTTTTATATCTTTCTGTAACCGCAGCTTACGTATTTCGTGCGTATGTCATGCGTAATCATACCTGGTAAGTTATCATAATTCTTGGAAATGGCTTTTGTTTATTCTTTAGTTCGAGATTGTTTTCCCATTGCTTGCGTGTTTGCTGTTAACAAAATGGCGCTTTTGGTGCCATAAGATGGTTCCCACACATCTGTGTCGTCTTCGCTTCCCAGTTGGCTCTTATCTCGGTTAACCACAAATATCTTCTACACTCTACAGGCTGGCATCTACGTTTTTTCTATTTTGTGTTTCTGCCAGCATGACCTAATACCCACAGTTGGGTTTAACACTTTATAATAGTTCTCAGCTTTATTCTCATATTTATTAATTCTATTAATTCTTATCAATACATACACACATACATACATACATACATACATACATACATACATATTTTTTAAAAATTCAGTCAGATAAACTATTCCCTTTCAGCTCTGACACCTTGGTTAAACTTCAGCATTGCAGCCAAAACTCTGCTCTAGACCCTGGTTCAGTTCCAGGTTTCCAGCCTGAGGTTCACTCAGCCTTCCATCCTTCTGGGATCAGTAAATTTAGTTCCTAATTGGCTGGGGGAGGGTGGGCAATACTTACCCTGCCTAATCAAATTGTAAACCACCCAGAGAGTGGTATACAAGCAGCTCCCTTTAATCTGGGATTAAATTTAATTTTGGATTAAAATTTCCTTCGATTCCTTGAGTCGAACTGTGTTTCTTCTCCTTATGTGCAAGTAACTGGCAGGTTGCCTGCAGCCTTCTGGCACTATTTCTGTAGTGAAATCCAGAATGTAGCACTTGACACTTTTCTCTGATGCAAATTAGATAAGCGTCCTCAACACAAGTTATAAAAGAATCGGAAGAGGGTTGTGGAGCGATTGTTGATCGGATCTGCAGATGACACCCAACGGGGAGGGTTTTATCAGGTTAAAGTCCGGGGGGAGGAAAGGATCAGCCCCCGCCCCCCCCGGTCTGGGCATGATTCTGCACCCAACGTGGGCCGGCCTTCACTGTGTGAGGGCAGCTTTTTAAAAAAATAGTTTTGGCAAATCACTCAGTTGCAGCCCTACATAGATGACAGGTCCTTAGCAACATCAGTCTACGCATTGGTTGTCTCAGAAATTGACTACCGCAGTGCGTTCTCCATGGGGCTTCCCCTTGGTGGCGGTACAGAGGCTTCGGGGAGTCCAGAATGCAGTGTTCCTGGGAAACCATCCACTTCCGGTTCCAACTCTGGGTGCTAACAATAAAAGCCTTAAAAGGTCGGGGATCTCCCTACTTGTCTGCCCTTCTTATGCCAACGTTTGGCTACCTTGCCTGACCCAGGCAACACCCCCCCCCACCAAGAAGTACCCTTTCTCCGCCGTGGCTCCTTCTCTGTGCAAGGTTGTCCTGTAGGAGATACAGGGACGGATCCTGCGCCTCCTGTCCGTGACAGCTTTTCTAGAATTTTCTAGAATTTTCTAGAATTTTCTAGAATGCACTATCTTATGCACCTCTCTTGAGTTTTCTTTTCTTGTAGATAAACATGCCAATTTCTTTCCCCGGATGGCTTGGTTTCCACCAGCCCCCCCCCCCATCATGCCCCCAATCCTCCTCATTGCCCTCCTCTGGAATTGCTACGGATCAAGGGATGTGCCATTTTATTCGGCTTTGGTCAGACAAGACGGCCGGACGAACGCTTCAAAACCGGCAGTGTGCCGCCCAAAACATGACTCTTGACAGGTATTATTGACCTTACCCGGAACACTGTTCAAGGGGACCAGAGTTTAAGACATGTACCCAGAAGTTGGGATGTGTTGAGAGGAGGACGATCCAAGATCGGCGAACCAAGCCGCCCTCCCCCCCGCAACGAGGAAGGGTTGAAGCAACTGGATATGTGATTCTGCAAATAAGAAGAATAAGAAGAAGTGTTAAGGATGGTCCTCTTCAAACACCTGAACGGCCCATTTGTGGATGTGCAGAAGGCGAAGGAAAGCTGACTGCTATCACTCCAGAGGGCAGGCTTTGAAGCAGAGGGTTTCAAATTACATGAAAGGAGATTTTCACCTGCGCATTAAGAACTTCTTCAAAGTAAGAGCCGTTGAACAATGGACTGAGACGCCTTGGCAAACGGCAGGCCAAATGACCATTGGGGGGCACTTGTTGGGGGGGGGACATTTGCCAGGAATGTGTTAGCTATGCATTTCCAGCTTCTTGGGAGGGGTGGACTGGATGACCCTTGGGGGTCCCTCCCAGCTTCCTAGGATTCAGTCGGGTCTCTAAGACTTGATTGCTGGGAACTCCCCCACAAAAGAACCCATGAGATGCCCTACTCAAAAGACTATGAAAAACCCACAACAAAAAACCTCCCTTTGAAAAACAAACAAACAAAAGGAATGAAATCCAAAATCACGCATGCACCCCCTTCTCACAACCCTAGACAATTTCCCCTAATGTTGAGGAAGGGCTTCCTGGCAGGAGGAGCGGTTTAAAAAGGACACGGACCAAGGTGGTTTAACAAGGACATCAGACAACCCAGAGCAGGGAAGTCCCTCTGGAAAGACCCAGACCCAAAAGGGGCGCAGAGCCCCTCCGGATTTCAGAGAAGCTGGTGGGGCAAATGAGGATGGAGCAGGTAAGGCCAGGCCCGAAGGAACATATAAGGATCCACGGAGAGCACACCAGACTGCAAAAATCTGATGTGCAAAGCGTACATTATGTCATTGCTTCCGTGGGAGGCGTGAGCGCAGGGGAGGAACCGTGCGCATTTATAGACCTGTCGTTTTAAGAGGAGCTTATCTTGTCACCGTGATAACATGCTGGAGTGGTCAGGAAAAAAAGGATTTTCTGCACAGACTTCATTCTAGGATTTCAGAAGCAAGCAAGCAAGCAAGCAAGCGCACGCACACACACAACACAACACAACACAACACATACACACACACACACACACACACACACACACACACACACACGTCCTGGTTCCTTTCCCCCAGTTTCATTTTGTGGCATGGAAAGAGTGCAGGAATCCCGTCGGTGCGCACGGTGCTTGGTTTCAAACACACCAGCTCCATGTGTGGACCGAGTAAGTGATTTTGCTGGTGTTCACTTGGGCATGGAAGGGAAGCCGTGAGACTTTTCCCCTGCAGCCCAGCTGAGTTTCTGTCACGCCAGTGAACGTGCAAAGCCATGGTGCAAAAAATCTCGCACACAGCTCTGGACTGGGCGTGCCTCACCGGGGGGGGGGAGCAGCGGGAAGGCACCACGATTAGGGTTTCCAGCAAAGCAGGATTCTCCGGGAAAGGTGGGAGGCAGTGGGGAAAGAGGAAGACCAAATGCAAGAGGGACTGACTGCCTAAAAGAAGCCACCACCTTCAGTTTGCGAGAGGTAAGGAAAGGCCATGTTGGCGATGGCTCATTCGCAGAGTCGCTGTCAGTCCGGGGCAACGTGACCGCACATTAGGCCCTCAACTGTTGGGATAAGGGCTTTTTTAAAAGCCAAATTTGTCTGAGGGTTGTTGAGGAAGCAACTGTGCTGGAGGTCCAGCTCACCCCTCACCTGTCCTTCCTTCTGAAACTACAAGCTTTCTTCCTAAAAGATGCGACCTGGGTCCTAGCTACCTCAAAGAGCGAATCTCACTCTATGAACCGACTCGGGTGTTAAGGTCATCAGGAGAGGCCCTTCACAGGTATGTCTCGTGGGAACCCATGAAAGGTCCTTCTCGACTGCTGTGCCCAGACTCTGGAACTCCCTCCCACTAGAGGCCAGGACTGCTCCATCTCTGTTGTCCTTCCGGAAACAGGCAAAGACCTTTCTCTTCAGGCGAGCTTTCCCTGAATGAGGGACTACCATCATGTGTCTTTTATATGAATCTATAGGTTCCCAGAGACTTTCTGTTTATGACTACTTATAACCGTGTTGCTTAAATGTAATGTTGTCTATGAATGCTGTAAGATGTCCCTCAATCCTTGTTCTCAGATACTTGAACATGTCTTAATTGTAGACCGTATATTATCCCACATTACTGTAAGCCACCTTGGGTCTTTTTCCAAGGAGAAAGGCGGGATAAAAATACTCTAAAATAAAATAAAATAAAATAAAATAAAATAAAAAGTTAGGCTGTATGGGGCCAAATCTCTCCGGCCTTCTGTGGATTTTTCTTCCTGTCTTATGGTTTGGGAACCGAAAGAAGAACCAGATTCCTAATACAAAACCTTTTTTTTACCACACACACCCATGAAATATTAGGGCATTTTTTTAGTGTTAGGAGGGCCCCCTCTGTGCAAATCCACACCCAGGAACCAAAAACAGTGACCTGGCTTCCCTGTCCTGCTGTTCCAACAAACAAGCTTTCCACCATCTTCCCTGGGACAGACGTAAGGCTAACCAGCCTGTAGTTTCCCGGGTCCCCCTCCTTCCTTTTTTAAAAATTGGTGTGACATCCGCTATCCTCCAGTACTCCAGCACTGTGGCTGTTTTAAGAGACAAGTTGCATATTACTGTTAAGAGATCCGCAATTTCATTTCTCAGTTCCCTAATAACCCTTGGGTAGATGCCATCTGGGCCCAGTGACTTGTGGATCTTCAATTTGTCAATTAAACCTAAAACATCCTCTCTTTGAACCTGTATTTGAATTAATTCTTTAGTCAAGAGGGGCCCTTCGGGCTGCGGAATCTGCCCAAGGTCTTCTGTCATGAAGACCGATGCAAAGAACTCATTTAATTTCTCTGCAATTTCCAAGTCCTCCTTAGCCTCCCCTTTTCCTCCCTCACCATCCAGAGGGCCAACCGGTTCTCTGGCAGGTTTTTTACTTCTAACATATTTAAATAAGTTTTTATTATTTCCCTTTATATTGATAGCCATATGTTCCTCAAAGTCTTTCTTTGCCTCTCTTATCATCTTCTTACATTTCTTTTGCCAGAGTTTGTGTTCCTTTTTATTTTCCTCATTTGGGGAGGATTTCCATTTACAGAAAGACCTCTCCTTGTGCTTTAGAGCCTCTCTAACTCCACTCGTTAATCATGCCGGTGTCCTCTTGGACTTAAATGAGCTCTTCTTTCTTTGTGGTATGCACTTGTGCAGGGCCTCTACTATCATTGTTTAAATCAGGCTCCATGCGCTCTGAAGAGATTGGATTCTTTTTATCTTCCCTTTCAATGTCTTTCTAACTACATTAGTTTCCTCATCTGAGGGAAATCTGCCCTTCAGAAATCAAGGGTTTTTGTATCTGATTTTCTTGACACTCTTCCTCCAATATGCGTGGCAAAAGAGATTGCAGCATGGTCACTGTTCCCCAGACGCTTAGTGACATTCACATCCCTGACCAGGTCCTGAGTATCACACATTATTAGATCCAGAGTTGCCTGTTCTCAGGTGGGCTCCATGACAAGTTGCTCAAAGGCATCTGTCCTATCCCCTTTTGAAGGCATACAGGCTAGATTCCATCACCACATTTTGTGGCAGGGAGTTCCACAGACTAACAATATGCTGGGGTTTGGTGTTATGACTTGAAATACAGGTGGTGGGCCATATCTGAAAATCCATTCCCAGGGCCCTCTGTACCTATCCTTATTCCCCCACCCCCACCCCAGGGAATGGTGTAGCACATAATTTTAAGGCAGTGGTGGGGGACTTTTGGCCCTCCAGATGTCTTGGACTACAACTCCCAGATTCCTTTATCATTGGCAGTTACAGGCTTGGAATTCTGGGAGCCGTGGTCCAAAACATCTGGAGGGCCAAAGTTTCCCCACCTGTTTTTAAGGGCTTGGACAAATTTAGTTCCGAAATTTATGTCTGTGGAGATTCTCAGTCATCCATGTTAAGTTATCCGGAAGTTGAGTCATGGTAACTGGACTTCTTTTCTTGTGAGATCGAAACGTTTTGCTTCTCATCCAAGCAGCTTCATCAGGCTGAATTTATAATTCTCCTTGGTGTCACATCACCCTGGTCTGAATAGGCTGGTAAGTTGGACAGTGGCCTAAATAGCTCCTTAAGTGGGCAATGGTCTGAATAGACTCGTTAGGTGGACAATGGCTTGGGGTGTGTGTGTGAAAGTCCCACCTATGCAACCCTTCCCAACACCCATTAAGCCTGAGTGGTTAGCTGTGGCCCTGCTGGCGGAGGTGTGAAGTTCTTCTGATTTGTCTAAGGATTGATGAAAGGGCCGCTTATTAAGTAGCAGATAGATTGTGCCAGAGGCCCCCACCTCTGTTGACAGAGGGGTTTTCAATACTCACATGAATGGCTTCCCTGACCCCTCTCTCAAACCACCTCTCTTCTCTGTCTAATATGTGTACATCCTCATCTTTGAAAGAGTGCCCTTTGTCCTTCGAGTAGAGGTGTACTGCTGATTCTGGTCCTGAGCTGTTACCCCTCCTGTGTTGGGCCATCCTTCTGTTTAATGGCTGTTTAGTTTCTCCAATGTAGAGGTCTGAACACTCCTCCCTGCATTGGACCGCATATACTATATTGCTCCTTTTATGGTTTGGTATCGGATCCTTTGGGTGGACAAGTCTCTGCCTTAGTGTGTTTGTGGGTTTGAAATAAACAGGGATGTGGTGTTTGCCAAAAATCCTTTTAAGCTTCTCCGACACTCCCGCCATGTAGGGAATGACCAGGTTCTTCCGTCGGGTCTGGGTCTCAGACTGATCCCTTGTTCTTCTGGGATGGCCCACTGCTTTGTAGAAGGCCCACTTTGGATATCCACAGGCCTCAAGTGCTGTCTTCAGGTGCCTGTCTTCCTTCTTCTTGGCTTCTGTGGAGGTGGGGATGCTCTCTGCTCTGTGGTTTAGGGTCCTGAAGATTGTGTATCTTGGGAAGTCTGTACAGGCAGGGTTACCACTAAAAATTAATTTTTCCTTTCCCTGACCAACATTTGTCAATTTCCCTGGCTCTGTGTTGAGTTCAACATGAGACAAAACTTCAGTTCCACACACAAGTATGGCCCCAAAACATGCTTATCTCTATAGGTACGTTAAATGCAGTACTTGCAGCTATGGATGAAAGCAGTTAGATGCTTAAAATTTGTATATTGCTAAAAGTCTAACCCTTGCTTTGGAAATTGCTAAAGGCAGACCTTGGAAAACGTGCAGGGACAGAGCTCAACAAACACTTTAGGCTGGCAGCTGGGCGGGGAGCAGAGAAAAAGGCAGAGCTGGGAAAGGGCATAGTTACGTTTTACTTGTTGTCGGCTCCTTCTCTATTTCAGTTTCCGCAAGAACAGAGTGTGCTCTTGCAGCAGCCCGTGAAAAACCCATTGCTGAATATATTTCGGTCCCATTTTCCCTGACCTTCCCTGACTTCAGATCCTTTCTCATGACTTTCCCAAAAGTCTGGCAACCGTAAAATGGTGGTAGGTCACCCTTCCAATTGTGTTCTTCTTCTACAAGTGTTTAGCGTGTTTGCCAAACATCTTATTGTTCCCAGACAAGAGCGAGGGACCAGCGGAGAGGAAAGAAGAAGGGATGCAGAGAGGGCACAGGGGGTGAAAGATTTTAATGTGGGCAAAATCCAAAGCCACTGAATATAAGAACAGAAGAACAGAAGAAGAGCCCTGCTGGATCAGGCCAACGGCCCATCTAGTCCGGCTTCCTGTATCTCACAGTGGCCCCACCAGATGTGTCTGGGAGCCATGAGACTAGATCTCTGTCTCCTGATAGCACTCCCCTGCAACTGGTCCTTGAGATACCCCGGTTTTAAGCCTGGAGATTACACATCTCCCTCATGGTTTGTAACCTGTGATGGACTTTTCCCTCCAGGAATCTGTCCAATCCCCTTTTGAAGGCATCCAGTCCAGAGGCCATCACCACACCCTGTGGCAGGGAGTTCCACAGACTAACAACACGCTGGGTAAAAAAATATATTTTATTTTGTCTGTTCTAACTCTTTCAGCCCTCAATTTGAGTGGATGTCCCCTCGTTCTGGTATTTTGTGAGAGGGAGAAGAGCTTCCCTCTATCCACTTTACTCATGCCATGCATTATTTTGTATGTCTCAATCATATCCCCCCTCAGGCGCCTTTTTTCTTGACTAAAGAGGCCCAAATGTGTTAGCCTTTCCTCATAAGGGAGGTGCCCCAGCCCAGTAATCATTGTAGTCGCTCTCTTCTGCACCGTTTCCGGTTCCACTAGGTCTTTTTTGAGATGCGGTGACAAGAATTGTACACAATACACCAGATGTTGACCTTTTCGAAGAATTCTAAAAGGTTTGTCAGGCAAGACTTACCCTTACAGAAGCCATGCTGATTTTCTCTCAGCAAGGCTTGTTCTTCTATGTGTTTTAAGATTTTCTCTTGGATGAGGCTTTCCACCATCTTCCCTGGGACAGACATAAGGCTCACCGGCCTGTAGTTTCCTGGGTCCCCCCTCCTTCCTTTTTTAAAAATTAGTATGACATCCGCTATCCTCCAGTCCTCCGGCACTGTGGCCGTTTTAAGAGACAAGTTGCATAGTAACGTTAAGAGAGCCGCAATTTCATTTCTCAGTTCCTTCATAACCCTTGGGTGGATGCCAATAATCAGAAATAATTCCAAGAACGGTCAACTGATGAGTGGTTGGACTTCCTGTACCAGCTCTAATGATTATTTATTTATTTATTTTTCATAGGGTATTCATAGAATCATTGAATCATAGAGTTGGAAGAGACCTCGCGGTGAAATCTTTTCTTGTCAACAGGCTCTCCCAGTTACAATATCACAATACAGTAGCCCACTGATATTCTATCTATATCTAACATCTGTATCCATGGCCTGATTTTAAATTGATCTTAATTTAATCCGTTCCGAATGCATGCTCTTAAGTCGAACTACTCTTAAGTTGGGGTACCTATCTAAAAAATTGAAAAAATAAGTTAAAAAATTAGAAAAATATGAAAAAAAATATTTGTAAGTCCAGCAGACCATATCTGAAATTTGTAAGGCGGCAGTTAAAACACCAACAGTTTTCCCACTTTTAAGTCGAATTGCTCTTAAGTCGAGCTGCTCTTAAGTCGGAGTACCAATGTATTACATTTGAAACAGTCCATTAAAAAACAACATTAAAATAGCTTTTAAACAACAAGACACGGTATTCCATTAAAAAAAACCTCTCTCAGACCACCTTCAAGAAAAGCCTGGCTGCAGAGAGAGAGGTCTTTCACTGCTTGCGGAAGGACAGCCAAGGCCTCCAGTGGGAAGGAGTTCCACAGGCTGGGAGCAGCCAGAGGGGTGGCCCTCACCCATGTCCCTACCAAGGACAACTGTGATTGTTTATATGTTCATAGTGTTTGCCGCCATCTATTTCCTTAGAGCCACCTTAAGGTAAAGGTAAAGGTTCCCGCCGCGAGTGTGTGCTAGTCGTGTCCGACTCTAGGGGGCGGTGCTCATCTCTGTATTCAAGCCGAAGAGCCAGTGTTGTGCAAGTCCATGGCCACGTGGCTGGCCTGGCTGCAAGGAAACACAATTTACCTTCCCGCTTTATAGCGCGGTGCCTATTTATCTACTTGCATTTTTACATGCTTTCAAACTGCTAGGTTGGCAGGAGCTGGGGTGAACAGCGGGAGCTCGTTCCACTGCGTGGCACCTGGGATTCAAACCGCCGAGCTGCTGACTTTGCAGTCAAGTCTTCGGAGCCTTGGCTTGCTGAGCCACCACACCACCTTAGGAGTGAATAAAACAAACACGGCAGTGGTGGGGTCAACAGTAAATCAATTTTATCTCTCCATTCCACCCCACTGCTTTGCCGTAAATCCAGCCCCGAGGACCACCTCCTTGTAGACTGGATGAGGAGGGCCGAGGGTGGATTGGGCATCGTTTGCTTTGTTCCGGTGAGGGAAACGGAGGCACCACTTGAGAAGAATTTGAAAAAAGACGACAACGCTGGGAAAAGCTGGGGGCGGCAGTAGGAGATGAGGAAGACCAAACGTGAGGTGTAGGGACCCAATGACGGAAGCCACCTCTTCTCGCCTGCAAGATGAGGGTTGTTAAGGCGCTCCCTTGCTTTCTGGCTGTCCTGAGGGCCATCTGCCCTCCCCCCCCCCCCCCCCGACTATGGATGGTCCAAGGAGGGCCTTCTCTCAGTCCTTCCATCATTATTTTCTTATTAATTTTGATTTTTTTTTATTTTTTGTTTTTTTATTTTGAATTTGTTTTTTGAATATATTTTTTTACCCTGCCTTTATCCTTGGAAAAGGACCCAAGGCGGCTTACAATAATGAGGGACAATATACAGCCCAGGACATTTAAGACATATTCAAGTTAAGAACAGGGAATTAGATTAGAAGAGGCGTCTTACAACATCAAAAGGTAACATTAAAGCTATAAAGAAGTAAAAAGAAAAGGGAAAAAGTAAAATCTTCCTGACCTAGGCCCTTTTGGTTTGGATACAGAGAGGGGGCCTTCTTGGTGGCTGCGCCCCCCCCATTTCAAAAGCTCTGCACCCCAATCATCCCTCTTGTGCTCAAGCCATAAGTCTATGTGCCTTATTTAAAGATATTGTTCTTAACTTAAATATGTGTTAAAATTAATGTTATGGGCTGTATATTGTAAGCCACCTTTTGTGTGTGTGTGTGTGTGTGTGTGTGTGTGTGTGTGTGTGTGTGTGTGTGTGTGTGTGTGTGTGTGCAAACAGTTTGTATAACATAAAATCTGTACAACATGAAAAAATTCCGGAGATAAGGGAAATTTGCTTAACAGAATCTTCTATGGGGCGAATTTGTACAACATAAAAATGGTCGCGATTACAGATTACTCTGTTTCCGATGCATTCCTATGGGAAATGTGTATAAAGGAAAATTTGATTTACAGAATTTCATTTGGAACAAATTAATTCTTTTATACAAGGTACCACTCTGTGTGTGTGTGTGTGTGTGTACACAGTGGTACAGTACCCCGACTTAAGAGCAGCTCGATTTAAGAGCAGAAAACTGTTGGCATTTTAACTGCCGCCTTACAAATTTTTAGATATGGTCTGCTCGACTTATATTTTCCCCATGTTTTTGATTTTTTAAATTGCTTTTTCAATTTTTTTAGATAGGTACCCCGATTTAAGAGTAGTTCAACTTAAGAGCATGCATTCGGAACGGATTAAATTCATACATCGAGGTACCGCTCTGTATGTGTGTGTGTGTGTGTGTATGTGTGTGTGTGTGTGTGTGTGTAAGTGACTTTCATACAAACTGTCAAATGGTGTTTTTTTTGGGGGGGGGGTGGCGATTCGTGGCAGGCATTACAGAGTTTCAGTGGACTGCCTTGATTTTTCCCCCAAGGGGAAGAAATGGAGCATATAAATAAACAAACAAATAAAATAAACTCGAGTCTGTACACACACACACACACACTGCGCCCCGGGGGGGGCACCCAAGGGGGGCCTAGGCAGGCAGGGCAAAATCCCCAGTGGGGTGGTGGGAGGAAGAAAAGGGAGGGGACCCCCCACCCCCCCAATTTTTTTCCTATGGGTCGGGGGGGGGTCATCCCTGGGCTCACTCCAGAGACCCGCTCCCCATTTCCCATCCAGATCGAGAGGGGGGGGGTTCCTGCAAAGGAAAGCAGAGAAGGGGCCGGGCGGGTGTTGTTCCAGCAGCCTCCCACGAGGAGGCGCGATCTTACGTGTCGACACGCGAGCACGTCTGGGGTGGCACCCGGACTACAACTCCCATCAGCCCCGAGCCCCGGGCTCGTGGGAACGATCGCCTGTCTCCTTTCTTCGCCCCCCCCCCACACATGCATTTCGCACCCCCCCCACCTCCCTCCCCACTGCCTCCGCCTCCGCCAGGACACGTGCAGAACCCCATTCCCCCCGCATCGTGGCACGCTGCACGTGCGAACGACGCAAGGCACGCGTCCCCCGCAGCCGCGACCTCGGCAGCCGGGTGGGTGGGGGGGGGAGGGCAGGGTGCGGGGAGGGGCTGGGATGTGACGACACGGGGCAGGAGGGGGGGCGGGGGCGATGACGCAGGAGGGGTGGCGTGCCACCCCCCCTCACTCCTCCACCCACCCACCCCGGTTCACGTGGTGCGGACGCGAAAGGGAGCAGGTAGGGACCATCATCACCACCACCACCCCACCACCACTTATTGCAAATATTTTGTGGGTGGTGGTGGTGGTGGGGGGAGACTCTCTGCAAATGCAACCCCGGCATTTGCAAATTCCACCCCCCCCCCAAAAAAAATCCTCCCTACGGAGACTTCTGGGGCGCCCCCTTTCCCACCACCTTCCCCCCCTCCCCCTCCGTCCCCGGTCCGTCCAGCGATGACGGCATTGTGTATCTATCTAAAGGCAGGCGGAAGTTCCACGGGTGGAGCCCCATCTCCCCCCCCCCCCGCCCACACACACACACACACCCACCACCTCCCGCAGGCGCAGGGGTTGCATGTTGGTGGATGGGGAGGAGGAAAGGAGGTGGAGTGCGAAGGCTTCCCCGGATGAATGAACAAACCCCCCCCATGCGATCTTTGGCTTGTTGGGAAGCGTTCACACGGACACGTGTTTAGGCTAGCCGTGGGGAAAGGCTTCTCTTTCTCTTCTCTCCCCCTCCCCCCCTCCCCCCCCCACCCCCAGGCAAGTGGAGATGGATGGAGAGGGGGGGGGAGAAGCAGCCCCCCCCCAAGGCCCCTTCCTGAGCTGAAGGTGCTGCCCCCGGTTGTCACCCCTGCAGGGCAGGCCGCTACACGCTCCCCCTCCACACACACACACACTTTGCTTGACCCCCCCCACCCCCCACCCCCATGCCTGGCGAGGAGCAGGCCCCAAACCGCATACAGACGACGGCCAAAGGCGCCATTTGTGTAAGTAAGAGAGGGGCAACCCCCCTTCCTTTCCCACCCACTCCCTGGCCTGCAAAAAACCAAGCCTTTTTTGCATGAATTGGGGGCGGCGGGCATCTCTCTCTCTCTCTCTCTCTCTCTGTGTGTGTGTGTGTGGGGGGGTGTATATATATATTATATATATATATCCCTTCCTTATCTATCTATCTATCTATCTATCTATCTATCTATCTATCTATCTATCTATCTATCTATCTATCTATCTATATCCCTTCCTTATCTATCTATCTATCTATCTATCTATCTATCTATCTATCTATCCCTTCCTTCCTTCCTTATCTATCTATCTATCTATCTATCTATCTATCTATCTATCTATCTATCTATCTATCTATCTATCTATCTATCTATCTATCTATCCCTTCCTTCCTTCCTTATCTATCTATCTATCTATCATATCTATCCCTTCCTTCCTTCCTTATCTATCTATCTATCTATCTATCTATCTATCTATCTATCTATCTATCTATCTATCTATCTATCTATCTATCTATCTATCTATCTATCTATCTATCTATCCCTTCCTTCCTTATCTATCTATCTATCTATCTATCTATCTATCTATCTATCTATCTATCTATCTATCTATCTATCCCTTCCTTCCTTCCTTATCTATCTATCTATCTATCATATCTATCCCTTCCTTCCTTCCTTATCTATCTATCTATCTATCTATCTATCTATCTATCTATCTATCTATCTATCTATCTATCTATCTATCTATCTATCTATCTATCCCTTCCTTACCTACCTACCTACCTACCTACCTACCTACCTACCTACCTACCTATTATTTATTTATTTATTTATTTATTTATTTATTTATTTATTTATTTATTTCTTACACTTATATACCGCTACCTACTTCCCAAACGAGAACTCAGGGCGGTTCACACAAAAGAAAACACAAAAAGCAAAGACAGCAACAGCGGCAGGGGCAGACTTACAGCATATGGGCGGGGGGGAAAAAACTAGTCATTTTTAAAGGCGTCCCTGAAAAGGAGAGTCTTCAAGCCCTTTCTGAAAGACGCCAGCGTTGGGGCCTGCCTCAGCTCGCTGGGTAGCTTGTTCCACATAGGCGGCACCGCCACCGAGAAGGCCCGCGCACGAGTGCTTGTTTTGCGGGCCGCCCTCGGGGGGACCGTCTGCAGCGAGAGGGCCAGAGATGAACGGGTGGGTCGGCCCCGATCTAATTGTCGGTGAAGCCGCTCTGCCAAATAAACAGGGGCCAAGCCATGGAGGGTTTTGTAAGCCAAAACCAACACCTTGAACCTTATTCGGGAAGCAACGGGTAACCAGTGGAGGCGGGCCAGGATGGGAGTGATGCGGTCGAAACGACGCGCACCAACCACCAGCCTGGCCGCCGCGTTCTGGACCCGCTGCAGTCTCCGAGCAAGGTTCAAGGGGAGCCCCATGTAGAGGGCGTTGCAATAATCCAGCCTCGACATGACCAATGCCTGTACCACTGTCCTCAGGGAGCTCTCGTCAAGGTACGGGCAAATCTGAGCGATTAACCTTAGGTGATAAAAGGCCGACCTGGTCACGGCTGACACCTGGAGCTCCAGGGTCAAACCAGGATCCAGGGCGACGCCCAGATTCCTCACTCTTTGCGCCAGCTGGAGGGCGGACCCATCCAGACTGGGAAGAGGGCCACAGTACCCATCGGGGCCGCCCCCGAAGAACATAACCTCGGTCTTTCCAGGGTTGAGCCGGAGTCTGTGGGTCCTGGTCCAGTCCAAAACTGCAGCCAGGCAGCGATCAAGGGTCTCGACGGCCTCCACTGCACAGTTGGAAAAGGAGAGATAGAGCTGCGTGTCATCAGCGTACTGATGGCAGCAGACTCCATAACTCCGGATGATCTCGGCCAGCGGCTTCATATAGATGTTAAAGAGCAGTGGGGAGAGGGACGACCCCTGAGGCACCCCACAAGAGAGTGTCCAGGGAGCCGACAACTCACCCCCCAAGCTCACTCGCTGGGTACGACCCTCGAGGAAGGAACGGAGCCAGCCAAAGGCCGATCCCCCGATCCCCACCTCCGAGAGCCGCCCCAGCAGGATACCGTGGTCGACGGTATCAAAAGCAGCTGACAAGTCGAGGAGGACCAGCAGGGTAGAGCAACCCCTGTCGGCCCTCCTCAACAGATCATGGTGCAGAGCGACCAGGGCCGTCTCTGTCCCATGACGCGGCCTGAACCCAGATTGGAAGGGATCCAGGACATGGTTCTCCTCCAGGAATGACTGGAGACGCAGGGCGGCGACTCGCTCGACCACCTTGCCCAAAAAGGGAACATTGGCTATGGGACGATAGTTGGACATGTCGTCCGCAGCCAAGCCACCTGCCAACAAAGGCCGCTCTGGGCAGTTTACAGGGTTAAGCAAATAGATACGCCTATTAAACATAATAATATATTAAAATTTTACAGTACACTATAAAACAAAGCAACAGCCCAGAGCCATTATATGGCCACCCCGCCCTGGTCTGCAGAAACTAACCCCTGCTCTGGTCTCTCCCCTCCCTCCCTCCCCCCCCCCCCGCTGCATTTTTCCGGCCGCAGATCCTGCTGCTGTCCCTCTTGATGGTCCCGATCCTTCAGCCCGCCTGCCGGCGCTTCTTCTCCATGGCCGCCACGTACGTGCCGGGGACCCTCTCGGCTGCCTTCGTCACTTGCCCCAACCAGACGGTGGCCAAAGACATTGCCAGGTGTGTGCGTGTGTGTGGGGGGCTTGCGTGCGCGCGTGCATGCAAAGGGAGGAGATGGGACCAGGGCCGGTGGGGCGGGGAAGGGAGGGGTAGCAAAGGAGATGTTGAGACCTGTGTGTGTGTGTGTGTGTGTGTGTGTGTGTGTGTGTGTGTGTGTGTGTGTGTGTGTGCGCGCGCGCGCGCGCGTGTGCATGTGTCTACCTTGCAGGGCCGTGGTGGAGAAGCGTCTGGCCGCCTGCGTCAACATCGTCCCCCAGGTGACCTCCATGTACGTGACTGGGCCTCGTGGCCCGGAGGGTGGGTGACGTCCCGGGCGTGGGACAATAGGGGATGGGGGGGGGAGCGCAGGGTCTGAGCATCTCTCTGGAAGGCTGGCCTGTTGTCGGCACCGTTTGGGCCAAGAGCCAGGATGCTGGCAGGCAGATCTGGGAGAAGTGGAGGGGTTATTTTTTTTGTGGGGTGGGGGGTGTCCCCCACTCCCGTCCCCCTATGCTCTCAGCTGCTCCCCGGTGCTGCCGCCACTTTCTCAGCCTGTATGTGTGTGTGTGTGTCTTGCAGCTATGAGTGGAAAGGCAAAATCGAGGAGGATTCGGAAGTGCTTCTGGTGAGTCGGGGCACCCTGTGCGGGGCGTGGGGGGTGGGGAGCTGGGAGGAGCTGCTTGGGATCACAACCCCCTCCTCCTCCTCCACGGTCCCCTTTGCAAATCCAAGGCCCCCTCCCTGATCGCTGGCCCTGTGGAATAGCTTTCTCTATGGGGAAAGTCAGGCGGTCTGTAAATGCATATGATAAATAAATAAATGAATTATTTATTTGTTTATTTTTGTACTTAATTGACCGCCCGATTTTCCCATAGGGAACTCTGGGCGGTTGTACAACACGTCACCAAATAGCATCTGCCCAACTACAACCCCAATACATAACCCAAATACCAAGAACATAATAAACAACAACAAAAATACAAAAAACATAATACTGTAAAATACAAGCCAATATGAGAATACAATATATGAATACTAAAAAATAGCCAAGAGAAGTAGACCTAGTACCACCCACCAAACAGGTCAATTTTTTTTCCTGCCCTGGGTTTCGCCGCCATCTTGCCTCATCGCCTCTTCCTTCATTGTTTTGTTGTTTTATTACTTGCTTTTATTGCTGTTAGCCGCCCAGAGTTCCTTTGGGGAAGATGGGCGGGATATAAGACTAATAAATAAACAAATAAATAAATAAATCCGGCAAGACGAAATGGTACCAGCAGTTTTAAAAAAAATCACAATCACAGTCACTATAACAATGTGCTCAGAGGTCCCCAAAGATTTGCCTGTACAGTCAGGTCTTTAAGGCCTTTCTAAAAGCCGCCAGCGACTCGGCCTGCCTAAACCCTGAGGGCAGTTTGTTCCACTGGGCCGGGCCCACCACCGAAAAGGCCCGATACTGGGTCAAAGCCCTATGGGCCTCTCTTGGTGTAGCCACTCGAATAATATGAACAGTAGCTTGTGGGAAAGTCCCGCGTGCTGCGTAAAGTGACGGATTCCCCCGACAGAGGACGATGGAGCCTGGAGTCCCAACGCAGGAGCTGTGCTCCAAAAAGGCCTAGATCAGTGTTGGCGAGCCTACGGCATGGGTGCCAAAGATGGCCCTCAAAGGAGCCCTTTCTGTGGGGCACCCGACACCGCCCCCTTCACAACCCCCCTGGATTCAGGTTAAATGCCTGTATTTGGTACTTTGCGAAAAATTAGTGGGTTTTGAATCGCAGTTTGGGTCCTCCGTCGGTATAAGGTTCACCACCACTGGTTTAGTGCAGGGGTAGCCAAACTTTTTGTAAGGAGGGCCAGATTGAGTGGTTGAGAATGTGTGTGTGTAGAGGGGGGGGGCTGCCCCTTGACCTTGCCCCTCCCCACTGCAAGCCCCCCCCAGTGACCTCCTTGCATAGGGGGTGGGGTGGGGTGATCCTGTTGCAAATGAACCTCACCACGGCACCCTTCGCCAAGGCTGCCCGCACATCGGAGTGGTCACCTCTCACCCAGCTTGGTCACTTGGGTGGCATTCGAGGGGGCAGCCCTGGGGGGTCCAGGTGGAGAAGCGGGGCCATGGGCCAGGCAGTGAGAGGGGGGGGGACTCTGTTAGGCGGCTGAGGCTGGAGGGCCAGGAGGGCTGTGGGGTGTGGCATGAACTATATAGAACTATAGAATCCTAGAGTTGGAAGAGACCTCAAGGGCCATCTAGTCCAACCCCCTGCCATGCAGGAACCCCGCTTGCAATGGTTACAGCGATCCCCCACCTATCGCTGGGATTAGGGACCTGACCTGACCCGCGATAATTGTGGATGCAGGTCGAGTCAGGCCTGGGGGGGGGGCTAGCTGGGGGCTGTTGTACTTATACCCCCAGCCTGGTCCTACCCCGAACGTGCCTGGGAGAGCCTTCCGGTGCCTTCTGGAGGTACCAAAAGGGCCTCCCTGCAAACCTGAAGTGACTTCCGGTAAGCCGGAAATCATTTCTGAGGCCTCCGGAAGTCACTTCTGGTTTGGAGGGAGGCCCTTTTAGGGCCTCCAGAAGGCCCGGGAAGACCCTCACAGGCCTGTTCGGGGCAGCTGCAGTCCGAGGGAGGCCTGAAAACAGGCCTTTTCCCCCCTTACCCCAGGGGGGGCTTTTTTCATATACTGCGCTCCCGCGATATAGCGGGACCGCAGTAGATGAACCATGAAAGGGCAGGGGGACCACTGTATTGCTTTTTCTTTAATCTGGTGGCTGAGGCTTGGGGGTGTGGGGTGGGTGGGCAGGAGGGCCACGGCATGGGGAAGGTTGAGAACCACTGCCTTAAGGCGAACATGGTCAAGGAGGGAGGGGCGGGCTGGCCATCCGTGGGCCAATCAAAATGGCCTGATGGGCCAGATTTGGCCCGCGGGCCGGACTTTGGACATGGCTGGTCTAGTGCCTCCGCTTCCCTGTTTGCTTCACGGCAGGGGTGAAGTGCCAATGGGGGGGAGAGAGAGATGGCCACCATGATGGGTGTGTTTGTTTGTTTTTTGCAGCAGGTGAGTTATATTTTCTGACACTCCCCTCCACCTTTTACACTGGGGGAGTGATAGCTTTTTTAAAAAAAATATTTGAAAGGATGTCCTATTGAAGAGGGAACAGGTTTGTTTTCCATGGCTTCAGAGACTAGGACTCGGGGCAATGGTTTCCAACTACAGGAAAAGAGATTCCATTTGAACATTAGGAAGAACTTCATGACAGATAGAGCTGTTCTGCAATGGAATAGGCTGCCACAAAGGAGGGTGGCGGAGTCTCCTTCTTTGGAGGTTTTTAAGCGGAGGCTGGATGGCCATCTGTCGGAAATACCGTGATGGGGGTTCCTGCATGTCAGGGGGTTGGACTAGATGGCCCCTTGAGGTCTCTTCCAACTCTAGGATTCTATGAGTCAAGCCCAGGATGCAAGCGTAGGCCTCTTGCCTGCCTCCCCCCACCCATGCCCCACTGGAAGGGGCAGAGAAGCCCCCCCCCCACTTTCCCCAGGGGCAGCCGGCCAAAACCAAGGAGAGGCAGAGGACTTAGCGAAAACCAGGCTGGGGGGGTCATGAAGATCAGCTCCATACCAACAGCACTCTCCCCTCTCCCCCCTCCCCTTGTGTATGTGGGTCCCCCGCTTTTCTCTCCCCCATAGATGATCAAAACACGGACCTCTCGGATCTCCGCCCTTGCCGAATTTGTCCGGTGAGTTTGGTGTGTGTGTGTGTGTGTGTGAAGCAGAAGGGGATGGGAAGGGAGGTCTATGGAGTGGGCTATGCAGAGGAGTTGCGGTGTGTGTGTGTGTGGGGGGGGGACCTTGGAGTGTCTGTCATGCTTCCATTAGAACATAAGAAGAGCCATCATGCTGGATCAGGCCAAAGGCCCATCTAGTCCAGCTTCCTGGATCTCCCAGGGGCCCCACCAGATGCATTTGGGAGCACATGAGACTAGATCTCTGTCTCCTGATACCACACCTCTGCATCTGGCCCTTGAAGGACCCCGGTTTTAAGCCTGGAGATGACACATCTCCATCATGGTTTGTAACCTGTGATGGACCTTTCCTCCAGGAATCTGTCCAATCCGCTTTTGAAGGCATCCAGGCCAGATGCCATCACCACCTCCTGTGGCAGGGAGTTCCACAGACTAACAACGCGCTGGGTGAAAAAAAAACATTTCCTTTGGTCTGTTCTCACTCTCCCAGCCCTCAGTTTGAGTGTATGTCCCCTAGTTCTGGTATTTTGTGAGAGGGAGAAGAGCTTCCCTCTATATCCACTTGACTCATGCCCTGCATTATTTTGTACGTCTCCTTCCTGCCCCCCCACCCCACCCCGCTCTGGCTTACAGGTCCGTGCACCCCTACGAAGTGGCTGAGGTCATCGCTGTCCCCATCCAGGAAGGGAACCCCCCCTACCTGCAGTGGGTCGAAGAGACCGTGCCAGCCGAGAAGGCGGCGGAATAAACACACACCAATACACACTTGGAACGGAAGAACAAAGAAAGTGGGGGGGGGGCTCAGATGGGACCCTGTAATTGAGCACTGGAGCAGCAGTAATAAAAACAGGCTCGTGCCCCCCCTCCTACCCCCCCCCAGGGGTTACGGGCTGAAGGCAAAACCCCACAAGGTGAATACCCAACCTGGCCTCTTTTCATTTCTTTCCCTTCTGCAACCAAAACACCTAACAACCCCTTTCCCACGT
>CM074744.1:4964689-4969689 GCA_037367245.1 Phrynocephalus guinanensis | reverse complement strand
CAGTGCGGCGGAAGTTGTAAAGGGTGGAACTGCCGCTGTAGCCGCCGTAGCTCTGGCTAGCGCTGACCGGCCTCTGCACCACCTCCTGCAACCGAATAAGAGGGTGGTGGGTGCCGGGGGGTAGGTGGGGGAGGTTCGCTGGAGGGGCAGGGCTGGAGTGGGGAGGAGTCCTCCCTCCCCCCTCTCCACGGGGCCTCGTCCTCCCCGGGGACCCAGCACCCAGGGATGGGTGGTTGGGTGACCCCACGGCCAGGAACACACACACACACCGCCCAGCCGGCCCTTTCGGGGCTACCTGAGTGAGGGCCTTCTGTAGCCTCTCCCTCTCTCGGGTGCTGCGCTGCTCCACGGGGGTGCTCACGGCCGGCTCCTCTTTGCCCGGCGGTGGTGGCGGTGGCGGTGGCGGTAGTGGTGGCGGTAGTGGTGGCGGCGGCGCCTGCCTCCGCCGCCGGTGGTGGTGCCACTGCTGTTTGCGCCGGGCCGGAGGCTTCCCACGCCTGCCCTGCCCTGAAAGGAAGCTGTAAGAGACCCTCCTTATCTGCCCAGCACGGAGGGTGGGGTGGGGGAGCTGTGCTGAGCAGGCGGAGGGAGGTGGGGGGGGCAGCCGGAGCAAGGAGGGGGCTGGCAGATCACACACACACACACACACACACACACACACAACCGGAGGAAGAGGAGGCTGCAAGAACAGACCTTGGTGCCAGCAGAGAGGAGGAGACTGAACTGGCGGGGTGGGGGTGGGGCTTTGGTGGCCCCAGTTCATGCCAGCATCCTCTCCCCCCCTGGCTCTTTTCCTCCCCCCCTCCAAAAAAATAAAATAAAAGGTAGAAGCAAAAGGTTAAGAGGCTATCCCGGACAGAAGAGCTATTATTATTATTGCTCACCGGCTCTCCAAGATGAGGGGGCCCCTGCCGTCCCCGGAGCGATCGACGATCTGTGGGGCGGGAGGCGGGAGGCGCAGGTGTAGGCCGAACAAGCCTTTACGCTTCTTGATTTCCTTGCCCGAGATGAACCTATGGGGTGGAACGGGGGTGGGTGGGGGGTGGGGGGTGAAGAAAGGAGGGGGGATGTGTAAGTAGGGTAGAGTCACCGGGGACCTGTAGGTTTGGTGGGAGGAAGAGCAGAAGGTGGCCACCGTAACCCTAACCCTCTTCCCAGAGCATAGCGGAGGGGGAACAGAGATGTGGGGTGGGGGGCAGAGCCTTGACTGGTAGAACCCATAACACAACCCCTCCAGGACTCTTGGGAGTATCTCGGTCTCCGCAGGTTTCCAAGTCAACCAAAAAAGATACAGTAGGACCCCAGTATCTGCTGGGGATTGGTTCGAGGCCTTCCCGTGGATAATGAAAACTGTGGATAAGAGAGAACGCCTGCCCACCTACCCCCAAACTGCTCTTTCCTGACAGTAGCTTGCTTTAGGACTGCTGTTTTGAGACAGTAGCTTGCTTCACAGCCACTGTTTGTGACAACAGCTTGCTTTGTGGCTGCTGATTTATTTATTTATTTATTTCCCCTCTGCCAACCGTGGATAACCAAATCAGTGGATAAAATGAATCAGTGGATACGGGGGTCCTACTATACTGCCCCATAGCACTTAAAGCACTCTCTGGGGTTATTATCTTTTTTAAAAAAAAACAATTTAATTATACAGGCCACACATCGCCCCTCCCCACAGCAAGCCGGGTGCTCCTTTCACCGGCCTCAGAAGGAAGGAAGACTGAGTGAACCTTGAACGGGGTTACCTGGGAATTGAACCCCCCAAGTCTTGAACAGAGTTACAGGAAAGGAGCTGAACCACTGAGCCAGGAGGTCCTGAGCCAGGGAGCAGGGAGGCTTGACTGGGGGGGGGGGCTTTCATGAGGAGGGAGGGGTTCTACAGGGGACGTTGGTGAACCCTACCTGTCCTTGTGTCCAGTCAGGGCGTTGAGCAGCTGGCTGTAACGTTCCCCTTTGGGGGTATCGGAGAGCTGCAGAAGAGGAGACGGCTGTCAGTCGGGGAGAGGGAGCCCCCCATGTCAGACAGTTCCCCCCCTCCCCCGCGACCCTCCCCAGACATACACATGACCCCCCCCCCAATGTCTCCGTGGGGTTGCATGCATGCACCTCTGGGCCCCCCAGTCCCACCGGGGTCCATTCTCAGATTTCCTCATCAACTCATACTTATTTATTTATTTATTATATTTATATACCGCACCAATTTCCCCAAAGGGAACTCTGGGCGGTTCACATAAAAAAACACAAGAAGTCCGCAAAATAATAATTATAGTTACTAAAATGGCAATGATGATAAAAAGAAAGGGGTAAAATACCCCACAACCATTAAATGATTGGCAAGAGGCGTAAGACAACTGATGACAACTACAAACCAGAAGACAAGGAAAAAGTAATACAAGCCCTAGCGATTGCCGAAGCTGCCTAGATGCCCTAAGCACATCCGATTTCGCCTGATTTCGGAAGCTAAGCAGGGTCGGCCCTGGTTAGTACTTGGATGGGAGACCACCAGGGAATACCAGGAGCTGTAGGCGCCTGGAGTAGGAACTGGCAAGCCACTCCAGTATTCCTTGCCAAGAAAACTCCAGTCGATCATGACTGTAAGGACACAACACACACACACAACACACACACACACATCCCTAAACAACCCCCCCCTCCAAAGCACCTGGAGGAGGGCCTAGGGACCCGGGGATGGCCCAACAGCAGGGGACCCCTAAAATCCACCCCTACCCCACCATGGGGCAGCTCCCGTTCCCCCCCCCCAATCAAGGTGGAGGAACCACACACACACACACAGAGACACACACACCCTGAATACACAGCCCACGACCAGGTGACTTTGGCACCAGGCTTGCTGGCAAATTTGCTAAAGCAAATTTGGGGGGGGGGGGGAGTGGATGGCAGATTTTTTTGGGGGGGGGCATCGTGCTGGTAAGGTGGGGGATCTGTGCGGGGTTCCCCCTGCCCTGGGAGAGCAAAGGAGAGGGGGTGGACACCCCACGGGCTTGTGCCGCCCCCCCCCACACCGCCCGCCATTACCTCCCCACGCCCCACGCCACCCCCGGCTCACCTCTCCGAGAAGGAGGGTGTCCCAATTCTCACTGGCAAAAGGCAGGATCTCCCGCTCGAAATCAAAGTATTTCTTCTTGCAGCAGATGCTGAGGTGGTACAGGATGAGGTGGGCCACATCCACCCTGCCGGGGAAAAGGGAGAAGTCATCACGCGACGTGGGGAGCTCAGCCCCCCGCCCTCCGGCTTTGGGACCAAGCGTCCACCATCACAGGTCCCTTCCCCACACGCTGGTGGTAGGGGGTGGGTAGGAGCCAGACTGGTTCCCTGGTCGTTTTCTGTCCCTTGATAGCCTCCGATCCTTCGTTGGGAGGTTTCCTTATTGGCCCTACTTCCATTTATTTAAATAACATTTCCCTCTGATTTCTCCTTAAAAGACACTTAAGGCAGCTTACTTCGTTAAAGACGTGATATTTAAAAACTAAAGATAATTAACAGGTTTAAACGGATATTCTATTGAAGAGGGTAGATACAATCAACACTAAAAAACATACTTAAGGCGACAAGGTGCAACCATTCCATTAAGAAACAAAAACAAACATCACTCAGGCAGCCAGTCCTTCAGGGAAGACTGGCCGGAAGAGAGGAGGTCTGTGCCTGCTTGATTTATCGAATCCTAGAGTTGGAAGAGACCTCCAAGGGCCATCCAGTCCAACCCCCTGCCGTGCAGGGACCCCCCATCACAGGGCTCCCAACAGATGGCTATCCAGCCTCTGCTTAAAAACCTCCAAAGAAGGAGACTCCACCACCTTTCACGGCAGCCTATTCCACTGCCGAATAGCTCTAACCGTCATGAAGTTCTTCCTAATGTTCAAATCAAATGGAATCTCTTTTCCTGTAGTTTGAAACCATTGCCCCGAGTCCTAGTCTCTGAAGCCATGGAAAACAAACCTGTTCTCTCTTCAATAGGACATCCTTTCAAATATTTATACATAGCTATCTTATCCCCTGTCAGCCTTCTTTTAGAAAGGCTAAACATTCCCAGTTCCCTTAGCTGTTCCTTGTAAGACATTTCCTCCAGACCCTCAACCTCCTAGTCTCTGAAGCCATCGAAAATAAATGAGTCCTTTCTTCAGTGTGCTTGCAAGTGACTAAGGTGGGGACAGCCTGGCCTCCAGTGGCAGGGAGTTCCAACGTCTAGGATGAGCCACAGACGAAGCCATGGTGCTGGGTCTCCCCACCAAGCACGCCTGTGAAGGCAGTGGGACCCAGAGAAAGGCCTCTCCTGAAGACTTGAATCACCCAGGCCTTGCACATGATGGTCCCTGAAGACACTTGGACCCCAACCGTTTAGGGCTTCCTAGTTTAGAACCAGTCCTTTCAGGCAACCAGGTGTGTTGAGAAAAGCGGTGCTGCCTCCGCTACAGTCACGCTTGAGCTAAGACAAGTAACGTGTTGTTAAGTCTGTGGAACTCCCTGCCACAGGATGGGGTGATGGCATGTGGCCCGGATGCCCTCAAAAGGGGACTGGACAGACTCCTGGAGGAAAAGTCCATCACGGGTTACAAACCATGAGGGAGATGTATCATCTCCAGGCTTAAAACCGGGGTCCTTCAAGGGCCAGAGGCAGGGGAAGTGGTATCAGGAGACAGAGATCTAGTCTCGTGTGCTCCCAGACACATCTGGTGGGGCCACTGGGAGATCCAGGAAGCTGGACTAGATGGTCCCTTGGCCTGATCCAGCAGGGTTCTTCTTATGGTTGTATGTTCTTGACGGCAAACACGTTAAGAAACACGACTGGAACTGGAACATCCTTCCCCCACCCCCCACCCCAAGAGGGGACACTCCCCCCCCCTTTCTAGGGTCTATCTTAAAAACACTTCCTGTGGAGGGAAAAGACCCACCACCCTTTCGAGGGAGCCCTTCTTCCCTCAACGTCCACGTTCCTCCTTGGCTTGTTTACACAAGTAAACTTTTTAGCAACCCTCCCCTTCCTC
>CM074744.1:4907189-4954689 GCA_037367245.1 Phrynocephalus guinanensis | reverse complement strand
TCACAACAGCTATCAGATCCCGGCTGTGAAAGCCTTCGAGAATATATACAAAATAACTCTTAATCTTCCCCATCTTTTCTTTGCGATACCTTTTAGACCTTTTAGAGGCATTTGACTGGCTAAAAGCTGCATGAAAGTCGAAATACTCAAACTCCTTAATATGGCTAAAGACTAGGAATCTCATAATTTTCAGGAGGAATTTCCTGTTCAAGTATATTGTTTTTCATCCGATAAGGCTTCTCTTTTCCTAACTGCAATCTGCATGAAGTACATACAGTGGACCCTTGTATAACAAACAACTTGTATAACATAAAATTTGTACAACATAAAAAATTCCGGAGATAGGGGAAATTTGCTTAACATAATCGCCTATGGCAGGCCTACCCAAACTTCGGCCCTCCTGATGTTTTGGACCACAGCTCCCAGAATTCTAAGCTTTGATTGCCAATGGCAAAGGACTGTGGGAGTTGCAGTCCAAAACATCTGGAGGGCCGAAGTTTGGGCAGGCCTGGCCTATGGGGAGAATCCGTACAACATAAAAATGGAATTACTCCATTTTCAATGCATTCCTATGGGAAATTTGTATAAAGGAAAATTTGCTTATCATAATTTCATTTGGAACGAATTAATTCCTTTATACAAGGTACCACTTGTACTTTCATGTGTGGTTTAATTTCACTATTTAGTGAACACATCCAATCGGTTACTTTCCTTAGGACAGTGATGGCAAACCTTTTAGAGACTCGAGCGCCCAAACTGAGATTCAAAGCCCACTAATTTTTCACAAAGTGCCAAATACAGCAATTTAACCTGAATACAGGCGGCGGTGAAAGGCGTGATGTCGGGTGCCCACAGAAAGGGCTCCGAGGGCCAACACTGCTTTAGGCCTTTACTAACTTTTTTAAAAAGTTGCAACAGTTTTATCGCCACTTCTCCATATTTCAAAGTACAGTGGTACCCCGACTTAAGAGCAATTTAATTTAAGAGCAGAAAACTGTTGGCATTTTAACTGCCGCCTTACACATTTTAGATAAGGTCTGCTCGACTTAACGAATATTTTTATTTTATTTTATTTTTAAATTTATTTTTTCAATTTTTAGATAGCTACCCCGACTTAAGCGTAGTTTGACTTAAGAGCATGCATTTGAAACTATTTAAAACCTTAAGTCGAGGTACCACTGTGTGTCCTTCATGTTGTCAAACAGTTATTTAATTAAACGTAATACAGATTTAATAAAGGAGCTTCACAACAAAAATGTCCCAGACAGCTACACAAAAAACACACTGTCCGAATGAAGTGAAGTGCACACACTAAGAGTCACCGGTGGTGAAAGTTCCCATGACTAAACAGGCACCAAACATGTCAGGGCTTGCCTTGTATGTTTTGAGTTCCTCTGGGAAGGTAGCCAGCCCTGGCTCCACCACGGCACTGCCTAGATGCCCTAAGCACATCCCATCTCGCCTGATTTCGGAAGCTGAGCGGGGTCGGCTCTGGCTAGTACAGTTATCCGGAAAAAAATTCGTTATCCGAAAGACCGTTTCCCATAGGAATGAATGGCAAACCAATTAATCCATTCCAGAGCCTAGGAGAATGACACAGACACCTGTTTTTTTGTGTTTTTTTTGCTCAAAACTCTTTATAAAGTGCACTTTCAAAGTAGAGACGCAATGCCGGCCTGGATAACTCTTTTTTACTGATGCATGCTGGAAATTCGTTATCCGAGGCGGTTCATAAGGAAAATTTGTTATCTGAGGCAGCCCATAGAGAAAATTTGTCATCCGAGGCAGACCTATACCTAGAAATTGTGATTCGTTATCCGAGGCAGCCCATAGGGAAAAATTTGTTATCCGAGGCAGACCTATACCTGGAAATTGCAATTCGTTATCTGAAAAATTCGTCATCAGGGGCATTCGTTATCCGAGGTATTACTGTACTTGGATGGGCAGCCACCAGGGAATACCAGGTGCTGTAGACACCTGTTGTAGGAACTGGCTGGCCACTCCAGTATTCTTTGCCAAGAAAACTCCACGGACATGGGGTCACAAAGAGTCGGTCACGACTGCAACGACACACACACAAACACACACACACACACACACACACACACACACACACACACACACACACACACATCACCGCCACCACCACACATCTCTGTGTCTCAGTCTCTTTGTGAAAATCCTGTTAGTTTCCTGGAAGTTTCAGAGAGGGTAGCCGTGTTAGTCTTTTCAAGAATTTCAGGCAAAAATCTGAGAAAATCAAAATGATACAAAAGACACAAAACACGTGGCACCTTAAAAGACCAACGTTCATATTTTAATGTAACGTTTCGTGGACTACACGTCCACTTCTTCAAGACCTATAGCCGTAGAATGAGGTGTGCAATATAATATGGGATGGGATATACTGTATATACTTGAGTATAAGCCTAGTTTTTCAGCCCTCATTTTGAGCTGAAAAAAGGGGGTCCTCGGCTTATATGCGGGTCAGTACTTTTAGCCACTGAGGCAAGTTTGGGTCAGTGACTAAAAGTCATTTTAAACATTGTGTGCCACTTCTCCTGACACCCCCCCCCCATTTTTAAAAGGTCATTTTAAAACAATGTTTAAAATGACTTTTAGCCACCAACTCAAGCACTTGCCTCGGTGGCTAAAAGTCATTTTAAACATCACACACACACCCAGCTGACAAAGGAGGAGTTGCCAGGCCCTGCTGCATTTCCCACCCTAGGCTTATACTTGAGTCAATAAATTTTCCCAGTTTTTTTGGGATTAAATTAGGGGCCCCGGCTTATACTCGGGTTGACTTATACTCGAGTATATACGGTACATTTCATATCAGATAGTCATTGGCTGTAGTATATAGAGTTGGGGGGTGGATAGGGGTCGGAGAGAGGAGGAGGGAGAGTTGATTAGCAGAAATGGTGAGAAGATTCGGGTCTATAGAGTTGTATAATTTTATGGCTCTGAGGCCAGGATCTGTTTATATGTTATTATGGCCCGGAGGTAAATTCCTCAAGAGACAGAAACCAGATCAAAGTTCGTATCTTTTGTTTTGTTTTCTTTTTCTTTGATTTTTGCCTAAAACTGATATCATGGGTTTTTTAGGTGCGTGTGTGTGTGGGGGGGGGGCAGATTCATTTCAGTGTACCAAAAATGCCAGTTGTAGGGGGGGAAATGGACTTGAGGGGTTTTAATACCTGGTCGTTGCCAACAAAAAAAAAACCTTAAGTTTTTGTGCGATACCCATTGAGATTCCCGGCTGGAATTTGGATGGACTGGCTACGTGACTGGGTGTCCTTGAAGTGTGGATTTTTGAAGAGCCCGCCGCATTCTGCTTTGACTTTTCTGCCTCCCTCTCCGTGCAGATTGTCCTCGCGTGGAAGAGTCCTCAGTGGGGAGACCTGGAGACCCTTTGGGGGGCGAAGAGAAGGACCCCCCCCCCGCCTTAGGCAAAAAGAGGCGTTCACGTAGGTGATGGGTGGGTGGGTGGGGTCAAGTAGCAGGGGGCTGCCGGTAGCCCAAGTGGCAAGGGGGCTGGGAGGAGGTGGTGGCCACGGATGCAATTCCCACCCACCCTGCCCAGAGAGCACGGGGTGGCGAACTACGAAACGGTGGCCCCACAGGGTGGTGTTGGTGTTGGTGGTGGGGTCAGAGGGTGGCTAAGGAGCTGGGGGCACCTCCCTTATGAGGAAAGGCTAAAACATTTGGGGTTCTTTAGTCTGGAAAAAAGGCGCCTGAGGGGGGATAGGATTGAGACGTACAAAATAATGCAGGGCACGAGTCAAGTGGATATAGAAGGAAGCTCTTCTCGCTCTCCCAAAATACAGTGGTACCTCGTATAACGGAGGGTTTGTATAGCGAAAAATCCGTACAACGGGAAAAAAAATCCGCCCCCCTCCTCCCCCGCCCACCACCTACGGCCGCCCGGGAAGAGGAGGGGGGCGGATTCCCCCCCCCCCGGATTTTTCACTAAACAAACCCTCCCGTCGTTCTGCCGGCCTTGCCGCCCCAGGCCGCCGTGCCCAAGGTGGGAGGGAGCCAAGCGCGGAGGACGAGGGCAAGCCTTGCCCGGAGAAGCCGCCCCGCCTGTCCCAAAGTCCGGCTGCACGTTCTCGCGCCGCTGCTGAGGCCGCTGTGGCTCCTGCGGGGGAGCCCTTATCAGGGCTCCGATCGGGGAGCCCAGCTGATCGGCGGCCTTTCAGAGAAAGGCCCCGATCCTCGGCCACCAGGACGAAGCCGGGAGCCCTCCCCCGGCAAGGAGAAAGAGGCTCTGATGGGTGGGTGGGGGCGCCGGCTGGAGCGGACAAACCGCGCGTCCGCAGCAGCCGAGGATCTCGCCCTCTTTTTCCCTTGCCGGCCAGCCGGGCGCCTTTCCCGGGGATTGCTCGGCGGCGGTGGTGGTGGTGGCGGCGGCAGCGGCGGTAGCAGCAGCAGCAACAGCGTCAGGCGCAGGTGAGGGAGGGGGGAATTCCCGGCGCGGTCCCGCCGAAGCCCCCCACCCCAAGCCAAGCGGCGCACCCCACTCCCTCCCCCCACCCCGCGGCCACCACCCACCCGCCCCCCCTCGCCCAAAAAAACCTAGCGCCATTGGAACGCATTGGAACGGATTAAATCCAGTTTCAATGCATTCCAATGGGAAATTAGGGTTTGTACAACGGAAAACTTGTATAACGTAATTTGATTTGGAACCAATTAATTACGTTATACAAGGTACCACTGTACCAGAACTAGGGGACATCCACTCAAATGGAGGGCTGGGAGAGTGAGAACAGACGAAAGAAAATACTTTTTCACCCAGCGTGTTGTTAGTCTGTGGAACTCCCTGCCACAGGATGTGGTGATGGCATCTGCCCTGGATGTCCAGAAACACTCCCGCGGATCGAAGCGTTGCCTCGCCACGTGTACACACACACACAAACACTGGGCTGTGTTCCTCCACCACGTGTGCCAAAGTGCCCCCCCCCCGGGCTTCTCTTTCTCTCCCTGCCTCCAGTTTTCCACACCAGAGACTGCCGCCGAACGCGACGCGTGGAGGAGATGGAAGGGCAGCCCCCGCCCTCGGAGAAAAGCCTCTCCCGGCTCCCCGTCTCAAGCCGGCGGCCCAAACGGCCGGCCCCCAACGAGAACGAGCCCCCTCAGCCAGTTCAGGTGAGATGGCCGGAGATGCCCGTCTGTGCGGGTGTCTCTCCCTAACCCTAAACCCCTGTCCTTTGGGGTGGCAAACACGGAGTTGCATGTCTCCTGGGGCGTTTTTTTGCCTTCCATGGGCGCTGAGTTCTTAAGACAGGCATGTCCAGGCTTCGGCCCTCCAGATGTTTTGGACCACAACTCCCACAGTCCTTTGTCATTGGCAATACAGGCTTGGAATTCTGGGGAGTCGTGGTCCAAAACATCAGGAGGGCCAAAGTTTGGATATGCATGTCTTAAGAGGAGCCGTGGAGCTGTGGGATCCCGGGAGGTCATCCATCCCAGCCCCCTGTCATGAGAACCGCGTCGGAGATAACGGCCTTTTCTTGCCTCCTCGTTTTCCAGAAACGTGCCCGGGTCCCTGCTAACCTCGCCAAGAGAGGCGGGGCTCTGTCCCTGGCCGCCTCGCAACCCAAGGCCCCTCCGGCAGCCCCTGCGGTCCGAAATGTCCGCCGGGTGTCTGGTGAGTGAGGGAGAAGACGTGTGTGGTGGTGGGGGGGATTATGGCATCCCGCCCGCCTCGCTTCTCAAGGGGTCCTTCCTCATCTTGCCCGCCACGTTCTTTTTGCAGGCCGCCTTTGGTCTTCTTCTCGGGCAGGAGCGGCGGCCGCCGGCGCTGGTAAAGTGGCAGCAACCTCTACAGGTAGGATGCCCGGGACCTGGGCTCAGGGCGGGTTGCAGATTGGCATTTTATCAGATCCTAACGCAGATTTCCGCCTGCCACTCTCGGTCCTCTCAGGCAGGTCATTTGAGGGTCCCATCTCGGAGAAAGGCGCCTGAAAGGTCGCACCACGAAACTGGGCCTTCTCGGTTGTGGGCTTTGGTTTAAAGAATCATCTGCCGCCTGAGATTCACTTAAAACTTTGGCCCTCCAGATGTTTTGGACCACAACCCCCACAGCCCTTTGCCATTGGAAGTACAGGCTTGGAATTCTGAGAGTTGTGGTCCAAAAACATCAAGAGGGCCGAAGTTTGGGCATGCCTGGAACAGCTGTTTATACAGATTTGCTTTCCATGGCTATTAATTAGTTCTTGGTTCGTGGCCTTTTACGTCTGTGCCATTCCGTCTGATTGACTTCAAGGAGCCTCATGGCGCAGTGGTTGAATGCCTGTCCTGCAGGTAAAATTGTGCTCACGACCTGGGTTTCAATCTCACGTAGCCGGCTCAAGGTTCACTCAGCCTTCCATCCTTCCGAGGCTGGTAAAAGGAGTACCCAGCTTGCTGGGGGTGGGTGGGGGCAATGTGTAGCCTGCATAGTTATGTTTACTTCATCCTCCATTTTAGTTTTTTATTGTACTTAGCTTATGTTTGTATTATGACATGGACTGTTAACCGCTCAGAGTAGCCTTGTAGTTAATCGTGTGGTATATCGATATATGAGTGAGTGAGGAAATAAATAAATAAATGAGTGAATAGATAGATAGATAGATAGATAGATAGATAGATAGATAGATAGATAGAGTAGTACCTTGTATAAAGGAATTAATTCGTTCCAAATGAAATTCTGTTAAGCAAATTTTCCTTTATACAAATTTCCCATAGTAATGCATTGAAAACAGAGTAATCCCATTTTTATGTTGTGCAGATTCTCCCCATAGGCAATAATGTTAAGCAAATTTCCCCTATCTCTGGAATTTTTTATGTTGTACAGATTTTATGTTATACAAGCTGTTTGTTATACAAGGGTCCACTATAGATAGATAGATAGATAGATAAGGAAGGAAGGAAGGGATAGATAGATAGATAGATAGATAAGGAAGGAAGGGATAGATAGATAGATAGATAGATAGATAAGGAAGGAAGGGATAGATAGATAGATAGATACCCTGTTTCCCTGAAAATAACACCTCCCCCCCAAAATAAGCCCTAGCAGGATTTCTATGCATTTGTTAAATATAAGCCCTACCCTGATAATAAAACCTAGTGATGGGTGTGGCTATGGTTGTGTGCAGGGCTGACATTCAAGCATATTATACTTAACAAAAGTAAGACATCCCCTGAAAATAGGCCCTAGTGTGTCTTCTTGAGAAAAAATAAATATAAGACAGTGTCTTATTTTCGGGGAAACACGGTAGAGAGAGGGGGGGTGGCTCCTGCAGGGTCCCAGCCACCACCAACCAACCTGTACTTGTTTTCCTCCTTCCACCTCCTGAACCGGGGGGGGGGGGAGTGGGGAAGGCCGGCCAGTGGGGCAAGGGTGGGGGGTCCAAGCCTTCTCTGCAGGCCTGTGCCGCTCCCTCCGGTCATCGCCGCTCTCTTCTTCCTAGGAGCTGCGTCTGCCGGCGGTGGTGCCGGTGGAGCCGGGAAGAGGCGAGCCCCTTGGGACCTGAAGGGCCAAGTGAGTGACCTCCAGACCAAAGTGGCGTCTTACAAGGAGAAGGTCCAAGGCCTGGTGGCCAAGAACGAGGCCCTGGAGGCCCAGCTGGAGGAGCTGAGAGGGGAGCTGAGCCAGGCGACCGGCCAGAAGGAGGAGCTGAGCCTCCGGGCCAGGTGAGCAAGAAGCTAGGGCGCGGCAGAGGCGTAGCTAGGGGTTTCAGGGACCGGGAGGGGCTAATGCGCCACGTAAAAGGCAGCCGTGGTGGCCAGGGAGCCCTCCACGCTGGCCTGGGAAGGTCACCCGCAACATGCCTTCTTGTGGTTCATGGGGCCGGGAGGTGTTTGGCACCTAATTCGGTGCCCCCTTATGCTGTGCCCGGGGACAGATGTCCCCCTTTGCCTCTCCCATAGCTACGTCCCTGGGGAAGGGGGGCAGCCCTGCCGAGGGTCCTGGCCGCAGTGCTCCTCCCTCCCGGAGGTCAGGATCTGACCCTTGGCTCTCCTTGCAGCACCTTGGCGGCGGATCTGGAGGTCTCCCGAGCGCAGGCCCGAGACAGCCTGCGGAGAGCGTTGGAGCTGCAGGCAAAGGAGGAGGAGCTGGAGGGGAGGGTCCGCCACCAGGCTACCGCCCTCCAGGAGCTGGAGAGGGCCCACCAAGAAGTGCTGGGGGCTAAGGCGGGCCTGGCCACGGAACTAGAAACCACGAAGGTAAGCTGGAGCATGGGTCTCGCTGCCTCTTGTGAGCCCCTGCCCTGCCCCGGCTTGGGTTGCTTTGCACGGAGTACTTGGTGCTTGTAATTTCCTCTCCTTTTCAATTCCAACCCCTTGGATGCCCCCGCCCCCTTTTTTTTTCACGTCACACCTAGACCTTGAGAGTTGGAGAGTGAGAACAGGCAAAAGAATTTTTTTTTAACCCAGCGTGTTGTTAGTCTATGGAACTCCCTGCCACAGGATGTGGTGATGGCGTCTAACCTGGATGCCTTCAAGGGGGGATGGGACAGCTTCCTGGAGGAATAGTCCATCACAGGTTACAAACCATGATGGAGATGTGTCATCTCCAGGCTTAAAACCAGGGTACTTCAAGGACCAGATGGAAGGGAGTGGGATCAGGAGACAGATATCTAGCCTCGTGTGCTCCCAGACGCACCTGGTGGGGCCACTGTGAGATCTAGGAAGCTGGACTAGATGGGCCTTATGGCCTGATCCAGCATGATGGCTCTTCTTAGGTTCTTATGACGGCCGGCCTCACCCCTGTTTTTGTCCGCTGCCGCAGGCCGCCCTACACCTGGCCCAGAACGACCTGGCCCAACACGGGCAGGAGAACCAGAGCCTGCGAGCCCGGGTGTCGGAACTGGAGCAGAAACTGAACGACTCAGAGATGGCGCGCCGGCAGCTCCATAACACCGTCCAGGAGCTGAAGGTGAGGGGACCAGGAGGGAAATTCGGGGATGGGGGTGGAGGGGCGGAAGTCTTGCGGTTGCCAAAGGGATCAGGACCCTGATGGTTTATTTTCGCTTCTCTTCCCCCCCCCCCCCCCGCAGGGGAACATCCGGGTCTTTTGCCGTGTCCGTCCCCTCCTCTCCTGGGAGAAGGAGGCCCACAAAGAGATGAGCCACCTGTCTTTCCCAGCCGGCGACAACAAAAGCCTGGTGCTCTCCCGCAAGGAGGAGGTGAGCCTCGGCGGGGGGTGGGGAGTACGGCTGCAAATTGTGTCGGGTGGGTGGGTTGCCTTTATTTGGAGGGCGACGGGATGGGGGTGGCTGGTGGGGCAGGGAGGGAGAGAGGGGAGGAAAGGGGTGGGGTGGGGGACCGCTGTCTCTGAGCTGGATCATTGGATCCAGGCATGTCCAAACTTCGTCTCCGCCTGCCTGATGTTTCGGACCACAACTCCCAGAATTCCAAGCTTTGATTGGCAGCGACAAAGGACTCTGGGAGTTGCGGTCCAAAACATCTGGAGGGCCGAAGTTTGGACATGCCTGACGGGATGTCAATTCAGGGCCGGAGGCAAGAGAGTGACATTCTTGTACAGAGGGAAAGGAGCAACTAAATGATTACTGGGCTGAGGCACCTCCCTTAGGAGGAAAGGCTAAAACATTTGGGGCTCTTTAGTCTGGAAAAAAGGTGCCTGAGGGGGGATAGGATTGAGACGTACAAAATAATGCAGGGCATGAGTAAAGAGGATAGAGGGAAGCTCTTCTCCCTCTCAGAAAACACCAGAACTAGGGGACATCCACTCAAATTGAGGGCTGGGAGAGTAAGAACAGACAAAAGGAAATATTTTTTCACCCAGTGCGTTGTTAGTCTGTGGAACTCCCTGCCACAGGACGGGGTGATGGCATCTGGTCTGGATGCCTTCAAAAGGGGATGGGACAGATTCCTGGAGGAAAAGTCCATCCCAGGTTACAAACCATGATGGAGATGGGTAATCTTCAGGCTTAAAACCAGGGTACTTCAAGGGCCAGATGCAGGGGAGTAGTATCAGGAGACAGATATCTAGTCTCAAGCGCTCCCAAACGCATCTGGTGGGGCCCCTGGGAGATACAGGAAGCTGGACTAGATGGGCCTTTGGCCTGATCCAGCAGGGCTCTTCTTATGTTCTTATGATCTCTGAGGCAGAAGCCACCTGGCTTCTTCAGAAAGGACCTCCCCGCTGAGGAGTGGTTTGGAGTTCTTTCCAGAGTATCCAGATAAACGCAAGAAATGGAATACGTCTCCTCCAATAGGCTCTGCATGCACCTCACTGAAGGAAGGGTCGTGTTTCCCCTGTCGTGGCAAAACTGGCCGTTTCTGTGTCCCTTTTCAAAGAGTGGAAGATTTGGGGTGGGGGGGGGGGTCCTTTTGAAGTTGCGTCCGCCTTTTGCCCCGTTTTACACGGATGCCGGCTAGAATAAAGGTGTCCGTGTTTATGGTGCTCTCCTTAACTTGAGCCTCCCCAAATTTATCTTGACCAGATTAAACCATAGCGGCCTTTTTGTATACCAGGAGGTTTGTTCATCCATACAGTGGACCTCTCGTATAACAAACAGTTTGTATAACATAGAAAACTGTACAACATAAGAAATTCCAGAGATGGGGGGGATTTGCTGAACAGAATCGTCTATGGGGAGGATCCGTACAACATAAAAATGATCTGTTTTCAGTGTACATGGGGACCTTGTATAAAGGAATTAATTTGTTCCAAATGAAATTATGTTAAACAAATGTTCCTTTATACAAATTCCCCATAGGAATGCATTGAAAACGGAGTAATCCCATTTTTATGTTGTACGGATTCTCCCCATAGGCGATTATGTTAAGCAAATTTCTCCTATCTCCGGAAATTTTTTATGTTGTACAGATTTTATGTTATACAAGCTGTTTGTTATACGAGGGTCCACTGTATTCCTATGTGAAGTTTGTATAAAGGAAAATTTGCTTAGTATAATTTCATTTGGAACAAATTAATTCATTTACACAAGGTACCACTGTACGTACGTACGTACATACATACATGTTAATTGTTGTAAACCACCCAGAGTGACCTCGCTGTAGATGGGAGGTATAAAAATCCAATACATACATACATACATACATACATACATACATACATACATACATACATACATACATACATACATACATACATACATACATACATACATACATACCTTGCCCATCTGGCCAAAAAGGCCACTCTGGTTGGGCTTACAAGGCTAAGAGCACCACAATATACATCCGATAATCTGGAAGTTGAGTCATGGCAACGGGACTTCTTTTCGTGAGAAACCGAAACGCCCGTTGCCGCGACTCAGCTCCCAGGTCACCTTGTCTAGATGCCTGGGAATCTTCACAGCCATGTTTCTTCCTTTCTTCCGTTTCCTCCTTGCTCTATGTAAAAAAGCCGCCTGATCCTCAGTGAGGGTACCGGGCCTGGGGTGTGGGTGTGAGGGTTTCACAGAAGGCGGAGGTCCCCTGAGGTGTAGACCGGTGCCCGCCCGGGCCGGGGCGGTCTCTAAGAGGGCCGTGGCCGCTGCTTCTTCTTGCAGTCCCACACCGGCCGCGAGCGGAAAGAGGAGATCAACTATGAATTTAACTTTGACCGGGTGTTCCCGCCCTCCAGCTCCCAGGAGGATGTCTTTGAGGAAATCTCGCTACTGGTCCAGGTGAGGGCCGGAGGGACCTTGGCGGAAGGGGCCGGAGGGACCTTGGCGGAAGGGGCCGGAGGGCCGCCGTCCGAGCCCCCTTCCACGGGGTGGCCTCACCCGCTTGCCCCTTCATCGTCTCCCCACAGTCTGCCTTGGACGGCTACCACGTGTGCATCTTTGCCTACGGCCAGACGGGGAGCGGCAAGACCTACACCATGGAAGGGCCGGACGACGTGAGGCCCGAGACCGCGGGCATGATCCCCCGTGCCGTGAAGCAGGTCTTCGCCACCGCCCGGGAGATGGAAGCCAAGGGTTGGAAGGTGGGTTGAATCGTTCCGCAGCTGGGCGGCAGGGAGCCTGGGGCACCTCGCCTGCCTGGGGGGAGGCGGGCGGGGGGGGTTAATCCAAAGAGACAAGTTGTCCCCAAAGGAGAGGGGGTGGGGGTATTCACGGGGGACAGTGAGGGGGCTGGACAAAAGCAGGGAGGAGCGACCAAGGTGGGGGTTCAGTTCCTTCAGATCTCGACCAAGCTGGACCGCACGTTGAACCGGAAGAGCAAGGAATGCTCCAGAAAAGGTTCCATCGGGAACGCGGGGCAAACAGGGTGCCTCGATTTGGGGGGGCGGGCGGTGTGTGTGTGTTCCTGGACATCCCAGGGGGCCGTGATGAGCATCCAAACACCACCACCTTCCCCCCCCCCTGTGGGCCTCCCCCTCTTTCCCGCCCTGTGTCTCTGAGACGCCTCTCCTCCCCCCCTCCTCCTCCTCCTTTCCCAGTACGAATTTGTCGCCAACTTCTTGGAAATCTACAACGAATCGCTCCGGGATCTGCTGGTGTCTCGGCCGGAGCCCGGCTCCGAGCTGGAGATCCGGCGCATGAGCCAGTACACGGAGGAGCTACACGTCCCCAATCTGAGCTACATCCCGGTCTCCTCGGAGCAGGAGGTACGCTGGCGGTCGGGCGGAGGGGGGCGAACGGGGCTACAAGCGAGCGAGACTTTTTGGGGAACCCACTTGTCGGGTTCAGCCCCACCTGGACACGGTTGGCGGTCTTGGGTGTCTCACGTTCCCCCATTGTCCCAGGTTGACCTGGTCCCCCCATCCCACCCCCCGGGACTACCTGTCGCCTTCCTCTCCCGCCTGTATCTCGCAAAGGGATGTTGCGAGCGGCGACCCTGAGGGAGGCCCCAAAATTGGCCACTCATAACCAGGCCTGTTGCAATACTAAGGAATAAAATGTTGCAAAAATCAGAGCAGCTAGAGACTGGACTAGCCCTGATCCTGGAGTAACGGGAAAGCGCTTTGAAGAACACACACACACACACACACACGTGTGTGTGTCCGAACCAGTGGAGCCTCTCTCCCTCCCCAGAGGCTCTGTTTTTATTAATTACTCTTAACACATTAGGGTGTAAACTTCGGCCCTCCAGATGTTTTGGACCATGACTCCCACAATCCTTTGCCATTGACAAATACAGGCTTGGAATTCTGGGAGTGCTGGTCCAAAACATCTGGAGGGCCGAAGTTTGGACAGCCCTGCTCTAACATAACTGATTAGCATAGCCGATTACATCCTTTCTTTGTGACGCAGCAAAGAATTCCCCAAATATAGTCAAAGAGGCGTTACATAGGAAGGCTACATTAATATGCATCTCTACGTGTATAGGTATAACTATGTCTCTTAACTTTAATTGGCAAGCCTTAGCTTTGTGATAAGAGGTAGCTGCTTCTCTGATTGGCAAACTTAACTGAGTATTGATAGAAGACAATGGGATCACTTCTTGGCAAGCTTAACTAAGGAATCACGAGACAAGAGTGGGGGGGGCCATGTAGGCTGACGCAATCTTGTTCTGCTGTTGCAGAGAAGCTCCTTTTGCCCTCCGATGCTGTTGCTTCTGAAATGGCTTCTGAATAGAGATGGGCCCCCCGACTCAAAAAATGGTGTTTCGTTTGTCGTTTAGGGGGTCCGTTTCGGTTCGTTTTCATTTTTCGTGAATTTTTTGCAAAAAAAAAATTGTTTTCGTTTCGTTACGTAACGAAATGAAAAAAAACGAAAACAAAAAATTGCTGTTTCGTTAGCATTCATTACAGTTCAATGTATTTGCCGCAACGAAAACGAAACGCACGACAAAATTTTCTGTTGTTTCGGGTCGTTTTGTTTCATTTTGGAGACAAAAAGTCGTTTTTTGTTTCGTTACGTAACAAAACGGAAAAAAAAACGAAAACGAAAAATTGCTCGTTTCGTGCCCATCTCTACTTCTGAATTAAAATGGTTCCGATTATGTCGGCTCAGAAGCCTATCCCAAAACAGGCCTTCTTGGTGGTGGCTCCGTCCTTTGCGAGCTCGCTCCCTCCTGAGTGATGCTTAGCCCCATCTTGGTTTCAGGAGACCCGTTAAAACTTACCCTCAAGTCGTCTTGCCAATCCATGGGGACTTCCTGGTCGATTCTTTGGCTAATACGTTTCCTGTTGATCAAGTATGCGAGAATTATCGGGGTTTGCGTGTGTGTGACTAAAGTGTTCTGCTTATATACCGCCCCATACCACTACAAGTAGTCTCTGGGCGGTTTACAATTTTAATTGCAGCATTCAGGCTACACATTGCCCCCCACCCACCCCCAGCAAGCTGGGTACTCATTTTACCAACCTAGGAAGGATGGAAGGCTAAGTGAACCTTGAGCCGGCTACCTGGGATTGAACCCCCAGGTCGTGAGCACGGTTTTACCTGCAGGACAGGCATTTGACCACTGCGCCAGGAGGCTCCTAGGACCTGCTCACTGCCCTGAGTCGTGGCCGTGGGGCCTTATTGGGGGTCGGGGGGGGGAGGATAAAGATGGAAACGGATGGAAGGAACTCAGCGGCGTTGAGTAGCCCTAGGTCTAGATGGGCGGTATAAGAGTCAAATAAATAAATAAATAAATAAATAAAATAACGATGTGTGCTTCCCTTGCTCTGTCCGGGCAGGTGCTGAAGCTTCTCCAGCGGGCGAAAGCCAACCGCTCCGTGGCCAAGACGGGCATCAACGAGCGCTCCTCCCGCAGCCACAGCCTCTTCCAGCTCCGCATCGAGGGCCAGAATGCCCGGCAGGAGCTGAGCACCTCCTGTGAGTGCATGGCAGCCAGGATGCCGGGGGGGGGGGGGGGGGGGGGGGCGGGGGGGGAGAACAGGGCCGGGTGGGGTGGGGTGGGCAGGACATCTGTAACCTCTCCCACCCCACCGTCAGCCCTGGCCTGCAGCCAGCCTGGAAATGTTGTCCCCGCACAGAGAATGGGTCACTCAGGAATCTCCTGGGTGTCGTCGTCGTCGTCCCCCCCCCCCCCGTAGCTTCCCCTCTTCTAGAGGAGGGGGCTGTGCAACAAGGGGCTGCCTTCTCCTTTATCCACCCACCCACCCCCCACCCCCGACCCCGATCTCTTCTCCTGCCACAGCCGTGTTGAGCCTGGTGGATCTGGCCGGCAGCGAGCGCCTGGACAAGTCCCTTTCGAAAGCAGAGCGGCTGAAGGAGACACAGGCCATTAACACCAGCCTTTCCTGCCTGGGCCTCGTCATCACCGCCCTCAGCAACAAGGTAGACCTCAGCCGGGCAGGGAGGGGTGGGGGGGGCGTCGAGGGCAAGCCGGACCTTTGCAGCAGCGGGGAGGGCTGGGGGGGGGAGGGCTCCTGTTTCCATTCAGTGCTGGCTCAGGCACCTTCAACTAAATGGGTTACTATTCCTATACCGTGGCACTTGGTTGTGCATGGGATCAGGCCCCACTGATTCTTTTACCCACAATTTAATTTATCCATTAAAAATATTATATTTTATTGGAAACCGCGCTGAGTTCCTTTATGGAAAAAGGAGCGGTATAGAAATGCACCAAATAAATAAATAAATAAATAATATTAAAAAGAAAAGCTCCAGAAAAAACCTATTTTCACATGCATTACCAAAACCAGCCCCTAGAGGGAAACAGTTCTATGAATACCTGTCTGTGATGAATACATCTCCGCTGCCCCCAAGTGGCCAGTTTTAATAATGCATGTGAAAAAAAAATTGTTTTTCCCTTTTGCAAATGCTATATTTATATCGCTCTTGTTCTAGTACAGTTTTCATTATCCACGGGGAGTTTGGGACGAATGTCCAGCCGATACAGGAATCCAACTGTCTTTGTTTGGCCTAAGGGAGGCAGGGTGGTTTGCCATCTTTATCAAGGTGCAGACACACAGAGGGTTCCTTTCTGACATTTGGCAGGAAAACCTTCTTGATGCCCTTCCCTGCTGACTCCTTTCCTCTTCCAGCCTTCATGATTTCTTTTTCTTCCAAAAGACAGCTGAGGTGGTTTCCAAATGATTCGCAAGTAGAGATTGGCATTTTGTTTCAGAAGGGGACTGGTTCCGAAACAAAACACGCCAGCATAGCTGGCACTCGGTACCCAGCCCCACCCTGGGGAACAAATTCAACCACTGCCTTACCTTGCTGTAGCTCGCGCTTGGCAAAACTCCAACCAGGAAGCAGCCTCTGATGCGTCATCTTTCCCTCTCCCTGGCGCTGGCCAGTCAGACAGGGAGGCGGGAGGATGCATGTCCTTGCGCAGCTCCTGATTGGCCAGTGCCAGGGAGGGGGGAAGATAATGCGTCAGAGGCTGCTTCCTGGTTGGAATTTCGCCCAGCGCGAGGTGAAGCAAAGTAAGACAGTGGTTGATTTTGTTCCGGAGGGTGGGACTGGGTACTCGCAGGCATGAAGAATGAAGACCACACTGCAGGCCTGGGTTTTCTACCCCTTGGCCTGAACTGGGCAGTCCTCCGATGACGGGGCAGCCATTCCCCATCTGGTCCTCTGTGTGGAGGAGGAGGAGGAGGAGGAGACAGCCTTCTGGATTGTCCCATGGCCTTCCTTCTCTCTCTTGCAGGACGCCCACATCCCTTACCGTAACAGCAAGCTGACCTACCTCCTGCAAAACTCGCTGGGCGGCAGCTCCAAGATGTGAGTCCACCTGGTCCCTGGGTGTGTGTGTGTGTGTCGGGGTGGGGGGTGGGGAGTGAGGGTTCCCCCTTCCTTGGGGGCTCATGGAGACCCGGGTGGTGTAGAAGAGAAAGGCAGCATTTTCTCTTTCCTTGGGGTCCCATCGTTCTCGCAAAAACACACACACACACACACACACACACACACACAAAAAAAAAACCCTGAGAGCTAACACCGCCTCGCCTGACGCCCTCTCCGATTTGGAGGCCATGAACCCACCAGTTTGGAAGGAAAGATTTTATTGAAGTGCTCCAACGAGGTGGGAAAGAATTGAGAGGGAACCAGGAATGCTTGTGCCCAGAAGAGCTGTCTGGATAGCTTGGGGGGGGGGGGCAAGTTGGAGGTCTCTAGCTGCACGGTCCAGGGGTTGGGAGTTTGATCCTTCCCCTGGGCCTCTGGGGGGGGGGGAATGCCAGCCTGTGTAGCCCTGGGCAGGCTGCGCTGTCCCAGAAACAATCCCCCCCCCACCAGAAGAAGGGAAGGGGGAAGCCACTTGTGGCGTTTCTAGTGAGGCATCACGGGTAGAGGGACAGACTAGGACCCTGGAAAACAATGTTCGAATCCCCACTCGGCCAGGGAAATTCCCTTGGGGAGAGGAACTGGTAAAACCATTTCTTAAATACCTTACTTAACCTTGAAAGCCTGCCCGGTTAGGATCGCTGTAAGAGGCTTCTGACTTGACAGCGCGTAAGAACATGGATTGATGGTTGGCTGGAGGGATTGGTTGATTGGTTGTGTGGTTGGTTGGTTAATTGATTGGATGGGTTGGTTGGAGGGAGGAAGGGATGGTTGGTTGGTTGGTTGGAGGGATTGGTTGATTGGTTGGATGGGTGGTTGGTTAATTGATTGGATAGATGGGTTGGTTGGAGGGAGGGAGGGTTGGTGGGTTGGTTGGAGGGATGGCTGGTTGGAGGGATGGAGGGGTTGGTTGGTTTGATGGATGGGTTGGTTGATTGGTTGATTGGATGGATGGGTTGGTTGGAGGAAGGGAGGGATGGGTTGGTTGGTTGATTGATTGGATGGACGGGTTGGTTGAAGGAAGGGAGGGATGGGTTGGTTTGATGGATGGATGGGTTGGTTGGTTGATTGATTGGATGGATGGGTTGGTTGGAGGAAGGGAGGGATGGGTTGGTTGGTTGGTTGATTGGATGGATGGGTTGGTTGGAGGAAGGGAGGGATGGGTTGGTTTGATGGATGGGTTGGTTGATTGGATGGATGGGTTGGTTGGAGGGAGGGAGGGAGGGTTGGTTGGTTGGAGGGATTGGTTGGATGGATGGATTGGTTGGATTTCTAGATCTCCCATCTGGTAACAAGACCACTCCGGGTGGTTTACAGCAATCAAATAGATACCGACAGAATCAACAAACAAACAAACATGATACTGAAACCAATCTATGCTTAGAAAACAAAGTTAGAAATAAACTAAATGAAACATGAAGACAAGGATGGCATAAACTCCAAAAAAACAATATTAAAATACACATTATGCATTTGTACATTTATTTATTTATTTATTTATTTATTGGCTTTTTATGCCGCCCATAGATTTGTTAGGCGGAGGGGGGGACGGCTGACACAAGATCAAAATCAGGTCGATGACCTGTGAGTGCTGCAGTTGCGAACCGGTCTGTGGGAATGCCTGGGAGAACAACCATGGTCTTTAAAGATCCTTTAAAAGAGATCCCAGAGAGGGAGCCAGGCAAATTTCAACAGGGAGGTTATTCCGTATCATAGACAATCAGGGCGAAGGCTGAGAAAGCCTGATTCCTCGTTTTCTCTCTGCGGGTTTGCTAGGCGTTGATGCTCTCCAGCGCTTACACTGAGAGGGGCGGGAAGGAGGCGTCCCTGTTAGGTCCCAAAGAACACGAGTGCTCATATAAATAAATAAATATAAATAAATATTCTGAGTATCCTCTTCCTGGAAAACCCTGAAACGGGTCGGAGTAAGTCAGAATTGACTTGGCGGCACCTGATTATGGTCTGTTCTTCTTCTTATTATTATCCGACTGTTATTGGTGTCAGGAACCCCAGAAATGACAGTGACTGGACCCCATTCATTGGGTTGGTTACACAGTGGTGTTCTACGGTTCAACCTGGATGGGGGTCCATTCAGAGGGGGATTTTTTCCTCCCAGGATTTATATAGAACACATGGGTTGTCTCTTTCCTGTCCCCAGGAGTGAGGAGGAAAGTTTTATCTAGCTCAAACGATGGTCTTCCACGTGCACCCTCCCAATGGCTGGTCCAGGCATGCCAATAGGGGGCGCTACCAATAATGTCACTGACATGTGACAGTCTGGCCTATGGTTTGTCCGGGCATGTTTTCCAATAGGGATGCCACCTAACGTGCCTATGTGTTGCCTGCCTAGAGGGGTCCCGCCTAATGTGCATGTGTGTCTAATTAAAAAAAGTATCATAGAATCATAGAGTTGGAAGAGACCTCAAGGGCCATCTAGTCCAGCCCCCTGCCATGCAGGAACCCCCATCACAGTATTTCCGACAGATGGCCATCCAGCCTCTGCTTAAAAACCTCCAAAGAAGGAGACTCCACCACCCTCCTTTGTGGCATCATCTTCCACTGCCGAACAACTCTAACCGTCATGAAGTTCTTCCTAATGTTCAAATGGAATCTCTTTTCCTGTAGTTTGAAACCATTTCCCGCGTCCTAGTCTCTGAAGCCATGGAAAACAAACCTGATCCCTCTTCAATAGGACATCCTTTCAAATATTTAAACATAGCTATCATATCCCCCCTCTCAGTCTTCTTTTAGAGAGGCTAAACATTCCCAGTTCCTTAAGCTATTCTTCATAAGGCATTTCCTCCAGACCCTCAACCATCCTGGTAGCCCTCCTCCGCACCCGCTCGAGGTTGTCAACATCCTTTTTAAATTGTGGCACACAGAACTGGACACAGGACTCCAGGTGGGGTCTGACCAGAGCAGAATAGAGTGGCTCTATCACTTCCCTTGATCTAGACACTATGGTTCAGTTGATGAAACCAAGGTAAAGGTTCCCCCTGCACATGCATGCTAGTTGTATCCAACTCTAGGGGCGGTGCTCTTCGTTTTTAAGCCAAAGAGCCAGTGTTGTGCAAGTCCGTGGCCATGTGGCCGGCATGGCTGAATGCATTTCTGCACATGGAACATTGTTTACCTTCCCGCTTTTTTACAGCGGTACCTATTTACCTACTTGCATTTTACATGCTTTCGAACTACTAGGTTGGCAGGAGCTGGGGTTAACGGCAGGAGCTCGCTCCGCTGCGTGGCACCCGGGATTTGAACCGCTGAGCAGCTGACGTAGCAGCCAACAGTTTTCAGTGCTCTAGCCCGCTGAACCACCATGCCCCCCCCCCCCCCGATTTTTTAAAAAAGCAGTCAGATTAAAAAATAATGCACAGAGCATAGTCTGGATATGACAGTGCCTTTAAGACAGGGGTGTCCAAAATTTGACTGTCCAGATGTTTTGGAGCACAACTCCGAGAATTCCAAGACTATTGCCAGTGACAACGGACTATGGGAGTTGTAGTCCAAAACATCTGGACGGCTGAAGTTTGGACACCCCTGCTTTAAGATTTGATTTGGGGGGGGGGATTGGACTGGACTCGTATGATTCTATTATTGTAGGATTAACAAATTTATTTTGAATATAATTATTATTTTTTTTAAAAAAAATGTTCCAGCCATTTCCAAAGTAACAGCGTGGTTTCATCTGTTACGGGCTCCTTCCCCAAATGCCGGAATGACACGCTTGCTGGATTTTTTTTTTATTCCATTTAAACCTAGCTATAACAATGGAGATCTGCCTTGGTGTGTTTTTTTCCGTGACAAACCGAAGGATACAGGAAGAAGGGGCTGGATGCCCCCCAGGCCAGCCTCTGGTGGGGCTCCCCTTCAAATCTCAAACCCAGGACGGGCTTTTTGGGGGGAGAAGATGGATGGCGAGAAAGCCTTTGTACATCCCATCCGCCTGCCTTCCTCAATGTTTCCTTCTCTTCTTTATTTTTTTTTCCAGGCTGATGTTTGTCAACATCTCCCCTTTAGAGGAGAATTTTGGGGAGTCCCTGAATTCTCTCCGCTTTGCTAGAAAAGTAAGTGGGCTGAGGGTGAAGGGGTTGGGGGGTTCTGGGTGGCTATTTAAAAGGAGAGAGCTGCCTAGATGCCCTAAGCACATCCGATCTCGCCTGATTTCGGTAGCTAAGCAGGGTCGGCCCTGGTTAGTACTTGGATGGGAGACCACCAGGGAATAATACCAGGTGCTGTAGGTGCCTGGAGTAGGAACTGGCAAGCCAAAACTCCATGGCCATGGAGTCATGACATGGAGTCGAAGAGGTCACAACTGTAACAACACAACACACACACACATTTAAAAGGAGATCCTCCCTCTCTCCTGCTTGAGGGCTAGTTGGCCGGAGGAATGGCCTTCCTCTTCTCGAAAGCCCTGCAGGATGGCAGGCCTTGGATGGAAGGAAGGAGGTTTGGGGATTGGTTGGCGGGGGGTGGGGGGCTGCCACATGGGAAGGAACTGTTTGGGGCCTCCCTGCTTCCCGGCTGCCTTTGCCTTCCAGGTCAACGAGTGTGTCATCGGGACGGCCACGACCAACCGGAAATGAGGGCAGGCGATCACCCCTTCGGAACGGTGGCTAAGCGTCAGGCAGCAGGTGGAGGCAGCGGGCACCCACTCGCGGAGGGGGCCTGACACAAGGCACTTCTGTGCGCGTGCATCATCTCCCTTGTGTGTTTTCAGGGATTCCTTAATTTTTTAAAAATATCTTGAGGATTTTTTTCCCTAATCTTTGTATATATTAATGTTTTGTTTCATTAAAAAAAACGCCAACCCAAGTAGAAGAGGGCATTGCTCTTAGGAAATGTCCATCTCTCTCTTTCTCCACGCCCTTTCTTGAGCTCTCATTGTTCCTCCCTTTTTTAAAAAATATCTTGAGGATTTTTTCCTAATCTTTGTATATATTAATTTTTTTTCATTAAAAAATGCCAACCCAGGTAGAAAAGGGTTTTTGCTCTTAGGAAATGTCCTCTCTCTCTCTCTCTCTCTCTCTCTCTCTCTCTCTCTCTCTCTCTCTCTCTCTCTCTCTCTCTCTCTCTCTCTCTCTCTCTCTCTCTCTTTCCCCACACCCTTTCTTGAGCTCTCATCGTTCCTCCTTTTGGCCGCCTTCTCTGCCTCGTTAGGCACGGGGCCATAATTGGTGGCTGGATTAAGCGGGCACAGGGGGCAGCACTGGTGCCCTCCGGGCCTCCCTTGGCACTCGCAGAGGGTAGTGTCCTGTTCCCCTTTTATTGTATTTATTTTTATTTATTTATTTGATTTATATACCGCGACCCTCTAGCAAAAAAAGCTACTCTGGGCGGTTTACAAACATAGACGAAATACAAAAACAGATTAAACAACTTAAAACAGTAAATATAAACTAATCAATCTGACCAAATAATCAAATCATCATAATAAAAAGAGCAAATAAGCACAAATACAATAAATCAAAATGATTTGACAATTCAAAATAAGAACAAATGGGGAAAAATAACTAGTAAACATTTTAAGGTGGGGGGAAAATAACAGCGTCCTATTTATATAAGTTGGCTGAAACAGAATGATCAGGGAAGGCCAACCTTATAAAGCCAGGTTTTCAGTGATTTCTTGAAGGCTTGTACAGTGGACCCTTGTATAACAAACGGTTTGTATAACATAAAATCTGTACAACATAAAAAATTCCAGAGAGGGGAAATTTGCTTGTCTATGAGGCAAATCCGTACAACATAAAAATGGGATCCCTCCGTTTTCAATGCATTCCTACTGGAAATGTGTATAAAGGAAAAATTGCTGAACATAATTTCATTTGGAACGAATTAATTCCTTTATACAAGGTACCCCTGTAGTTTCTTGAAGTCTTGTCGTGAGGGCGCCAGGCAAATGAATCTCTCGGGGAACCTGGTTCCACAGGTGAGGGGCGACCACCGAGAAGGCCCCTTTCCTTGTTGATCCTTTCCGGGCATCCCTCGGGGTCGGGACCTGCAGATAGCCCGCCTGGCTTGAACCAGTGATCCTGGCGGTTCTTTTTATGAGGAGCCGTTCTGTCAGATTCTGAGGTCCCAAACCGTTTAGTAGCTTCAGGTGCTACTGTTGGCCAGGCAGGATCATGGGGGGTGGGAGTGAGCCAATGGCATTCAATTCCTCCTCCCTAAAAAAATAATCCCAAATCTTACTGCCAAGAAGACCTTCTAGATCCGGATTGCTGCTCACAGACACATACCATCCTTTGGGGGGGGGACCTTTTCCCTATAATTTCTCCGCCCTGTCCCCGAAAGGGTTGCACCGAGTTTGAGAAAGCTGATGACACACACAAACATTTTTCTACTTGCTTCCTTCTTTCCCCGTAGCCCAATAACAGATGCCACCCGCTTGTGCATTTTGTGCAGTCTTGTGAACACCTCTTCCTTGTCTGCTCAAGCATAGGCTCCTATTGCAAGGAAATATTGAATTGACATGGGCATCTGGCTATACCGGTTGGATTTCTGCCTGTCTGGAGGGCTTGAAAGCCCAGCATAGCTTTCCCCCTTTGCCCAAGGAAGGAGGCGGCTGCGGGGGGGTCCCTGGCCCCAGACAGGCTGCCATTCAGCAGGAGAACCACCTGCAGAACGTCACCTGTTGAACGTCTGCCTTAGGGCTGGGAGGGGCCACCTGCTTCCGGGTTCCTGTCGCTTTGGGTTGGCGGGAAATCTTTCTCCCTCGCCCCCCGCCCACTTTTGTTTTGGGGCGTGTCTTCCTTGCTCTGCACGCGTCAGGCTCCACCAATGGCAATAAGGCAGCGGAGTGGGCGGGGCTTTCGGGGAGGGGGAACATCTTGCAGGCGGGAGCATGCGCAGAGAGAGAGAGAGAGCAGGAAGGGTGGGACACAGAGAGACAGACGGTAGAGCGGTTCGGGCGCCCGACACTTCCGGGTTCAGATCGCATCTTTTTCTTCTGAAATCAACACACACACCACACACACACACACACGGTCCCAAAAGGATAAAACGATGTGTATGGGATGGAAATGGCTCCAAAGATTTATTTATTTATTTTTATACCGCCCGTCTTCCCAGGGAACTCCAGGCGGTTCACAATATGGGTTGAGAGAACCGAATAGAGCACAGTGCAACATCAGCAAAAGAATCGAGGGGGAGGGAATTTAAAAGAAGAGAGAAGAGGAGAACATAAAATGACAATGATGTGTACAAATCATCTTCATCCAGCTGAAGATCCCGCATGGGAGCCATGGGGGTGTGTTGTTGGCAAAGGAAGGGACCCTTGAAATAAACACCTGGGGATGGTGGGTCCTATTTAAAAGGAACCAAGCCAGAGGGTCCCCTGAATCTCTCTTTACTTGCTGCAGAATGGAAGCCACACACACAAAACAACAGTTCAATTCTCCCCTGACATATGTATTTTATTTCTGGAAGGTTTATACCGCCCCGCTAGCAAAGAGCTCCCTGAGTGGCTTACAAACTACTAAACCAATAATATCCAAAAACTGGGGAAAAAAAAACTTTTACAAACTTAAGGCAAAAGGCCGAATCAGGGCAGAAAAAGTACACCAGAAAAGTTGATGCCCTGAGAAATCAAAACTCCAAAACATTTATTGTAGATTCTGGTTAGAAATTATAGAAGCTTGATAACACGAAGAATGTAAATTAACTGGAAGTATGCAGTGGGCTAGAGCGCTGGAACTGTCGGCTGCAAAGTTGGCAGCTTGGCGGTTCGAATCCCAGGTGCGACCCAGTGGAGTGAGCTCCCGCTGTTAACCCCAGCACCTGCCACCCTAGCACTACGAAGGCATGTCAATGCAAGTAGATGAACCTCGAGCGGGTGCAGAGGAGGGCGACCAGGATGGCTTCAGAGACTAGGACTCGGGGGAATGGTTTCAAACTACAGGAAAAGAGATTCCATTTGAACATTAGGAAGAACTTCATGACAGTTAGAGAGCTGTTCAGCAGTGGAAGATGCTGCCCCAAAGAAGGGTGGTGGAGTCTCCTTCCTTGGAGGTTTTTAAGCAGAGGCTGGATGGCCATCTGTCGAAAATATTGTGATGGGGTTCCTGCATGTCAGGGGGTTGGACAGGATGGCCCTTGAGGTCTCTTCCAACTCTATGATTCTGCCTGGCCCCCCTCTTTGGCTGCCTTTAAAAAACTATTAAAAACTTGGTTATTTAAGCAGGCATTCCCCCAAATATAATTCCAACTCAGTGTTCACCCATTAAATCTTGATTTTAACTGATCAGCCTGCCAATAACAATATACTGTTTTATTATTTTATGTCACTTTAATATTATTTTTATTTTATTTTTGTTTTATTGTCTTACTATGGTTTTTTTTTATAAATTGTTTGAATGTATTAATTGTTGTAAACCGCCCAGAGTGACCTTGCTGCCAGATGGGCGGTATAAAAATCCAATAAATAAATAAATAAATAAATAAATAAATAAATAAATAAATTCTAGGCACCACTGTCAAAAAAAGGAGGAAGGTAAACAGTGTTTCTTGCACAGAATTGAATTCAGCCATGCCAGCAACATGGCCACGGGCTTGCAAAACACTGGCTCTTTGGCTTGGAAACGGAGATGAGCATCCCCCCCCTAGAGTTGGACTAGCACACATGTGCCAGGGAGAGTGGGAGACCTATACCTTTTTACGCAAGGGCTGTGGGAAGTGGCAGAGGCTTAAATTCAGCACCTGGGAGAGAGGATCATGGCCAGGGTAATCTGTGCCTGAGGGGCAGGAGATTAGAGTTCCCTCTCCCATTGTCTGGAACTCCACCTTCCCCTGTCTCTGAGTGACTGGACCCAGTTAAATAATCGGACTCCAACCTATGGAACATTTACTCTAGGGTTTGTACCATCAAGAGCTTAATAATGGCTCAGGAAATTGGATCATCAGGACAAACCAAACACTCACCCACCAATGCAGATAAAGGGAAACCTTGAACTGCGTTTGCATGTATAAAAAAACTGATGCTCTGTTGATAGTAACATACAGTAATTGGCGTCAGAGATGCGAGTGGTGCTAGACTGAGCAACGGTTTCCAACATTGTGTCCCCAAATGTTATTAGACTAAAAACTCCCAGAAACGGTCACTAAGAACTAGGTTAGTCAGGATTTCTGGGAATTCTAGTCTAAGGACATTTGGAGGTCCAAGACTCTGAAGCACTAGGCCAGAAGTGTGTGAAGATTCTCAGTCATGCAGGTGAGTTTATCTGGAAGTTGAGTCATGGCTACTGGACTTATTTTCTTGAGAAATTGAAACGTTTCACTGCTCATCCAAACAGCTTCGTCCACCTGAGGAAAGATTTGGTTTATAACTACTTATAACTTTGTACTTTTCATGTTATGTTGTCTATTGATGCTTTAAGATGTCCCTCAATTCCTTGTTCTCAAATACTTGAACATGTCTTATCTGGAAGTTGAGTCATGGCTACTGGACTTCTTTTTCTTGAGAGACAAACGTTTCGCTGCTCATCCAAACAGCTTCCTCAGCCTGTTTCTATCCCTCAAGAAAAAGCAGTCCAGTTGCCATGACTCATCTTCCAGATAAACTCACCTGGATGACTGAGAATCTTCACAGATATTGAACTGGACTGTATATTATCCCTCATTACTGTAAGCCGCCTTGGGTCCTTTTCCAAGGAGAAAGGTGGAGTAAAAATACAGTACTCTAAAATAAATAAAATAATAAATTATTTGTTCACTCCCACCAACCAGGGTGAGACCGCTGACCATTGTCTATTGATTGGCTCAGCTTCCATAAATCAGACTTAAACAGTACAATATTTGCGTTTCCTTAATATATTTCAGCTTCGTTATTGGACGCGGGTTGCCAGCCAAGCAGGAACTCAAAAATATTCTGTAAAAAAACCCATTAACAAAAGTCCTAAACCAGGTGTAACATTCTCCGTTTGTGGAATAGAATTGTGGATTTTAAACAGGCAAGTGGATATGGAACCGTCCAGCCACGTGGTGGTGGTGGGGGTGGTGGGCGGGCTCTTCAAATCACGTGGGCGGGCTGGTTTTCCGTACGGCAAAATGGCGGCGCCCATAAGGGGGGGAAGGAGATCCCGGAACGGTGCGGAGGAGGGGGCGTCGTCTTAACGAAGGGGGAGATGATCCAGCCTTTCCCCCCCACACACACACACACACATGCCTCCCCAGTCTCGGTAGGACGAGGAGGGGCGTTGGAGGCTTGCCCCCCCTTTGAAGGTCCAATCCGTCCGTCCGTACGGCAAGATGGCGGCTCCCAGTGGGCGGGGGGGAAGAGCAGGCGTGGACGTCACTTCCGCTCCTGCGCCCTGCGCGAGGAGGGAGAACGGAACAGGCTTCTCTGCCGCCGCCGGAGGAGGAGCAGGAGAGACAGGTGGGGAAAGGCGAGGCGGGGAGGAAGAGGAAGGAAGGAGGAAGGAGGAAGGGGCTCGTCCCCCCCCCAGGGGGAAGGTGATCAAGGGCTATGGGGTGGGGGGATAGGGGTGGTAATCATCATTAGCCATTGGGAGGGGGGGGGTCTCCCTTCTTTAAGGGGGTGGGGCTGAGAATTTGGGAGGGGGGGAGGAGGGGGTTCCTCTAGTGCCTTGATGCACGAGGAGGGGTGTCAGGGGGCAGTGGGGACCCCCTACCCTAAAATCTCCCCCATCCTACAAGCCTCCCTCTTTATTGGGGGGGTTTCCTGTGAATCCCATAATTTTTGGCAATCAGGGGATAGGGACCCCCTCTACCCCCCCCACACACGAGGGGGGTTCCTGTGAATCCCATAATTTTTGGCGATGTGGGGGGGGGGGAAGGCACCCCCTACCCTCCCCCATCCTCAAACTCGACCTCTGTCTCTACAGACCCTCATTGTCTCCTATTATCTCCCTCTTCCTAATCGATTTTCTTCTCCCCCAGCAGGTGCCTGTCAGTGGAAGGAGGACCGATCCAGACCCTCTGACCCCCCCCATCCTCCAGCCTCAGCGTGCCCCCCACCCCACCCCACCCCTGACACCTGCTGCCATTCCACGGGGATGCTCCCTCGGATGCTGACGCCCTCCTGTCGCTGATCATTCCCCCCCCCACACACACACACATACCGCCCGGCCATGCCTTCCTCCTCCTCCTCTTCTTCCTCCTCCTGCTGCATCATCCTGGACGAAGATGAGGACGGACCCCCGTCTTCTCCTGCCGCTACCGTCGCCCCTTCCTCCTCCTCTTCCTCCAAGCCGGAAGCCGTGCTGTCGTTGTCGGGGGTGGCGAGTGGCCCTTCCTGGCCGGAGCGAAAGGAGGTGCCCTCGCTGGGACAGGGCCCGAGTGGAGGATCAGGCCCCAAGCCCCTTGCCCTGGGAAAGGACCCCAACAGCCTCAAAGCCGAGAATGAGCGGCTCTTCGCGGAGGTAAGTGGCACCCTTCTTAAAACACGCACAAACCACTGAAGACTTTTAACCATTGAAGAGAGAGAGATTCTCCCCTTTTTTAAACAAATGGAGAGGTGGTTTTTTAAAAAACAACAACAGATGCGGATGAATTCAAACAGATACCATGCTTGCAGGCGTGAAAAGTGAACCTGTTGTAGTGTGCCATCAACACGGGATATGTGTTCTGTAACTTAAGCAAAGGATCTGTTGCTGCCTTAACCATGTCTGTGGGGATGCTGATGCTGGCTGGATTACGGGTACCCACCGATGGGTTTGGCTAAACAATCTTTCTCCTGTGCAGTTCGGAGTGGGTGGGGTTTGCATGTGTTTATGCTGAAGTTTGCTCTGAACCTGCTGAAAGCTGGGCTCTTCTAACTTGAGCCCGTTATTGCACATCCTACGCTCCGGGATGATCGAGAACAGATCCTTCCCTCTACTCCAGGCATGCCCAAACTCCGTCCCCTGTCTGGATGTTTCGGACCACAACTCCCAGAATTCGTAGCTTAGCTTGCCCGTGGCAAAGGACTGTGGGTGTTGCAGTCCAAAACATCTGGAGGGCTGAAGTTTGGACATGCCTGCTCTACTCTGTCAGATAGCCCTTCAGATATCTGAAGAGCGCTCTCCTATTTATTTATTTATTTATTTATTTATTTATTTATTTATTTATTTATTGGGCTTATATACCGCCCGTCTTCCCAAAGGAACTCCGGGCGGTGTACAAACATGGCAATACAACAATAACGGAATATCTCCCCTCATTCTTCTTTTCTTCACGCTAAGTAAGCCCAATGCCTTCATTCTTTCCGAATAGGGCTTGGCTCCCAGCCCCATCATCATCCTCGTCACCCTCTTCTAAATTTGTCCCCGATTGGCAGCAAGAGACATAAAAAGGCATCGAGCAAGGGTGCCGGGTTACTGAAGGGTATCTGGTGTGGCTTGGTGAGAGTGAAGCCAGTGGTTCCCAAATACTGTGGCACCTTGTAATAGGAACAATAGGATAACAGGATTCTTTATTGTCATTGCCCCCTTGCAGGAACAATGAAATTTTGTGGTTGCTATATTCAACTCATTTAAAATATTTCACATAGATTTAAAAACAGGTACGACACCTAACAATATGACATATAAAATGACTAAAATATGACATATAAAATAAGCTGACTTCAAAGTCCAGAATTCCCGTTTAAGGCCAATATTGCTCTAAAAAAGAAGCTATTTTTGAGACGGTTTGTTCTTGCCCTCAGTATTCTATATATCCGTCCTGATGGCAGCAACTCGAAGAGGCGATGACCAGGATGTGATGGATCTCTTAAGATATCTAATGCTTTACAGTGGCACCTGGTAGTATAAATTTGTTCTAGGGTGGGGATTGAACAGCCCACAATACTCTCTGCAATTCTTATGATTCTGTGCAACACTGTCCTATCCCGGTGGGTACAACTTCCATACCACACACATAACCCGTAAGTAAGTACACTCTCAATTGCACAATGATAAAAGGCCAGCAGCAGCTTTTGTAGAAGATGGTTTTTCCTTAAAGTTCTCAAGAAAAATAGTCTCTGCTGAGCCTTCTTTGCAAGCCCCCTTGTGTCGACACTCCAGGACAGATCCTCCTGTAACTCAATGCCCAAAAATCTAAAACCTGTAACCCTCTCCACACCAGTCCCATCAATCACCAGTGGTTGAATATCAGTTTTCTGCCTCCTGAAATCCACCACAAGCTCCTTTGTCTTCTTTATATATAAGGTGCAAGTTATTTACCACTTGGTCAACCTCTCCACTTCATCTCTGTAAGCCATCTCACTCTCCTTGCCAGATATAAGCCCAATCACAGTTGTGTCATCTGCAAACTTAATGATCCTATTGCTAGGATAGGCAGAGACACAATCAAACGTGTAAAGAATATAAAGGAGTGGGCTAAGTACACATCCCTGTGGTGTTCCAATGTTGGTACTAAGAGTATTAGAGGTGTAAGGGCCCAACCGGACCCTCTGATAACGTTCTGACAGAAAATCCAAGAATCACCCACAAAGTGATGGTGGAAGCCCTAGGCCTTCCAGTTTAGAGATCAAACGTCGTGGAAGAATGGTGTTAAAAGCCGAGCTGAAATCCACAGAGAGCATTCTAGCATAGCCCCCCCTCTGCTCCAGATGTTCAAAAACAGCATGAAGAGCACACGCCACAGCATCCTCTGTTGATCTCTTCTTTTTATAGGCGAATTGGAATGTGTCCAGTCCCTCTGGTAAACAGGCAATAACATAGTTCCGTACCAACTTTTGAAAGCACTTCATGATTACAGGTGTAAGCGCTACTGGACGAAAGTCATTCAAGTTTTCCAGATTTGGTTTTTTTGGTATCGGAACAATAATGGCAGACTTTAGGCATGACGGCACAATAGCTTGGGATAGGGATTGATTCAGAATCTCAGCGAAAACTCCTGCTAATTGATCTGCACGATCCTTCAATACCCTTCCGGCAACTCCCATCTGGCCCCGTAAGCCTTCCTTGGATTGATCCCCTTCAACACCTTCCTCATCTCTCCCTCCTCCACATTAAAAATTACATTCCCTTGTGCCGATGCTGATAACAATAGTGAAAGTGGCAGAAACTCTGCTGATGTCCCTACGGATGTTGCTTCAAAACGGGCAAAAAAAGGCATTCAATTCCTCTGCCAAAGATACCCTTCCCTCAGCTACTGGGGAAACTTTAGATTTGTACCCAGTCATTTCCTGTACACCTCGCCACACCTCCCTAGTGTTGTTACGCTGAAAATTATTCTCCAGTCTCTGCCTGTATGCCTCTTTAGCCACAGGGATGCCCCTCTTCAGATCCGTTCTGGCTTCACTATACAGTGACCTGTTTCCACTTCTAAAAGCAGCATTTCTTGCCTTTAGCAGCTCCCGAACCTCCCTTGTCATCCAGGGTTTCCTGTTTGGATAGATCTTTATCTGGCGCTTTTGTGTTACACTTGTATAAAGGAATTAGTTTGTTCCCAATGAAATTCTGTTCAGCAAATTTTCCTTTACACTAATTTCCCATAGGAATGCATTGAAAACAGAGTATTCCCTAATCGCAACCATTTTTATGGTGTACGGATTCGCCACATAGGCGATTCTGTTAAGCAAATTTCCCCTATCTCCGGAATTTTTTGATGTTGGACAGATTTTATGTTATACAAACCATTTGTTATACGAGGGTCCACTGTAGGCTACATGATACATTTATTGGTCACTGCTAAAACAAAAAATATAAGCTAAGCTTTCGATCGCCACTTGCTATTTATTTATTTATTTATTTATTTATTTATTTATTTATTTATTTATTTATTTATTATTGGATTTATATCCCGTCCATCTTCCCTAAGGAACTCTGGGAACTCTGGATCAAAGCATTGCCCCCAAAATGCAATCTTGATAGAGGATGTCGTAGTCTTATCAGGCGCTGAGAATCTTAGTGGTGAGATGGAAATGCACCAGATGATGGTATCAGGAGGCAGGGCTGATGTTAAGACTGCTGCAGTGTCCCGGATAAGGTTTCACACCCAGCATATCAAACAAAGCAGCAAAGTCCTTGACCACCACCCCCTTCCCTTCTTCCCACCCTCAATTTGGCTGTATCGAGACTAAAAGTCCCTGCTCGCCTGAGGGAATTTTGGGGGTGGGGGTGGGGGTTCCACTGTATATCTACACACAGGCGCCACCTCAGTTTCAGAATTTAATATATTCTCCGGGACTTATCACATAGCAGAAAATTCATATGCCAGAAACGCATGGGGGCGCAATGCATCCTGGGTACTTTTCCCACAATGCATTACAATCCCCCCCCCCCGTAAACAGAGGTATTGTCCGGCGGGGGGGGGGGAATTCGTAAACCGAGACATTGTTTTCAATGGGTTTCCTTCCGTGACCCGAAAATTACATTAACGGAGGCGTCTGTCCACTGAGCTATGCCTCTACAGTATATGAGTCGTGCCCCCCTCGCCTCCATCTTGGAGCCTCTTCTTCTGCACCAGGTGGGCATACAAGGGGCGGGATTCTGGCAGGGCAGGGTTTGTCCCTGGGCACTGCCAGCGGATTAGGCACCTCGGCTCGGTTTGGTGTTGGTTGTATTGTTTTGCCCCCGGCCTTTTCGCTTGCCGGATTTTTATGTTGTCGTGTTATCGTTGTTGTTGTTGTTGTTTATTGTTTTCATATTTCTTTTTTTGTTTGCTTGTTACGGGGCTTGGGGTATGGGCAAATTGTTTTCCAATCTGTTGTACACTGCCCAGAGCGCCCGAGGGAAAGTCGGGCGGTTTATAAGCAAGTAAGTAAGTACCGTAAATAAATAAATAAATAAATAAAAATAAATAAATAAATAAATAAATAAATAAATAAGCCACTATGGCAGACACCCTGGGTCCTTTTAAGGGGAAAGACAGGGTAGAAATATTATAAACAAATGCATTTAAATTCTTTCTCCCTTCTTTTTTCCTTTCCTTCCTTCCTTCCTTCCTTCCTTCTTTCCCTTTCTTTTCTTTTTCCCTCTTTTTTTTTCTTCCTTTCCTTAACTCCCTCCCTCCTTCCCTCTCTTTTTTCTTTTCTTGTTTTTTTTTCTTTCTTTTTTTTATTTTTCTTCCTTTTTTTTTTTTTTTCTTCTTTCTTTCCTTAACTCCCTCCCTTTTTCCCTCTCTTGTTTTCTTTTTTCTTTCTTTTCCTTCCTTCTTTTTTTTCTATTTTATTTTTTTCCTTTTTTCCTTAACTTCCTTTTCCTTCTTTCCTTCCTTCCTTCTTTCTTTTTTTCTTTTTTCTTTTTTTTTTTCTTTTTCTTTCTTTTTCTTTTTTTTTTTTTTTCCTTCCTTTTTTTTTTTCCTTTTTTCCTTTTTCTTTCTTTCCTTCCTTCTTTTTCCTTCTTTTTTTCCTTCCTTCCTTTTTTCCTTTTCCTCTCTTTTCTTTTTCTCTTTTTTTTCTTTCTTTTTTTTTTTTCTTTCTTTCTTCTTTTCCTTTCCTTCCTTTTTCTTTTCCTTTCTTCCTTTCTTTTCTTTCTTTTCCTTTCTTTTCCCTCCCTTTCTTTCTTCCTTTTTTTTCTTTTCTTTTCTTTCTTTCTTTTCTTCTTTTCTTTCTTTTTTTTTTTTTCTTTCTTTTTTTCTTTTCTTTTTTCTTTTTTTCTTTCTTTTTCTTTTCCTTTCTTTTTCCTTTTTTCTTCTTTTTTTTCTTTCTTCTTCTTTCTTTTCTTTTCTTTCTTTCTTTCTTTCTTTCTTTCCTTTTTTTCTTTCTTTCTTTTCTTTTCTTTTTTTTCTCTTTTTTTCTTTTTTTCTTCTTTTTTTTTCCTTTTCCTTTTTCTTTCTTCTTTTCTTTCTCTTCTTTCTTTTCCTTTCTTCTTTCTTTCTTTCTTTCTTTTTTCTCTTTTTTCCTTCCTTTTTTCTTTCTTTTCTTTCTTTCTTTCTTTCTTTCTTTCTTTTTTCCTTTTTCTTTCCTTTCCTTTTCCTTTTCTTTCCTTTTTCTTTCTTTCTTTTCCTTTCTTCTTTCTTTCTCTTTTTCTTCCTTCTTTTCTTTCTTCCTTTCTCTTTCTTTCTTTCTTTCTTTTCTTTCTTTCTTTCTTTCTTTCTTTTTTTCTTTTTCTTTTTCTTTTTTTCTTTCTTTCTTTCTTTTCTTTCCTTTCTCTTTCTTCCTTTCTTTTCCTTCTTTCCTTTCTTCCTTCTTTCTTCTTACCTTCTTTCTTCATCTCTTTCTTTCTTTTTCCTCTTTTCCTTTCCTTCCTTCCTTTCTTTTTTCTTTCTTTCTTTCTTTCCTTTTTCTTCTTCTTTCTTCTCTTCTTCCTTTCTTTCTTTCTTTCTTTCTTTCTTTTTCTTTCTTTCTTTTCTTTCTTTCTTTCTTTCTTTCTTTTTCTTTTCTTTCCTTTCTTTCTTTCTCCCACCGGTTCGGTTTTCGCCGCCGCTGCTACGGCCGCCCCTCCAGAGACGTCGAAAGCGCAAAACCGCCCGGGGAGCCGGCCAAGTCCCAGGCCGGCTCCAAGCGCCACATCCGCTACCTGGAGAACCTGCTGCGGGGTCTACGCGGAGGAGATCCGGCGCCTCCAGGAGCAGGGTGTGCGAGCTGGACCTGGAAGAGCTGGACCGGGAGGACTCGGCTTACCTGCAGGAGAGCCGGCTCAAGCGGCGCATGATGCGCATCTTCCAGCGCCTGTGCCAGCTGAAGGACTGCAACTCCCTGACGGGGAGGGTCATCGAGCAGCGCATCCCTTACCGGGGCACCCGCTACCCGGAGATCAACCGCCGCGTCGAGCGCCTCATCAACCACCACCCGGAGGCCTTCCCGGATTACGCCGACATCCTGAAGGCGGTGCAGAAGGCCAACGCCCACCACGCTCTGGGCCTGAGCAAGCCCAGGTCGAGAAGATGGCCGCCGAGGCCTTCCGCGAGGTGGGCGGGCGCCTCCAGGAGCGACGGCGCCTCGACCTCATCTATAACTTTGGCAGCCACCTCACCGACCAGTACCGGCCCAGTAAGTGGGGCGCAGGGGCCGTGGGCGGAAGGGGCGGTTCCGGTGGCGGCGGTGGCAGGGGTGTGTGGGGGTGAGTGTGTGTTCAGATTCACCGCCTGGTGATTGAAACTCGAAAGAGAACCCCTCGGGAGTGGATCAAAAGCAGCCTCGTGGGTGTTGATCGTTCTGTTTCACCACATGGGGGAGGGGGGGGGTCCCGGCAGGTTCCCTGCTAGAGGCAGAGCGGAGCGTTTCTATCCTCTCTCTCTCTTGGTCCTGAAAGGTTTTGAGGGTTTAGTCCAGGGGTCCTCAACCTAAGGCCCTGGGGCCGAATGCGCCCCCCCCCAAGGTCCTGAATCCGGTCCCCGGGAACAATTGCAACCCCCCCCTCACCTACCCCCTGCTTTGCAAGCAAGCCAGCCTCTGCAGCTGCTTCTATTGCTGAGGCAGATCAAAGCAGTGGGCTATGTCACTTCTCCCACTCCCCCCCAACTACCGCCCAGATGGTCATCATGCTGGCTAGTGGGGCATTCAGAGTGGGAGGGCTACAGCAAGGTCCCCCGCTCCCCCACCCACTGTGGTCCAGCCCCCAGTGGTGTCTGGGGCGTGGTGGACCGGCCCGCTGTTTGAAAAGTTTGAGGACCCCTGGTTTAGTCCATTGGTTCTCAACGGGGGGGGGGGGTGGTACGCCCCCCCCCAGTGGGCAGTGGGAGGATGCTGAGGGGCGGTGAGCTTGTTTTTGGCAGTTGGGCGGTGGGCATGTTTTGGGTGATAAGGAGGGTGGGGTGGGCATGTTTTGGTCTTATAAAGTTTTCACCAACCCAAAAAGGAATGCAATTACCTTCCAGGGCAAAAATATTGAGATCAAACAAATTTGGCAATTATGTAAAAGTACTTAAAATTACAGTGGTACCTTGTATAAAGGAATTGATTTGTTCCAAATGAAATTATGTTAAGCAAATTTTCCTTCTTACAAATTTCCCATAGGAATGCATTGAAAATGGAGTAATCCCATTTTAATGTTGTACGGATTCTCCCATAGGCAATTATGTTAAGCAAATTTCCCCTATCTCTGGAATTTTTATGTTGTACAGATTTTATGTTATACAAATTGTTTGTTATACAAGGGTCCACTGTATTGCCTTTTATAATTCATAACCCCCTTCCCCATACCCTAAATTACAGGATTTTCACAAAGGGGGGGGCGTTGAAAATTTTTTCGCATCATAGGGGGGGTGGCAGCTTTAAAAAGGTTGAGAATCACTGGTTTAGTGGTACCCAAAATATGACTGCCACGCTCCAGATAAAAGTTAAAACATTAAAGGTTTATTGAATAGCAATCAGAGTTGCACAGATTTAGAGCTCTGTAAAGAATAAGGCTAAATGCATTTAAGGGTCACAGAATGTGGGTGACGCTAACGGGGTCACAGAAATTCTGGACAACCAAATGGTCCAGAGCCCTTCCTTAAATACCCTTCAGCCTGCCACACTCAGAAGTCCAGAATCTTCCACACCAGTTCCGCTTTTACAGAAACTAACGTAGACCAGACTTTCAGTCCCCTTTAACAGCCTGGAGCGGCTTAGGGAACTGGGAATGTTTAGCCTCTCTAAAAGAAGGCTAAGGGGGGGGGGAGGATATGATAGCTATGTTTAAATATTTGAAAGGATGTCACATTGAAGAGGGGACTGGTTTGTTTTCCACGGCTTCAGAGACTAGGACTCGGGGCAATGGTTTCAAACTACAGGAAGAGATATTCCATTTGAACATTAGGAAGAACTTCATGACGGTTAGAGAGCTGTTGGGCAGTGGAATAGGCTGCCACAATGGAGGTTTGGTGGAGTCTCCTTCTTTGGAGGTTTTTAAGCAGAGGCTGGATGGCCATCCTGTCTGAAGTACCCCAGAGTGCCTGCTGGGAAATTGGGCGGCGTAGAAATAAATAAATAAATAAATAAATAAATAAATAAAGGCGTTCCTGCATGGCAGTGGGGTTGGACTGGCTGGCCCTTGAGGTCTCTTCCAACTCTATCATTCCATGAAAAGGATTACGGAAGAGGCAGGGCGTGACGAATTGTGCTAAACTCCGTGCTGTGATCCAGTTTCTTTTTCTTGTGGCAGCGAGTTCCACAGCTTCAGACGGCTTTCGCTCCCTGAATTCTTGTTTTCCAACTTATGCTGTCCCAGCACCGGCCTTGTGAGAGGGCAGAGAAACGCCTGCCTCCATTTTCCAACAGCTGGTGTAGTTTTGTGCACCTCGACCATGTCCTTTTTTGTATGGTTTTTTTTTGGGGGGGGACCCTCTGGTTTACGAGCGTGGGGGGCCTTGTGTCTGTGTCCGCAGTTCCGACGACTGGGAAATGGTCTCGCGTGGCCTTGCAAGGGGATGCTCGCCATATCAGCTGGAAAAGAGACTGCCAAGCTTTACACAGCCAACGCGAATCTAAACGACATAGTTTCAATAAGCCTTTGCATAAGAACATAAGAACATAAGAACATAAGAAGAGCCCTGCTGGATCAGGCCAAAGGCCCATCTAGTCCAGCTTCCTGTATCTCACAGCGGCCCCACCAGATGCGTTTGGGAGCGCATGAGACTAGATCTCTGTCTCCTGATACCACTCCCCTGCATCTGGCCCTCGAAGTACCCCTGGTTTTAAGCCTGGAGATGACACATCTCCCTCATGGTTTGTAACCTGTGATGGACTTTTCCTCCAGGAATCTGTCCAATCCCCTTTTGAAGGCATCCAGGCCAGATGCCATCACCACATCCTGTGGCAGGGAGTTTCCACAGACTAACAACGCGCTGGGTGAAAAAATATTTTCTTTTGTCTGTTCTTACTCTCCCAGCCCTCAATTTGAGTGGATGTCCCTTAGTTTCTGGTATTTTGGGAGAGGGAAAAGAGCATCCCTCTATCCACTTTACTCATGTCCTGCATTATTTTGTACGTCTCAATCATATTCCCCCCTCAGGCGCCTTTTTTCCAGACTAAAGAGCCCCAAATGTTTTAACCTTTCCTCATAAGGGAGGTGCCCCAGCGCAGTGATCATTTTAGTCGCTCTGTTCTGCACCTTTTCCAGTCCCATGATGTCTTTCTTGAGATGCGGTGACCAGAATTGTACACAATACTCCAGGTGGGGCCTTACTATTGTTTTGTATAATGGCATTAATATGTTGGCTGTTTTATTTTCAATCCCCTTTTTGATAATCCCTAGCATGGAATTGGCCTTCTTCACCGCTGCCACACATTGGGGAGACACCCTCATGGAGCTGCCCACCAACACACCCAAGATCTCTTTCCTGATCTGTCACAGATAACTCAGAGCCCATGAGTTGATAGATAAAGTTTTGATTTTTTGCCCCAATATGCATTACTTTACATTTGGCTACATTAAAACGCATTTGCCATTTCTCAGCCCATTCCCCCTGTTTGGAGAGATCCTTCTGGAGCTCTTCACAATCTTCTCTGGTTTTTTTACCACACAGAAAAGTTTTTGTGTCATCTGCAAACTTGGCCACCTCACTGCTTATCCCTGTCTCCAGGTCATTTATGAACAGATTGAAAAGCACCGGTGCCAGGACAGATCCCTGGGACACACCGCTTTTCAACTCTCTCCATTGTCAAATTTCCCATTGACACCCTACTCTTTGTTTCCTGGATCTCAACCAGTTCTCAATCCATAAGAGGACCTGCCCTCTTATCCCCTGACTGTGCAATTTTCTCAGCAGCCTTTGGTGAGGGACTGTGGCCTAAGGTGCTGAAACCCATTAAGGATGGGTCGTTAGCTATGGCCTTGGTGGTGAAGGTGTGAAGCATTTTTTTTGTCTGGGGATTGTTGAAATCGCTGACTGATAAGTAGCAGATAGACTGTGTGCCTGAGCCGTCCCTCCCCACCTCAATTCCCCCCCCCCCGACAAATCAAAAACACTTCACGCCTCCATCATCAAAGCCATAGCTAACGACCTATATTTTATGGGTTTCAGCACCTGTTTGTTTATTTTATTTTCATTTTGAATATTTTCACCCCACCTTTCTCCTTGGAAAAGGACCCAAGGTGTGGTGTACAGTAATGAGGGACGATATCCAGCCCAGAACATATTAGACATGTTCAACTTAAAAACAGGGAATTAGAGGAGGCATCTTAGAACCTTAAACGGGAACAGTAGAGCTACAAAGAGCACACAAAAATAAAAGGAAAAGGAAAGTGACACATGAAAAGCACTGGTGTTCTTATGAAATCAATCAATGCAATCATGTATGGCAATCCATATAAAATTATGTAGTAGGACGTCCCTCATTCCGGCAGGGCTGTGGAGTCGGTAGATAAATGTTCCGACTCCGACTCCTAGGTTTTTTGTACTTCCAACTCCGATTCCCCGACTCCTCTGTATTAATATGCGAATGTATTTTATACATTCCTTGAAGGAAAGAAAGGGAATATACATGTCATCACCACAGGACTACTGGCTGGGAAGCCAACAGTCTGCTGTATTGAACAGTCTAAGCAAAAGACAAACACAATGAAAACAACACATTTTATTAATTATTTTATTAATTAATCAAGGGGCTGGATAGTAGCAGAAGGCATAAACATCAGGAACAGGAACTTTACCAGTTCAAAAATACAAACAACATTATTTGGTTGTTTTTTTTAGAACAAAGACAAAGCTTATCTCTATGAACCAAAAACAAAATCTGTAAAACCTCGAAATGGTTTATATTAATCTTGAAATGTAGTTATAGGCTTAGTAGAGAAGTCATTAATTATAACTTTTTGTGAATTGGGACATTTAAACTTGCTTTTTTTTAAAAAAATTCCAATCTAAATTTAGTAGGAGTCGGAGTCGGTGCATTGTTTGCCGACTCCGACTCCAGGTACCCAAAATTTCCTCCGACTCCTCGACTCCGACTCTACAGCCCTGCTGTTATGTCCCAAAATAGGGTTTTAAAAATTATTTTCAGATGGGCTAGCCCCACTGAAGTCCCGCTGAATCCCACAAGAAGCCAATAAAGATCCAACGTGAGAAATCCGAGGAATACTGATTTTATTTGGTACCAATAAAAACAGTAGGTGGACACCCGCCTTCCAACCGGGCTAAGATGTCGACCCTGCACATGCAATGAGTTCCAACTTTTATTGACTTTTGCCTCCTTCCTTTCCCTGGGCGGCGCCAATCCCAGAGATTGGTCAGGGGCAGTTCAAATGGCCCAATCAAGAAGGGTTGGGGGCAGTCCTGGGTGGTCCCTGGTAGCAGTCAGGGCTTATGCAAATACCAGACAGAATGTCTCAATGGGGACAGGGAAGTGTGGCATTGTTCTTTGGGTGTTGGTAAACTGGAAGTATCAGCGAGTCAATAGGAGGTGGCAGAAAGCAATTACCAACATCAGTGGGGGGTAGGAGGGGTTGATGGGCCCACACACACACAAACATTTAGGAGACACAATGGTTTTGATACATGGGGACACAAGTCATAATAGGATTATGTTCAGGCGTGCTGGAAAGATACAAAGGTGTAAAGGCACAAGGATGTAAATTCTATAGGAGTGGTCTCATGGCTTCAGGGAGTGCAGATGTGAACATACAAGTTCTCTCCAGGTGTAAATGAAACAATGAAAAGTGTCCTTGGTCGTTGATGACAATCTAGGTTGGCAGACAGGAATGTTGATTTTCTGAAGAGCAGCTACTGGGATACGTGTTGAAGATACCTGGTGATTATGGAGGTTTCCAGATGCCTCTGCCAGCCTGCGAAGTTGCCATTTTCTTCTTGGTGTCTTGTCTTCCTTCAGCCCCAGTTGATGAGAGATGGGGGTCAGGGAGAGGGTACCTCAGGTCGTGGGATGAGGGGAGGTTAAACAGGAGAAGAGAATAGAGAGGTGGAAGGAAGGAAAAAGCCTTTTGTATTTTTGGTTGGTGCCAGAGGTAGGCAAGAGGACCAATGTTTTAAGGGTGTTTCTTGGCCCAAAGGGTGAGATGGGTAGTCACTCCCCCCCCCCTTCAGCCTGAGTAGAGAATATAGAAATTGGTCTAAGACTTATTTTGCCCAGGCTGAGTCCCTGGCTGCAGTCCTTTTGGGGTTCTGCTTGGTGAGCAGGAGAGGGGGAAGGGAGAGGAAAGGGTTAATAACGGGGGGGGCTCGCTTTCTGCCCATACCTCGGGAACGGCTGGGTATTTTTAAACGGGTGAAAAGCAGCTTGCCTTTCTCAGTATGGGGACCAATTGGGGCCGTATTGTTGACTTTCGGAACCGGGTCCCAAAAGTTTTAAAATTTTATTTTTCACAGTGTCTTCACATTCCCCCCTTTTTGGGTTGGAGGTGTCCGACAGGATCACCTCCCACGTGGATCTGCTCCATATATCCTAGGGTCCAGCCACCTGCTTAATTAGAAGGGTCTGGGGGAGGGGTGCCTTTCTGCTTTTCAGCGGGATTGGAGGGAAAATTTTCCATAGGACATGGTTGTCCATTAAGGAGCTACACATGGCCAGTTTATCCCTAAGAAGTATTCATATCTGGGGCAAGGCATGGGGGAGCAAGCCAATGGGAAGTGAGACTTTAACATCTGAGTGACATTTTTCATTGGATTTTTGGCTGCCAGGGTGCATGCAGGGACCATTTTATATGTCTAAATATTGTGCAACCTCTGGAAGGTATTTTCTGCCACAAAGTGCACCCAATTCTCTGAATTTAGATAGAGGGAAATAGCCAATTTAGGATCTGGCTGGTTTGTGTAATCTGAATCAATTGTTTCAATGCATTGTGTGCTTGCTAGAAGCACACTGTTTTGAATTAATGTCTCCCATGAGGAGCAGGGTGGCAGGGTTTAAGACATTACATGTTACCAACCGCAGTCCTGGATAGTCCAGTAGGCAGCCTGGTACTGGCAATTCTAGCATTCGACATCCAGTGTGCCTCCCTTCTGCTCCAATACTGCACTAACAGCACATGGGGCATAAAGAGTCAGTGATGTCCCCAAAGTCAGCTTACTTGCTTCTCGACTTGGGTCTGCAGCTGCCTGTGTTATCTAGGGCACGCTGTCCAGCCCCTGACATTCTGGTCCAGTTGGCTGGCCGGATAGGCTGCTGGTCTCCACCAGCTCCCTTTAATATGGGTCATGTATACCTCAAGCCAGAGCTTCGATAAGCTTGATCTTTAGGTTCTGGAATGCCTTCCGCATCTCTTTACTTGACTCAACCCTCTCACCCCTCTGTTTTTAGTCCCACAAAATAGGGTTTTAGCCAATTGTGCAAAATTAGGAATCCAAATACAACGATAACCAGCCATTCCTAAGAAGGTCCTTCCATTCCCTTTTAGGTTTAAATAAGCCGAGATATAAGACCTCAGTCTGCACGCTGTAAATGCATTGCTTAGGAAACTTTGCCAATAGTGAAAACCAAATAACAATCCCATTGTTTCTATAGAGGCAGAGAACTCCCTGGATAACTCTCCAGTTGGGAACTGATTCCTGTGGTTCTACTCTGATTTGGGGAAACGAAAACACTTTTAGTACCTGGCACCCAGTTTCAGTATTGTTATGGACTCAGTCAGCCATTTCAGGGATGAAACAATGTTAAGTTTTTGAACCAAATTCAAATTCCAGATAGGCCAGTCCTGCAGCTGGAGGCTCTACATTTTCCTCCTGGATCAAAAAGGCTTACTATTCAGCAGTAGCTCTCTGAGAGTGCGTAAGAGGAGGGCTTTAGATGAGAGCAAGAGAGTGCGTGAGAGAGAGAGAGAGAGACCCAGCACTCACCAAAGGGCTCAGGGGTTTAGCAAGCGTCGGTAGCATCTCCGGAGTTCTTGGCAGACTGGGCGGGCAGGCGGCTGGCAGCATTGGCGAATTGAGAGTCCAGGGGCTGGTAGTGAAGGTGGGAGTCCCAAAATAAGTCCAAGCAAAGCAGAAACAGATGGGGGCAGGTCCAGTCGATGTAAATCTGGGTGAAGATTGAACAGAGTCCAGGGAAAGGTCCAGAGAAGGTCCAAGAAAGGTCCGGGGAAAATGGATCCAGGATTTGTCTTCCACCCTCATGTTCAAGCAGCTGGGCTGTGGCCCCTCCATCTCCACCAGACTGGGAGGTCTCCTTGAAGAGGGACAGTCCGTAACACCTGCAGAGAGAGGGGGGGAAGAGAGAGGCCCCCCTCCCGACTCCCTGGAAGAGGACGGCAGGGGCTGGTTCCCTGGGTCAGGGCTTTCGGGCTAGGGCAGCCAAAAGGGGGTGACCATGCGGGGGTCTGAGTGGGGGTGGGCGGTATCTAGGCAGGCGTGGGGGTGGATTAGATGAGCAGCAATGGGCGGGGTTTTTTGCGTTCGGGTCCCGTTTTCTTGGCAGATTTTGAGCCAACTGTTGTTCAAAGTTTTGAGCCTCTCAACTCTTTCGGAGGCTGGTGGCCAATAAGTCGAATGTAGGGACCTTTTAATTTGGAGGTAAGCGACCATCATTGAATAAATTCACAAGGAAACTCCAAAAGATTCCACTTAGCCCCGGCCTTGGGCATTTCTGCGAATTCAGCTGCCATGCCTCCCCTGGGTAACAGGCTTGCCTAAAACTCCCCTGGGGTAACAGTTTTAGTTCCCGGGTTGTTCTGTAGCAGATGAGGCAGGAAGCAACCATATCCTTTGCAAACCAATTGCAGCTCAGGGGTGGAAGTATTGATGTCTTAGCCAATTAATACAAAGTTTTCCCTGAGGAATGTGAGCCCCTCATGGAACCGTTTAGCTAAATGGTAAAGCAGTATTGCTGAGATAATTGTCCAGACCCATTGATGATCCATCAGCCATCCTCCCCACTTCCCACCAGACTGTAGGGGAACCTGGAAAAGAGTACAGAGGGGCGTTTCTTTGTTCGGGGGGGGGCAGGGTAAGAGGGCTCCTACTCTCCTAAGGGATAGGGGGATAGGTTCTGCCAGGGATATCCCAGGCTCCCCCCTTTTTTCGGATATGATAGTGTGCTTGGCACATGCGTCAGTGGAAGAGGTCGCATGATGACGGGCTATGAGTGGCTAAGGGATTAAGGAAGAGGTGGTTAAAAGGAGGGGGGTTGAACTGGATACCCCACCACATGGCAAGGACTTAGATATTAGGAGGGGTTCCAGAAAGCAGGGAAAAGAGGGAACACATGGGCAGCTGGGAAGGAGGACCCACAAACCACACCATGTAAGCAGGGATTCATTCCAGCAACGGCCAAAACAAAAAGGGAAACAAAGAACCAGGCTCAGCAGTTGCCATGAGGTCCCCAGGCTACTCGGATTAGGCCATTTAGTGGGTCTGGAAGGGAGGGGGTAGCCTACCCCCTTCTTCTCCAATTTGGAGCTAGAATGTCCCCACCCCGGTGTGAAACCCTTAATCATCATCAAAAAAGGGGGGTAAGACGGGGGAAAAAACACATGCCTTCTCTTCTTAGAATGGAGAGGGCAAAATAAACATTAGGGCCACTTTTTTCAGGGCCATGTCAGGCTAGGATTAATCCAGCCATCTTTTAAAATTGAGGAGCTAAAGGGTGGTCCTCCCCAGAGCCAGCCCACCCGTGGGGGGGGGGGAACTTGCCTCTTTGTGCAATAGGCTTTTTCCCTCAAGCTGGTGGTGGAAGGGAAAACATTTAACCGATTAAACATTGAATACACATACACACGGCTGGCACCTCAGCAAAACAAGGAGGAAATGCTTAGGATTCCAGCTTGAAATTACTGCAGGCCGAAAGGAGGGGCACCCCTACCACCCATGTGCAGCTTAGAAAACCATCCAGCACACAGAGGGAGTGAGGGGCATCTCGCATGGACACACATACACACATATACACACACACCGTTCTTGCACTGCTCAGACAGAGAGTGCACTCGGGAGGAAAAAAAAGGAGGGAAGAAGGGGGGAAGGTGTGTCAACCCCCCCTGGTTTATGGGAAGAGGAGGAGGGCATATCCACACAGGCACACACACTTCCATGCTCTCTCTCCACACTTACACACACAACAAAACGAGGGGTTATAACAGCCCAAATGTAAGAGGAGAGAGCAGAGATCACAGGCATACATTAGCACATGCAATAATTGCAAGACTAACCACGTGACCCAGATTCAAAAGACATTCATTCAATGCCCCCTCCCTCAAAGGGGAGGCAGGTAAACGTGCCCCCCCTCCCTTTTTTCTTCAAAAAGACAAAAACAGTAAAGGCAGCTCCTGAGCACACTCAACAAGCTACCTAGGAAAAACTCAGCTAGGCAGGCAATTGTGCCTCCCTTACTTTCAATCAAATATAGGTGGCACAGATAGATAGATAAAGATAGATAGATAGATAGATAATAATAGATAGATAGATAGATAGATAGATAGATAGATAGATAGATAGATAGATAGATAGATAGAATGGTACCTTGCACAAAGGAACCTAATTTGTCCCAAATGAAACTATGTTAAGCAAATTCAAATTCTCCTCTACACAAATTTCCATAGGAGTGCATCGAAAACAGAGCAATCCTATTTCTGTGTTGCAACGCTGTTCTCATAGGCTACCACGTTGAGCCAATTTCCCCTATCACCAGAACTTTTATGTTGTACAAATTTTTTTATGTTAGACTAGCTGTTTGTCACACAAGGGTCCACTATAGATAGATAGATAGGTAAGCAGAGAGCAAGGGAGGGTGAGACAGAGAGAGAAAGAGAGAGAGAGAGGTGAAGAAGCCTCACCTTCCCTTTTGGATGGAGCTGAATGATTTTTTCCTCTTTAGGAGAGGAAAATCAATCGAGCTCCACATGCAGATGCTTGGCATCTTGGGGGGTTTGGATATCTTCAGAATAACCAGGTCCACATACCTTTGCTAGAGCCTCCTTGTAAGGAGGCCTCCCCTGGATTCAGTAATATGGACCCAAGGGCAAGGAGGTTAGTTTATGTACAAAATAAGTAGCCCCAGAGGAATATTGTCTTGTGGGGGGGGGGGGTCCCCACGTGAAGGTGCCTGGGTTTCCTGAAAAGAGGGGCTTTTCGGCATTCTGACCGTCTGGTCAGTTCTAAAGACAGAGGTGAGTCCTCCCCCAAGGGGCTAGCATTTGAATTCCCTGGGGGACTGAGATAGGAGGATGGAGCAGGCTGGTGCTCCTGCTAGCACCCCCTTCTAGAGATGATGGGGGATGGGATCGGCTGGTGATGAGTCACCATGTGGCTGGCACAGGAGAGGGTCCGATGGAGAAAGTCTTCCCCCCTCCAAACATGGATCTGTTTTGGTGGTTGGGCTTGCATTTGGTGGTGCTGAGGGATGCAAGTTTTTCCCAACCCTTGACAAACTGGGGTTTTGAGGCCGCCTTGCCGGCAAATGCCTGCCTCTCTGCCCAGATTGTAAAAAGAAAATCCCCCTCCCGTGGCCTTCGGGAAGGGTCCTGGCCAAGGTGTATAAAAAGCCAATGTTTCTCTGCAGAGTTTTGCTAGCTTAGTCCCGTTTTTTACCTTTTTTTTTTTTTTTTTAATTTTTTTCCTTTTTTTTTCCTTCAGTCCTCTGGATCCCAGCCCACAGCAGAGAAGTGGTCCAGGGCGCTCTTAAGGGGAGTATATAGCACTCCCCAGCAGTGGAAAGTTCATTCCCCATTCTCACAGCTAAACGTGGACCAAACTCATTACACAATTTACCCCGGTCAATTCGGCGTTCCTAGACAACCAATTGAACCCCCCAGATCCGGGAGACGTTGCTTGCCGAGGTCCAAACCTCTAATGATTCAGTAACGCTCGTCAGAGGTTCGTCAACCTCCGTCTCGCTCCGCGATCTCGCCCCTGCCAGCCCGGTTGCGAAGGTCTGCCTACATACCTCTTTCTCCCCGAGCGTATGTCCAATTAAATTTCTTATTTTTGAGGCTCGTCGTGGCACAAGCGGTGGACTTACTTTGGTGTGATGGTCCTGTACGCAGGGGGGGGGGGGGGGGGGAAAAAAACCTCTTCCCCCACACTCCAAAAAGGGCCCAAACAGGCTCTTGGGGGCACACACTAAAGTAGTCCAGGGCGTCCCACAATTCCCAAAGTATCACCCTCACCAGTCTTCTCTGCCCTCTGTCCTGGGTCCAGACTCCTGGTTACGTAGACCTTCTCCTCAGGGCCTGCAAGCGCTGCAAAGTCAAAAACCCAAGTTCGGATTTCTCATTTCTCTCCTTTCGTTCGGGCTTGCAAGGGTCTGCTGGGCAAGTTCAGTTTTTCCCTTTTCCCCCAGCAAATGGGCTGGGTGGGCGCCAAAAAGGAATTGAACTGGTCTAGTTTAACCTTTAAAGCCGCTTGGAAGGATAGCTCCCAAAACCGGGGCCAAGGAATTTGGAGGTGGCCAGAGAGGGGTGTTTTGGGGAGTCTTAACCTCCTTTCCAAAATGCTCCTGCCTGGCTCGCCATAATGTTTATGTCCCAAAATAAGGTTTTTAAAAATTATTTTCAGATGGGCTAGCCCCCACTGAAAAGTCCGCTGAATCCCACAAGAAAGCCAATAAAGATCCAACGTGAAGAAAATCCGAGGAATACTGATTTTATTTGGTTACCAATAAAAACAGTAGGTGGACAACGGACCGCCTTCCAACCGGGCTAAGATGGTCGACCCTGCACATGCAATGAGTTCCAACTTTTTATTGACTTTTGCCATCCTTCCTTTCCCTGGGGCGCGCCAATCCCAAGAGAATTTGGTTCAGGGGTCAGTTTTTTTTCAAATGGCCCAATCAAGAAGGGTTGTGGGCAGTCCTGGGTGGTCCCTGGTAGCAGTCAGGGCTTATTGCAAATACCACCAGACAGAATGTCTCCAATGGGGACAGGGAAGTGTGGCATTGTTCTTAGGGTGTTGGTAAACTGGAAAGTATCAGCGAGTCAATAGGAGTGCAGAAAGCAATTACCAACATCATGGGGGGGTAGGAGGGGTTGATGGGCCCACACACAACACAAACATTTAGGAACACTATGGTGTTTGATACATGGGGTCACAAGCCCATAATATGATTATGTTCAGGCGTGCTGAAAGATACAAAGGTGTAAAGGCACAAGGATGTAAAT